>JAXQQM020060698.1:0-492756 GCA_034641835.2 Pinus albicaulis | reverse complement strand
AACTTTGATGTTTTCCACCTCTGATAACCCTGCAAAACAGCAAACTCGTCAAGAAATCCATGGACGGGATCAATAAATGCAGTGGATGATGGTTGAACTACGAAGGAATGGCGGAAGAAATTGTGGAATGGTGGAGAAAAGCGATGGTGCAGGTTAACAGAATGTAGAGGAATTATACGTGAAAACCTTAATAAACCCGACCTTTGAACAAACTCACATAGATGAGATGGCGAAGGTACAGAATGACACGTGGAGGTGACGTGGCGGGACGAGGGTTACAGTGGAAAAGTCAACAGTTGGGACGAAACTGGACCGTCGGATCTGAGATGAGATTGATGGCTGAAAACACATCTAGGGCGATAGACAATGGGCCAGGGATACGGCGGAGGTGGTTTAACTCACGCGCAGCTTTGTTGATTGACGACCTTTGGATGGGGCGCTCGGGATCGGACGATCTGCGTAAATTTCGCTGCGTGACTTTGGCCGAAAGATAATGCACGGGGAATGGGTGGTTTTGCCGTCGTACAAGGGACAGGTGTCGGGCGTTGAGTGTGATCGCTGGGTATTCGGGGAAAACCGCCAGCCGCACATAAGCGGTGCGATGGAAACCATATGGTTTTCGAGCGGGCGTGTTGGCGGGGACCACAGGAACAGGAACACTCCGGATCGTTGATTTGGTGGGAAACGGACGACGATGGCGCAGCAAGGGAATGAAACGTGGGCACGGGAGATTAGCGCCTTTTGGGCCAGCGAGTGGTTCTGGCGTCGGGTCACGTGGAAGAAACGAGCGCGGGGCCTTAGCGGGGAAGGGCTAGGCCTGAATATAAGGTTCAAAGTGGGTTTTAAAGCCGTTTTAATGCATTTTTAAGCCTTATAAGGGTAACGATGGGGAGACGGAAGTGAATATTGGTGCAATAAGGGGTATGGGTAGAATCTGGAGGGGGTTTTGGGAGGTTTTGGGGAATTAAAGGGGAATTTGACAAGGGCGAAAAATGGGGAAACTGTGGTAATCTGTAGGGGTATGAGAGGTAACAGTAGGCCCTTTAGGATGGGGAATCAGCATAGGAAATTTGTAAAAGGCAAAGCATGGAGGGACTTCAAGGATGATAAGTTTTCAGAAAAATGCATTCCTTGAAGGCTCCAAAACTATCTAGCCCCCTACTTGCTTGACAAGAATTTCATAGGGGGGCTAACACAATAGAAATATGATGCAAAGGTAATGGCAACAGTTTTCTCTTGCCTTCAAATATTTGGCATTTGTGACAGGAAATTACCATTTTATGGATATCTTGAAAGAGGGTGGGCCAATAGTAACCAGCTCTAAGGATCTTGTTGACAGTGATTTTCCAATAGAGGTGGCCTCCACATTCTCCTTCATAAAACTCATGCTTGAACTTATTTGCATCATCCTCAGGCAAAAATTTAAGTAATATACCACTAGCATTTTTCCAATATAAATTTTTATCTAAAATGCAGAAATTTACAGCTTCAAGAATCTAGCCTTTGTTTTGGACAAACCAGGAGGAACATTAAGGTTAAAAAGCACATACAATATATCAGCATACCAATATGAGTTCAGAAATGATTCTTCTATAGGTGGAGTTGCTAGCTCCTCTCGTTCATCTAATGCATTAATCATATTAATTTGTAGTGCTTGAAAATTTGTTTCAGCCATGAGTTTAACCAGTCCTTGCCCTTTGATTAGTTTAGTGGGCCTGATTTCCAAATCACATTCTAAAATGACAGCAATCCACTTACCTCTTTTGCCATCAGGATCTTGTGTGAGTATGTCTTTTACCACCTTGTGAGGCACAAATGCAATGATGTTTGAGTGAAAAATGTAAACTATGAAGTATTTCAATGCCTTAATTAAGGCAAAAACTTGTTTCTCCATTATGTTGTATTTCAAAGGTGCATCTATTAATGCCTTGCTAAAAAATGCAATGGGTTTTTCTTGTCCTTTTATGTTTTCCTGCAATAGGACAACAACAACTGTATGTCCTGATGCAAAGGAAAATACGAAGAAATCTTTGGTAAAATCAGGACTGATAAGAACTAGTGTTTGTGTAAGAGCTTGCTTCACCAGATCATATTTCTTTGCTTCTATGATCCATTTGACTCCTATTTCTTAAGAAATGTATCTTCCTAATGAAAGATTGCAGTTCTTTGATGTTTCTTGGATGGTTGATTTTCAATATTCCTTCAATCCTCTTTGGGTCAATCTTGATCCCTTATTCAGATATGATATGGCCTAAAAGCTTACCTTCTTGAAGGCCAAACAAAGTTTTCTTGGGATTTAAAGACAGGCTATACTTTTTGCACTTTTCAAAAACCTTTTTTAAGTGAGCTAGGTGTTCTTCATCAGTTTTTGAGTACATTGTTATGTCATCAAGATATTGTTAGTCATCAGTATTTTTCATTATCTATAGATGACTAAATATTGATTCTAGATTTCTAAAAACAACATTCTTTAAACATTGTGAGTTTTAGAAATCTCACTGCCTACATCATCCTTATGGAAAATTTTCACTATTTCATCAACTTGTCATCTCATGGTCACCCTGTCACTCCTAAAAAACTCCTTATGGGCTTGTGCCACTCATCTCCATCCTTTTTTCCTGCCTATGACCTCATTACCTTATTTTTTCCTTACACATAACTCCACTTTCCATCTAGGGTTACCTATAGCCTAACTCATTCCCATGATTCCCAAGTTCCTCAAGCATTGATGGTCTCAAAACTAGCCCTGTAGGCTCGTTAGATAAATCAAGTACATTGGATTTTGGATCTTCATTACACCACTTTGTCAATACTCTGTTTTTTCACTTGAAGCCTCCAAGCCAATTTAAAATCAAGATCTTGGTCAAAGGACCCTCCCACTAATTCAATTAGGGTCTCATGTGTTCCAAGGTAAATCATTGGTGTTTCAGACATTGTTTTTCTTTATTAAGAATTTTGTTCAGAGGTATTGAAATGATGAGACACGGTTACTCAAGAAGACATCTAGAGGTTTCCAAATAAGACTACCTTATCAAATTCAAGTTCTGCAAAGGGTGAATGTAGACTTTGACACTTCTGCAGGAGTGTTAAAAGCCATCAGAAGAAATAATTTACAAGGTAGATAGTTTTCCTAAGTCAAGACAACTCACAACAGAAGAAAGGGAAACTAGTTGGGCTTAAAGAGAAAGTAGGGTTTCTGAACTTGAAAGCCCAGCAGTGTGCCAAACGGTTACAAATTGCAGAATGACCATGGGGGAGGTGCACCAAACCAAACATGAAGGGGGTTTTTAAGAAACTATTGATAAAAAGGGGAAAAAGGTGAGGTGAACTGGACAGAAATGAATGAACTTGAAAGGGATATAAAGAACTTAGAAGACAACACTGATAATTATCTCAAACACTCCAAACATCTAAGGTTTTGGAAAATGACCAGAGAAGGTAAAATCATGAGTTGAACTCCATGATGACAGCAAAGGAAGATTTTGAAGGAGATGTTGTGTGCAATCATCCCAAAGTTTTCCCAGGTCAGTATGTCAGGCCTCAAAGAGCAAAGGTGTGAAGATTCTTAGTAAGAAAGGTAAATTATAGGTTTTCAGCCACCTGCCAAGTAAAGGATGACTTGAGTTTCAAGGTGAGAACATAAGGGGTTTTTATAATGCTGCCTTATGTTTGAGTTCCTAAGGTTGTCAAGAGTAAATTTAGCATGATTCAAAGATAAAAAGTAAGGGCCACTTCAATGTTCTCATGACACCTGCTAAGTGAAAGTGTAAAAGGACATAAAAAGGAAGAAGTCAAATTTGTCATCTCAGTGCCCTGTAGACAAACAATGTCAAAAGGTTAGTAAGAAAAGGTGAAATCTAAGTTCAAAACTTCAATATAGAAACCACATAAGACTTGAGGATGCTGGTATGTACACTCATCACGAAGTTATCAAAATAAACATGCCAAGTCTCAAAGACCAAAGAAGAGCTAACTCAGTAATTTCAACAATCCACAGGAAATGGCATAAAGAGATATCAGTGAAAGAGAAAAAGGCTTAAAACCTTAGAAATGGGTTTGTAAAGATTAAGATCAAATCATAAGCCCATACAAACTCATTTCACACTTCATATGAATCATTTTTTACTTGCAGAGAATTAAAGTTTCAAGGAGAGAAGAAAAATTTGAGTTTTCAAGTCAAATTGGGCAAATTTTTGAGGCATTGCGCCCTTGGCTTAGCACTGTGCGCTTGGAGTCAGGCGTTGTGCCCTTGACACTTTCCTCTTGTGTATTTTGCACAAGCACTGCGCGCCTAGAGTGTGGAGGTATGTGCTTGCCCGATTCACCCGACAGGCCTAGTAAAAGACCTTTGGCGCTCCGCGCCTGGCACAAGGTACTGCACCTTTGCCCAACCCGAATCAGTAATTGCCTGGGTGTTGCGCGCTTGGCCAGGATGGACTCCTCAACCCTACAAACACTTAAGACACCTTAAACCATTTTCAAGCTGCCTCCAAAGATCCTTCAAGCGTTGTTAAGGGAAGATACGATCAAATACACTCATTTGCAAGCTTTTTGATGATTTGATTGAAAGGAATAGAAACCCTAAGAGACACCCTGAAGTTCATGCTTGAAGCCACCACTTAAACCTCATTTAATCTACACATGAAGAATATCAGTCTAGATAGGAGGTGAAATTAAGGTGGTTGCATTGGTTTAAAGTTTTTCATCCTTCAAAAGCTTGACATAACACACAGTCCCTTACATTACAAGCAGACTGCTACTCCATTACCCTCTTCATATCAGTTTCACACTAGTGCTAAGGTTTCAAAGGCAAAATATTCAAAATGTTAAGAAAGGGAGGCAGATGTCAGTGAAGGGGAAAGTAGAAAGGAAAGGAAAATGTTATTGAAGAGGAAAACAATGAAGAAGAGGTTAGTGAGGCACATAGCAATGAGGGGGCTGATACAAACAAGGCATAAATCAATAGTGCTGATGTTGGTAGTGATAAGACAGCGAGTAGAAATGATGATGGAAAAAGGTTAGAAATCCAAGATATCAGTGAAGCAAAGGTAAATAAAGAAGAAATCAGTGATGACAGTAGGACAAAGAGTGATGATGGCAATGGGTCAAAGAGCCATGAACAAAGTAGTAAGGCTGATAACAATGGGGCCTATGAAGAATGCGATGGGACCAATGAGGTAAAAGAAAAATAAATCTTGGTAACCTAGTTGATCCATCCCCTACAAAGCCTCCCAAACATAATCAGCTAAACAAAAGCCAACTTTGGGCACATTTTTGTACTGTAAATTTTTAACTATTTTAAAGGGCCAAAGGCACAGCGCCACTGGCGCTACGATATTTTTTGAGGCATCCTTAGGAGAATTGGTTTACATTTTTGGATTCATCAGGTGAAGGAAATCACACACACCAAATTTAAGATCATTTGGAGTAGATTTGGTCCTCCAAAAGTGCCAAAAACACCCACAAATCCACCATTCTGCCCTATTTTCAGAGATGGCGCTGCGCCCTAAGAAGTCTTGGGAGATTTAGTTTTTGAGAAGGTAAATGACGTCCAATCAGAAAACCAAAGAAAGTTTTAGAAAGTAGACTTGAAAATATTTCCAATGAGCTATCATGGAGCTCATTTGGACACTAGGAAGGCCTTCGAAACTCAGCTGCAAGATGACCTATATTTCCAGTGCAGGCGTTGCGCCCTTGGACCTCTGTGTTGTGCCCTTGCCAAAGTCAACAAAAGACACAAATTTATTGAAAATAGATATTTTGAGGGTTTTTGGGCAAATCACTTCAAAGTTAGCTGAGAATTTATGTTTGAAGTTATTTTTCATTTATTAGCTTAGATATTTTGTGCCTTGGGCCTTGCAAGGTCTCTTTGGACAAAAATAACATTTATGATGTATTTATGACATTTTGGAAACCCTAGTTAGTGGTGTGGTCCTCCTTCAAAGTTAAATAGAGCATGGAGGCCTCATTGTAGTTGGTTGGTTGTTGAGCTTAATATGAAATAGACTCTGAGTTTATTGGTAAAATTGGCTTTGGTGTCTTGTGATGGCTTTGGACTGTGCATCTGTGGATTGAGCACATTATTAGGATTCACAAGCTTTGTCAGATGGTTATGTATTCCACCTTTGTCTTTGTTTCCTTCATTTTTTCATTATGTTTATGGTTACTTTAATCATAGGACAGAAATAGAGAATAGGATTTGCTTTCTTGGCACCCTATTTCTACCTGCTTCCTTTGATTTCTATGTTTTCTTCCTTGAATTTAGCTAAAGAATCCTTAAATTCTCTTTAGTATTACTAAGATTTTATGTTAAAAATTCGATTTGTTCAAAGTTAGGTTCAAAGAATCCTTAACTGCTCTCTAAGTTTACTTATCTCTTGTTTTTTAGGTCTTCTCAGTATAGTTTAGTTGAAGAATCCTTCATTGCTCTTCAAGTTTTTAATATGTTCTCATCTTGAATGATTTTTGTTGTTTCTATTATGTTAAAGGATCTTTGATTGCCCATTAACCTACTATACTCACAACTCCATGTTTATTTCACTCTCACCAGACCTACTTAGATCCATTTGGTCCTGTTAAATTTCCCTATGAAACACCCTTTACCTATTTTTTCACTTTTCAAGACCTTTGCAGACTCCATAGCCCAATGGATTGATTTTATCCTACTCTACCTATTTTTATTGACAACCTATCCAACCAAACAAACAAACAAACCCTAATCCCTATAACTAACCTAAAATCAAAACCATAAAATCAACCAAGTTAACTCCTTTACACAAACATAGAGATACCCCTCTCTGAGTCCAGGAAGGCTAGGTCCTAGGACTCCAAATATTGGTTTGATGTTACCCTTGTCTTTTTGGTCATTTCCAATCTGCCACAATTACGGGGACCTAACAGATATATCATAATGAAGTAACCTATTTCTTTTGAGAAAGCAATGTCCATTGCTCTCTGAAAGGTAGCTCCAACATTCATTAACCCAAAAGGAATTTTAACATACATGAAGGTACTCCAAGGTGTAGTGAAATCTATCTTGTGTTGATCATCTGGGTGTACCAGCACCTGATTGTATCCTGAAAAGCCATCTAGAAAATATATTATTTTAGAACCTACTACCCTTTGTAAGATGTGATCCATTTTTTGTAAAGGGTAATTGTCTTTCAAGGATGCTTTGTTTAAATTTCTGAAGTCTATGCATAACCTAATTTCTCCTGTTTTCCTCCTCACTGATACCAGATTTGAAACCCATTCTGAGTATCTCAGAGGGAGTATTATTCCAACATCATACATTTTATTAATTTCTTTCTCAACCAGAGGTGGTTGCATAGGGTTTATTCTGCACAATTTCTGTTTAAAGGGCTTATGGTTTTCTTTGAGAGGGATCTTATGATGGATTATCTCAGTATCATATGAATTTAAATCTTCATAGCTCCAAGAAAATACATTAGTAAATTCTTTGAAAAGCTCAAGATATTTTTGTTTTATATGAGCTGGTAGTGTTTTGGACAATTTTATCATTTTGGGTTGTTGTTCACTGCCTATATTGCACTCTTCTACTTTAGCTTCAATGGGTTCCATTTTTGGCTTCCTGGAAACATCATTAAAATAAAAAATTTCTTCTAGAGGAACTAATCCCTTTGGAAAATTATCATTATTGGACTGCAACACTTCAATTTTCTTTTTCAGAATTTGTGCACAGTTTTTTTTTATGTGGGTGTTCTTTTGTTAAGAGATTTATATCAGCATTATCAGGAGGTTCTTTTTTGTAAGCTTGCTCCTCAGCAGAGCAGTCTTTTTCATAATCTAAGTCTGAATTTGGCATTTCAAACTCATTTCTAGACTGCAGGAAATATTCTATTTGTTTATCTCCTTCAAAAACTTGCCAATATTTTATGTTATCAGGGATTGCTGGTTTATATTTGACGTGTACTGTGTATTGTTTGCTATGATAAGGTTTTTGGCATGTACTGGCTGCAAAGGCTAGACCATTGGCATGAATGTTTTGATTTCTAGGGACAAAGGTAAGATCATATTCTGTGAATGTTTTCAAGAGGTCAAGGGCATCATCCCTATATGATTTTAGTCTAGGATTCTTAGTTGTGTATTATCCTTTAATCTTCCTAATAACTAGCTCTGAATCTCCATGGATAGTTATCCTCTTAGCTCCTAATTTCTTCAATAATTGTAGCCCTAGGAGGAGTGCCTCATACTCAACTATGTTATTCGTGCATTGAAATTTTAGCTTGTATGCACGACCTTCTGCATGATTGTTCTCTGTGTTATGCACCCATATACCTACTCCTGAACCAGTCTTTCCACAAGAACCATCAAAGCTCATACTCCAAAGAGGTTCAATTTCAGATTTATCATTATGTTGGTCCTTAGGGCTGCCACTAGTTTTGTCATTGTTTTGTTCTTCATGGTCTCCACTATGTTTGCTATCATATTCTGTTTGGGAAAACTGTTTTCACTATTCCTCCTTTTTGTCCTTTTCTTGTTTAGCTGGTTGCTCATTTTCTATCACTTGTTCATTAAGGTTTTCATCATTGTAAAGGATAGAATCAAGATCTTTATGAATGGAATAAAGAGGGGAGTGTTAGCCACCTATAAAATTTGTTATAGAAAAAGGTGGCTAAGAATTTTTGAGCCTTCAAGGAACAAATTTTATTGCTAAAAAGTGTTGGCTCTTGAAGACTCTTGAAGGCCTCATGCCTCTGCCCAAAATCTTCATTTGTTGTTTCCATTTTATACTCTGAAAATTCTGCTAAAATCCAAGAAAAACACTGCTGTAAAACCATCATTTTTCCCCTCCCCCTCTTCCAAAACTAACCTTCATTTTGCTCCCCTTTTTTCTCCATAAAACTCCTCTATTTTCATGATTCCTCTTCTTCCCTTCATGAAAATCACTTTTACAAAGTTAAAGACTCACTCTTTAACCTTACCGAAACCCCCAAATCCATTGAAAAACTTGAAAATTTTCATGAAAAATACATATTTTTGCATAAAGGCTTAAGCCCCCTTGGGCTAAGTCCTAACCACTTCCCCTCCATGTGCCTCAGCATTAGAACCAAGCGCTAACCCTTCTCGGCGCTTATCGCATCGCAAAAATCCAACTGCGCAAGTCTTTTTCATGATCGAAAGTTCCGATGCGATTAGCCTTTGTATTGTAAAAACCACCGATCATATTATTTTTTATATATAAATATCCCGTGGGCCCGCCTTCGGTGCATAAAAAATTGTAATATTTCTTCCCCGACATTCTTTTTTTTGTAAAACCCAAAAACCCATTTATCCAAACTTTTGATCTAAAAAGATAAAATCACGTGTGAATATAAAATGGTTATATTTAAAAAACCCGATCGCGCAATCGCATCGGAGAATTTCACAATGGTTTTATTAAAAAGACCCGCATCGAACTTCCGATGCGATTAGGTCTCATATATATAAAGCCCACCCCATTTGCTTTCATTCCATACAAACTACACCCTGGGACCAAGTGTTGAAGTCCCAAAGCGCCGAATCGCATCGCAATATTCTAATGGGTTGATTGAAAAGCCCGGGCCCGAAGCTCCGATTGTGATTGGCCCTTGTCATATAAAGCCCCGGGCCCATTGTATTCCATATATCCGACGGCCCCGCAATTGGGCGCCGACCCCTTCATATATAAATATCCCGCCCCGATCCATTAAAAACCTTTGTTTTATTTAAACTTTGGATTTTATATATTATAAGGGTTTTTCTGCCGATTCATTTCAAAGCTAATCCCCGTCGTTGATCATAAGCCGATCAAACGACCAGTGCTCAATCGCATCGCATTTCTTAATCGCTGCGTTATATTTCTTCCCCCGATTGGCCATTCCCCTGATTCATTCTCCACCATTGATCTAATCTTAAGATCGACGGTCTGCGCCACATCACATCGCAACTTTCAATCAGTGTATTTTCTTGCTTCCCCTTATTGCGATCTGTTGGGGTTCCTATGTTTTGGCAGATTTGGAAATACCAAAATATAAGACAACATCAGAACCACTTTGGGGCCCTAGGATCTAGCCCTCCTGGACCCGGAGAGGGATCTCTCCAATAAAAAAAAGAATGATATATCTTTGAAGCTCAAATTGAGGTATTAGGCTAGGTATGAAGCACAAAGGGGGTTTTAAATGATTTGGTTGGTTGGTTGTTGGGTTGGTCATGAGATCATAGACTGAGAAAGTAATGGAAGAAAGGAACAAAGTAGCAGGATGTTTCTGCAAAGAGGATAGGTCAAGAAAGTGCCATCCATTGGGTTATGGAGTCATGAAAGGAGAATTACTTGCAACAACTAGCCAAAGCTTTCAGAGGGCAAGTCATCTAATACTGAAGGATCTTTTAGATTTAGATGGTGGGATGAAACATCAAGGAGAGAGAATGAAAGAAGGAAAGCAACCCACTTTCTGTCTATAGATCAGGTTAGAGGTCATTTAACTCCAGACCTGATTGGACATACTCAAAGGCAGCTCTCAAAGGAGGGACATAGGGGTAGCTTATAGATCAGACCAGAGGTCATTTAACTCCAGGTCAGCTTTAGCATACTCCAGGGAAAAACAGAGATAAGTTTAATAGAAGAGATCTTAGAAAGGCTAGCTGGTCGCACAAGGATCCTAGTGGACAGGGCTAACTCTAATCCCCAGTGTTCCCAAACCTTCCATCTTTAGACCCAACAAGAACATCTAAGAACTAGTTCCTTTAATTCATACATCAGAGAGTGGGCAATATCATCCACTACACTGGTTAAATCAACCGAAGACAATTCTCATATAGCACATGAAGTAGAAAACATTAAAGGTAGGGAGAGCAGGAAACATAGGGCACCTAACAAGGGTGAATCCTATGTTATACTTCCGTTGCCTACCAGAAGAACATGAAACAATATGGAAATGTAATAAACAGAGTTAGGAAAACATCACCAATAGTAATAGACCAGGATCCTGTGAAAAGTGCTTTGATTAATTGATGAAAAACTAGTCATGTACAATAAGCCCAATGGCTAATATGATCCAAACTTCTCCTCCCAGCCTACTACAAAACAACTATTCAAATGCTCCCTCCCACGACTGTTCTAACAGTCAAGAATGAATCCCTCTAGCTGCAACAACAGCAACCGAACAACAACTCAACAACCGACAACAACCTTTTCAATAATTTCTCAGGGATTTTTATAACAGAAAGAGAGCAGAGGAGGTAGGTGAAGCACTGAATGCAGCATTAACACTTAGGAGATGAAGAGAGCCGAGGCCCATCCTGTATTAACTCTGAGCATTAATCTCTGGCACCTGCAATCGCTGTAAGTACTTTGTATACTGTTTAGAAGCCCCTGTCAGGCCGAGATTTACCTCTGGTGTTTCGTGCAGTCCTCCGGCTATTTGGACTTTGTGGTAGCCTTCTGAATAAATGAATTGGGTGAAGGTCTACGGCCTCTCCATACCTCATAACCACAACCTGACAGTCCTTTAAGAAGCTCCTGTTTGTGTCTTAACTTTCATGGGCTCGAGGGGCATGGAGGGCGCTGTGGGAATGGTGTACTTCTGGAGAAGAGTACTTTGCTGAACATTAAACACAGATATGACTCGACAGTGTGCTTAAGTCCTCAACCTGTGTCTTTCCCTTTGAAAGTGGGGTTGTGCATTGAACACATCAATAATAAGCATCAACCCCCTTTGAATCTCTTCTGCTTGTCCGCTGGCTCATGCTGAAACGACTTCTCTGTGCTATCTGCTTAATAAAATAAACTGTCATAGACCCGGGCAGTGGTGGCGAAGAAATGCTGTGGAGGTCGGAGGAGTGGTGGCGGAGCAGTGGAGAGTGGTGGGCTAATGAAGAATGGTGGAGGAACTAATTATTAGTGTAAAGCCCAAAGGTTAAGTGTTTGGGAGAAAAACAAAGGAAATGGAATAAATGTAATGAAATAGACGGGAAAGATCGTACGAGGTGGGATCGGGTATGAAAATCGCAATCGCAATCAGAGCAGGGCAGAGGGCGGAGTGATACAACACAAAACTTGCAATGCGATGAGAAATACTTTGTAAAACTGAACATATAACAAATTTCTGTTTACAAAGGGAAAACCCCTTATTATATGAACCGGCGAAAGAATTATGTTGTGGGACCCAGCAGGTCTGATTGCAATCGGAGATTAGAGCGGGTGGAAATCGAAACACACATTTCAAAAGTTCCGATTGCGATTGGAGAGATGCCTCGATTAAGCGATAGCCGTTGGATCTGGGGCCGGATAAACGACCCATATTCAATCGGAAGAAAAAGGGGAAGGGTGACGGGCGATGACGCGATCAGCGCTGAGCCGTTGGATCTACAGGGAAAACAATGGTGGGGATTAAATTGGGCAATTGCAATCGGGGGATGGAAGACAGGACTTGCGATTGCGATCGGAGGTCGGGGCGCAATTGAGCGTTGACCGTCCGATCTGGCGGGAAGATCGACGGTGGAGAAGTGGATCAGGGGAATGCAATCAGGGCAACACTACTATGAGGTGTGATTACGATCGGACGGGGGTTGCGATTAGCGCTCCGCCGTCAGATCTTTGTGTCAAATCAACGGCAAAGAACATGTCGCAGGACTTTGTTTAATAAACAATCGCATCGGAACTTTCTGATACGACAAAGGAATTCGCATCCGCCCGACGCTTCGATTGCGATTGGCACCTAGGACCTAAGCGCTTGGTCCTAGTGCGAGGGCATGTGTGGGAAGTGGTTAAGGGGCTTGCGGCAAGGGGCTAGGCCTTTATAATAAGGTCGGGAAGTGGGTTTTTAACCCATTTCAATGGAATTTGAAATTTAGAAAGGGGAACGATAAAGGAAGAAGGAGGGAAAAATGGTCAACAAAGTCTAGGGGGAGAATTTAAAGGGGATTTTTGGGGGAATTTTGGGGGTAAAAATGGAAATAGAAGGGGAGAAAAAGGGGAATAAAGGAGAAGCTAAGTGGGGGAAAATAAGAGGGAAAGGAGGCCTTTGGGCACTTCTTCACAAATAGAGAGACTTTATCATGGAGATCAGCAGAGGGGTTTTCATCAAAGGACAAAAGGCACAAGGAGGCTTCAAGGATGATGTGTTTTCAGGGGAAATGCATTCCTTGAAGGCTTAACAACATCTTAGCTCCCTGTTTGTTTGTCAAAAATTTCATAGGGGGGCTAACAAAAAGTATGCTCATGAAAGCCATGTTTCTAGTCCTGAAATTTTGCATTTTGCATACCTTGATGATGTCATTATTTATTTCAAAAATGACCAAGAGTATATGCATTACTTGAGGAAGATGTACAGTAAAGAAAGGAGTGGGAATCAGAGATACAAAGAGGTACAACGGGAGGATACTGGTTTGTTGAAGGATTCTTGCATGAATCCTTATGTCATGTTAGAAAGAGAAAACTTTCCAAATTTCTCTTTTCAGGAGTTGAGTGGGCCAAGAGTGAGAGAAGATCCTTAAGAGGATAAGATGCTTAAATTTCATCATTTCCAAGATTTCTGAGTTTGAAACACTTTCATTCATTGTATATACCACTGTTTGAAAAATATATAAACAAAAAAGTCAAAAAACAGTAAAAGGTAGAAAAGAGGGCGTTGAAAAATAGAAAAAAGCCCCATGTTCCAAAAAATAGTCCTTCGGAAAGCGCGCAAGTCTAAATGCCGCTACTAGTACTCAAATGTTTTGTTCAGCTATCTAGCCTAATCATAGCTGAGCATGTTTAAATTTATTTTCTGATAAGTTAGTGAGTGAAAAAGATGGTCAACATTGTGTAAGATTGACTTATCAAAGAGAGTAGATTAGGAAAAGATACTGGTTCCACATGCCTAAAACATAACCAAAGAGAGAAGCAAGGGATGGAAAAAAAATTGTACATCTTAGCCCCGTTTTTCTAGATTTACTTTTTTCAAAATAATTTTTGTGTGTAGTTCATCCTTTCATGCTGCAAATACATGAAAAATCAGACTATTTAACCCTGATTTGATCATTTTAAATTTTATGTTTTAGATTAGAGAACAAAATCCTGTCAAACAGTTTAATCTTGACAGTTGATCTAGTTTAGGTAGAGTAATGAAGGAGTTCATCAGTTTAATCTGAACTCCCGACAGATATAAGTGTATAAATAGATAGGTTCATTTTACAAAAAGAAAAAATATGCTAGAAAAATGGTAGCTAGTCCAAATGCACCCAAAGAAAAAAAAATGTTAGGAAAGATAGTGGGGTAGGTAGAAATATCATTGATGCTCATCATGTTGTCTCTTTTCAGAAGTAGCATCAAGGAAGAGTGAAATTTGTGCCAATGGGTAAGGCACTGGTCTTCATAAGCCAAAGATCTGAAATTTTGGACACCTCTTGAAAATGAGCTGCCCTCCCCAAATGGAGTCACTGTTAGTCATTAGTATTTTTTACTTGTTGGTGATTGTTGGCGAGTGATCAGGTCTCACGGGCAAGACCCAGGTTCAGGAGTGGTGGCCAAAAAAGGAATCCGCTGT
The DNA here is from genome assembly GCA_034641835.2 of Pinus albicaulis. Lineage (NCBI taxonomy): Eukaryota > Viridiplantae > Streptophyta > Pinopsida > Pinales > Pinaceae > Pinus > Pinus albicaulis. The sequence goes on along the minus strand of JAXQQM020060698.1, from coordinate 478,249 downwards.
AGTCTAGGATCACGCTGGCATTATCACCCTACTCCGGAGAGAAGAGAGTCTCACCCGAGGCGTGCCACAACCACATGCAGAAGGGAAATGGACCAATGGAAAGGAGCAGATCCGCAACTCATTCCCATCAGTGATTTAATTACATGAATAGAGTCACATACGCAACAACATTAAGAGAGTATGTAGATATTAAGAAAATAAAATTTTATGTTGTCACAATCATCATAATCATCATACATGCATGGAATCACATAATGGACATCAACCTGCAAATATATTAATTGCTTCAACCTATCTCACAGTTACATAGCTTTTGCAATGAGAGCTTACAAGTCTAGCACAGATGCCTTGCAAAACATAAACATAGAATAGAGAAACCTAGGAACTACGGAGGTATCCTGCATGATCTCCTTCAGTCGCTCTGTATTTCTCCTGTCTTCAAGAATTCCCCTTTCTTTAAGCCGGGTGATTTCTATTTATTTACCCACTTTCGCAACTATTAGTTCCTCTTTCTGTTCTTCTTCAGCTGCTTCCAATTTCTCTCTTATCATCTGTGTGTTCCGCTTGCGTTCTTCTGCTGTATCTTCTCCTTATCTATACTTATGCATCTAGTTTCTTCCGCTATGTGCTTGTTCCTTCGCAACCTTGGTAGCTCCGATGTTTGGTGTGGTTGCAACTTGGTTGCGGCTGCCATGTGCCCTCGTTCTGCAACCCCAAAATCTGGTCGTTATTTCAAATTCAAAATGTTCAAAACAAGTTTTTTCAAAACAAGGGCCCCAACAGGCCCCAACCATAGTTCTTTGACTCGTCCCCGAGTCAATAAAAAATTACGGTTTCTACCTCCATTGCCCTGCTTGACCCCATGCCCTGTTCGCCCTGTGTGCCTTCATCCTGTGCTCGTTCATGCTATACACTTTTAGCTTGTTCCTGTCCTTGCTGTGCATCTTCAGGCAGCTGTTCAAACAAGGGCCCCAACTCCGGGACCCTGCGAAACGCTGTAGCTCGAAGCTCAGTAAAATCTGACACAGCTTGCTGCCACCCCTGGATGAGTGAGTCTGTTTCCTCAGCGAGCTTGGTGACAGTAGCCTCCTCGATGGGCGTTGGAACAGCTCCAAAGATTGTGCTGAGCTGAGTCTCGGCAGCCGCTGCAAGCTGTTGTATTGTCCGGGCACTAGATTGGAGGGGTGGCCGGACCTCACGAATGACGCATTTGGCCTCCCCTGAGCAAGCCTCTGTGTGTTGGAGCTGTGCCTCAAGTTCATAAGTCTGGGCATATAATTGATCCAACCTTGCGAGGTCCGTAGCCTCTTGAATTTCCCTTGAAACCTGCTGGAGTTGGGTTGAAATCGGCTGTGTCTTGATGGTGAGTGCCAGGGAGCATTCCTGAAGGCCTTTCAGGAGGTCACGAGCCACTCGTGCCGTGGAATGAAGGGTTTCCTGCATCTGAGCTACCTGGCCCCACTTGGCGGCCACCTGGGCTGAATAGTCGACCTCGGGCTCAGGTGGCACGGGAGGGGTCGCTAACGCTGCACAAAGCTCATGATTCTCCCGGCATAATTCCTGAATGATAATTCAGAGGTGGATAGCTTGCTTGGAGAGGCTGGCCACAGCGATTTTGGGAGGTAGCACAGGATAATGAGGTTCTCCAGATGGCCAAAACTCGGAGAACATCTGGGTGACATTGGTGATCATTTCTTCCATCTGCTCCCGTGCTGTTTGAAGTTGGTCGCGCTGTTCAGTAAGCACGACGATTTGGTGTTACTGCTCGGCACACTGCTGCTGGAGTCCCAAATGTAGTCTTTCATCCTGCTGGGCCACCCTTTGAATCAGTAAGTACAGCTGAGCTAGATTCTCAGGCTAGAAGGTGGCGGTCCCAGAAGCACTCTGCGCCGGCATTCGCCTCGGCAACGGTTGCCCACCGGCAACTGATCGAGTGACATGCTCAGGAGGTGAGAAGGGCATGGCCTCTGGATGTGCAGAGTCAGCCATGTTTAGATCCGGCGGCGCGTGCTAATCAACGTGGGACAGTTGTGGAGGAAATGTTGGCTCGGGGTGAGCCTCTGCAGAAGTGGACACAATGTGTGTCTGTTGGGTGAATATATCAGTAAGAGGAGGGTGAGGTTCTGCCGCTGGGTCGACTAGTGGTATGACTGAGGTAATACAAGAGTCGACCTCAGCTCCGTGGTCCCCACCCCAAAGTTCCCGAACAAGAGGGTCGGATACAGTAGCCGATGAATTAGATGGGCCGGATGGAGTGGCAGGTGGAAAAATTGTGAACAGAGCGGTGAACGGTGACGTGGAGGAATGTGGAAGTTGGATATTGATGAACTCAGACGGGTCGATGAGGGGTTCTTCATTAATCAACACCCCTGTGTTTGGGGCCAGTGGTGGATCATCAGTAGTGAGGTCCACCACCGGATTTGACTCGGTGGTGCGGGCCCTCTTAGCTGGGGGGGCTTCGGGTGGATCCCTAGGCCTTCTCGTCTTGCCCATTGGGGTCGTGAGTGGATCAGCAGAGGTAAACAGGATAGTGGGGACGGGGGAGGTGAACGAAGCGGTATGGGGGTGCAAAGTGGAGCGAGTGAGCTGAAATTTAGAAAATAAAGGAAACAGAGCAGCACCGCTAGAAATAATCTGAGTCGCCGCATTGAGATTCCGTACCTGGGTATTGAAGTGGCGGACGATGGGGATGAGAGGTGCGGGGAGTTCTTGTGAGGGTGCTGCCACCTCCGTCTCGATAGGCTATTGCACTGGTGCCATCCGGTCAAAATTGTATCTGGGGAGCCCATCCCGCATGTGCTTCGTGACCCCCGGCCATGAACAAACTTCACGATGGAAGGTAGCATCATCCAACTAAAATTTTAGCGGCGTCATTCGGAAGGTGTCCGCCGGGATGCAAGCAGGTCGGAGGTAAGTATGCTTGTGACTTACCCCGAACCATACTTGCTCGCTATAGTCATCCAACAGGTTCCTGGGCACCCGTTGCTGGCATGCCACCACATCCGTCATTAGCCGGTACCAAGACTGAAATGCATCTGCATTCACCAGTTTGGTACTGGGGTCATTTGAGACCTGCCATGGAGTGAATTTCATCGTGAGGGGCTGGCCCTCGGGGATCTCTGCTGGGAACTGGATGTGTGGAGTGTGCCATTTCCACATGGCAAAAGCAATAATCAAATAGCCATAAATAAAAGTAGTTGTGCGCTTATAATTCTCCTCGCATGCATCGAACAACTCTTTTAACAAAAAGGAACACCAATTCAGTTTGGTGCCTTGGACACAATGCTCAACAATAGAAATAGTATCAAGAGTGCATTCGCCCTTGGTGTAATGCCTCATTGTCTTGCTGGCAATGAGGTAACAGGCGAATCGAATCTCAGGCTTGTTAATGAGGTCGATCTTGGCTCCTTTCCCCCCCTGCGAGTGCCATATTTGGCATAGAGGTCCGCATCGCCCAAATTTTGTGCGCGCTTGGAAGAGTTCTGACAGGCCGTTGAGATGTTTGCGCCCATCTGCGAAAGCCCTATGAGGCGATGAATATCTTCTGCGTGAATGGGAATTTCTTGGGTCAGCCACAAGGACCCATTCTGAATTCGGCTAAGGAGGAAGGGTGTACACTGCAAAACCGGTCCTGTGGTGCCAAAGACTGGAAGATTTCTCAAGTTCATCAGGGATGAGGTCTGAAGGCCCCTGAACTCTGGTAACAGGCAGCTGGTGGGGTTGCTGGCTGCAGTGTAGTAGTGCTCCATAAATGCCTGTTTTTGGAGGGCTGGAAATTCGACAGCATTGGAGAGATTGGCATCAATCAAGGCTGCGCTGTCATATTTTCCCACAAGGGACTCGGTCTTGTGAATTCGAGTGTCAAGCTCTAGTTCAATGACTGTTGGGACGGCCTTCGACATCTCGGCCTGACGCTGATAGACCTGTAGAATTTTCCCTGGTCGCCTTGCCTGGTGTGGTGCGTTCTGAGAATTCAACGGCTTTGGTGAGGCTACAATTGCTAATTCGAACTAGTCTGACATTCTCGTGCTTGTGGTGGCCATGCAAGTTATGTCAGCAGCTGGCATGAGTGGACTTGATAAGAATCCCTAATGAGTTAATTCCTGCTGGTGTTCTTTCTGCGATAATCGTGCGATCAATCGCATGCCAATGAGTGGTGTGACAGTTGCTGACGGTGGCATGGGGAAATGGGCGGACACGACGGCTGAGGTTACGTGGGTGATGGCCAAATGATGACAGCGCGGTTACTGTCAATTATGGTAATTAATGATGCAGATCTAGGTGATCCTACAGACTGACACAAATGCAAGGGTGGATGGAGCTGAACTGACATGGAGACTGGTACGGATCCTACAGGGACAACACGCTAGACAGGCGCCACCCCGACCACAGTCTGTTGCGGTGAGGACCCCGCAACTGAGTGATTATTGACACACTATACCTATGAATAGAAAAGATATCCTACGCTCATCCCAGTTGTGGGAGAGTTATTCAACTATGCTACGCTACGCGTGCTCTCGGGTGCGAGAGTTATTGATGAGAAATGAAAGGTACTTACTCCTGGTATGGTTTCAGGCATGTGCCATTCACCCACCCAGGGAGAACTGTACCATCTAGCTGTGCCAATCGAACGGCTCCGGAGTCACGAATCTCGATAACAAAGTAGGGTCCCAACCAGTGCATCTGGAGCTTTCTTGGGAACTTCTGGAACCTGCTGTTGTATAAAAGAACTTTGCCACTAACCTAGAAGATTTCATTCTTAATGTGGCGGTCGTGCCACGCTTTCTGCCAATCCTTCTAAATTTTCTGGTGGAATTCGGCCAGGAAGTGGGCTTCATCCAGTTCCTGTAATTCATGGAGGTGCTCCTGGAGGGAGGCCTCTTCCGAAAACTTCAAAGACGTGGCGATCAACAGGCTTGGTACAATAAAATTGGCGGGGATCACAGCCTTCCGGCCGTAGACGAGTTGGAACGACGTTTGATTGGTCAAGCGCTTCACCGTAGTCCAATAGGCCCATAATGCCGCTGAGAGGCGCTCGTCCCAATCATCATGCTAGGCATTGCAAATCTTAGTCAAGCCTTTCTCAAGAATCTTATTGAAGGCTTCCACCGTACCATTAGCCTATGGGTGATACGGGTTACTTTTGTGATGCTGAACCATGAAGGTGTCTAGCAATGTCTTGACTGTGTCATTAATGAAGTGCGTGCCCTGATCACTGGTTAAACTTCGCGGGCAGCCAAACTGGCAAATGATGTGCTCAAAAATGAACCGGGCGGCGGTATCGGCCGTGCAGTCGCATACCACTACTGCCTCAACCCACCTGGTGAGATAATCCATGGCGGTAATGATGTACCGGGCCTTGGAATGTCTGGCGACTGGGGCTATGGGACCCACAAAATCGACAGCCCACTTCTCGAATGGCTGCAACACATGCACTGGGTGTAACGGAAGCTCGTCCCGGTGAGAGGGCCTTCTCATCCACTGGCAGACATCGCATCGCTTCACATAGGCCTTACAATCAGTATGTATTGTCGGCCACCACAGGCCAGCTTGGAGCACCTTTCTTGCGGTGGGTTTCGCGCCCACATGCCCTCCCGCAACACCGCTGTGACATTCCCACATTACCGCTTCTCGTTCGTGGTCAAGGACACATCTGCGCAAAACCTCATCGAGGCCCAGTTTGTATAGCTGCCCTGCGATCAATTGGTAGTCGACTGCACGGATGACCAAATGTCGTTTCTGGAGTGGGGTGTAATCCTCAGGGCATTGCCCCGTGGTCAGGTAGGAGGCAATGTCGGCCAAGTAATCTGGTACAGCTTCAACTCGGAAAAGGTCAGCATCCGGCAGCTGATCATTGAGGGAGCCATCGTTCTCCCCCGTCTCCAACCTGGATAAGTGATCAGGCCCGACATTCAACCTCCTGGGATTGACGATTACTTCGAATGTGAATTCTTGAAACAACATAAGCCATCGGTAGATCCATCCTTCCAGAACAGGCTTATTGACCAGGTATTTCAGGGCAGAGTGGTCCGTGAAAAACTTGAACTTGCCCCCTATAAGATAGTGGTGGAACTTCTGAAGGGAGTATAACATCGCCAGCGCCTCCCTCTCGGTCGTGGTGTAATTCTTCTCCGCATTGGACAGCTTGCAGCTGGTGAAGTAGACTGGGTGGTCAACTGTTGTATCGCCGAGTTGTGCCAAGATAGCCCCAAGTGCAATACTGGAAGCGTCGATATGCACATGGAACTGCTTATCCCAGTCTGGATGAACTAGAATAGGCGAGGATGCCATCTTTTCCTTCAGGGTGTCCAGGGCCACCCGACACTCCTCCGTCCACTGAAAGACTGCGGACTTCCACAGAAGTTGTTCTAATGGGGCAGTGATCTTGGCATAGTTGCGGATGAACCTCTTATAGTATCCTGTGTGCCCGAGAAATGCCCGCAATTGTTTCACTGTTGTGGGGGCGTCCATTTTTACAATCACCGCAACCTTGGCGGGGTCGACGCAGACTCCTTGCTTGCATACCACATGTCCCAACAACGTGTCGAACGGAACAACAAAAATACATTTCTTTAAGTTCAAGTAAATCTACAGCTGGTGACACCAATCAAACATGACCCGCAACAGGGTTGTGTGTTTCTTTAATAAACTGTAGACAGTCCAGTCATCTATGTAGACTTCCAGGAACTTGTGAATGTACTCTTGGAAGGCAGCGATGACAATCTGGGAAAACATAGCCGGAGCGTTCTTCAAGCCAAACAGCATGACGTGGTATGCGAACGACCCCCATTCGGTGGTGAATGTTGTCTTTGACTTGTCTTCTTCCGCAATACACACCTGATGGTAGCCCAAAAATCCATCAGTGAAAGAGTAGGCTTCATTCCCCACAACATGGTCCAACACTTCGTCACTGAAAGGGGTGGGAAACGAATCATGAATGCAGGCATTGTTCAGACTGCGATAATCAACACAAACACGTATCTCTGCCTTGTCCTTCTTATTCTGAATGACTATTGGGCTCACCCACTCTGCTTCTTCCACGGGAAAGATTAGACCCGCGGCCAACATATTATCGATTTCCATCTTAACCTTCTCTTTAATCCATGGGTTCAACCGGTAGGGTCGGTGCTTCACAGGCCTGGCAATCGGTTTCAGCACGATGCACATTTCGCCAAGATCACCTTTAATTCCCTTCAGATCTGCTACCGAGGAAGGGAACAAGTCCTCATATTCCCGGAGGAGGCTGAAAATCTCCTTGGTCGTCTCTTCATCCCAGTAATCGCCCACTATAGCCAACTTAGGCGTCTCCTCCATACTGATGTTTAGCTTCTTCGTCTTCAGCGGCCATAAATGGACCTCGTCGGTGGTCGGATCTTCATTAATATTCCGCTCGCCTTCCCTCTCTTCGAAATACAGATGCTTCAGGTCCTCCAGACCATCGTCCTCTGGATTGCCATCAATCCTTTGGCAGACCAACTCTCACATGGCCTCAGGACGGGAGGGCGACGTGCAGCCATCGATCTGCGGATCACGGAAAAACAGTATTGCCCTAATAGCATGCAATGCCTGAGATTCCAACTGTTTCTCCCATGAAAGAGAAGCACCGCGCAAATTTGCTCACGAATTTTGTCCAAGAATGAGTCCCTCGCTTCCGCTCTTCCTCCAAGTACCAGGCGTGGGGAATGGTGTCTAAAGAGTGGGCAAACCGATGAACCCACAACTCTTCCGGGTATCCTATACTTCGCCACTGCTCCTCACAGGTCCGCAAGTGGTCCCGCGGATCGGAAATCCCAGAGTATCGCTGCCTGCTTCGAGGGCCTTCATCTTCTTTAAACTGTGCCCGCAACATGTCTGCCACACTACTCCACTGCGACAGGGTATTGCGGTGATTTTTCCACCACCGAGCTGCTCTAGACTGTAGTGCGACGTCCAAAAGGGGTAGTCTGCTCCCTTCCGGCACCATATCCTCAACCTTAGCAATAAAGGTATTGACAGCTTGCATGTTTGATAGGGTGGGGTACTCTCTGAACTCAACAGCGACCCAATTGACGCGGCCAACATGAGCACATCTCCGCGTGTTGGTCTCATACCCCCCCTGCTGCCAATCCTCCCATGTGAGTTTTGATCCCAGGTCCGAGCTCTGAATACTACGCCAACTGACAGAACCAGTCGCGGTCGGGTTAATATAGTCTTCTTGCTTCCCTGCAATCATTTGATAAAGATGGTCCATCATCTGAGTGTCCTCCTGGTCATCCACCGTCTCGGTATACCTCAGGCCTTGATACGGGTCGAGAGGCCGAGTGACCTGGACCTCCCCATCTTCAAAGATCATCAGCTCCTTTTTGAGGTCGATGATAACATAATTATTAAATTCCCAATCGATGCTTAACAAGGCAGGGTAAGGATCCTTGTCTCCCATAATAGCAATAACCTCAAAGTCCGTGTAGGTTTTTACCCTTGCAATGTCGACCTCGACACCTTCGAGTTGGCCAATCGGTAGAATGCAGTACTGGTTCGCCATCCTGAGTTGGATGGGCGAGTAGGTCAACTGTGGCTTTCCCAGAGCCTCCCACGTCTTCCGTGGCAAGATATTCACGTCGGACCCCAAATCCAACATGGTATCACTGATCTGGAATCCTGCAACCTGCGTATTGAGCCGAAACTCTTTGCCCGTTCATCGCTTATTTCGCTTGACGCGCTGTACCGATTGGGGGGCTGTGTCTAGCGGTTCCCCAAATCCTGTCCTCCCCTGCACTGCCCCTTCCAAAGTATACTTGAGCCGTTGCTGCAGAGCAGCACTGTCAACAATATTGAGGAATAGCTGGAGCCATTCTTCAATCAAGGTTCCTGGGGCGTGCTGTGGCCCAGGATCTATCAGCAGGGATGCCTCCAGTCCTCCCGCTTCACGCAGATGAGAAAATGCCTCAACCGCCTCCTGAAAATACTTCTTCTGTGCCTCGAGTCCGATTACCCGACACGGGGATGCTGGCTTGACAACTGGTGCCGGCTCCTTTCCGTGAGCGTCCTCCCCCATTTTCTTGCCACCCCTCATCACAATAGTGACGTTCTACATGGCCGGAGTTGCAGCCTCTCGTGGCTCGGCGTTTACCAAATTCGTGCCCCTCTGCCGTGCACGTTCTACCCACTTTTTAATGAGCTCCAGACAGTCTTCGGTCGCATGGGCATTCACGCGGAACTGAGAACACCAGGGCCATCGGGGAAGGGGACATTCCTAAGCCACGTGACCTTCCTAGTCATAGTTGTAACATTTCACCGGACCGCGTCCTCTCGTGCGGCCTCCCCGAATGTCGTCGCCTCTTCCTCTGGGGGCCTCGTTGACCCTGTAGGAGGGACGGTCCAATCGATCCGCCAGCACATCGAGCACTCAACATTGCTCAGTGTTGTGAGTCGTGGAAGTGCAAAACTCACAATATACATTGTTTGGCACGTTGGAATACTTCTGTAGGATCGGGCACATCCGAGGTGGATGTCCCACCATCCGGAAAATCTCACAATACTCCGTGGTGGCTGGGTTGAGTTGGGAGGGGAACCCCGTGTAAGGCTGTTGCGGCTGGTATATCCCCTACGGGTTTAGCACCGTGCCACCCCCCGTGGGTGGCCCCCCTTGAATTTCCGTGACCGAGGGTCCCACCCTCGCGCCACACAACTGAGGACACTCAGTTGCGACATGGCCTTCAACCAGGCAGTGAGTGCACCAAACGTTCGGCCTGGCTGGTCTGACCGGCTGGATCTCCTTGAGATTTTTGGTCAAGCTAGCTATCTGATGCTACAATCCCACCAAAGAGGGATCCTGTGGGGCCAACCCTCCTCAATATTCCTGAGGGTAGCCTGCCATGGCCTCGATCTTCATGGCTTGCTCCAAAGCGTCCTGCAAATTTTCAATATTTTGTTGGGTGAGGGGGGTTCGTGTCAAGGGAAGAAAAGCCTTGATGAACCAGTCCCTCTGATGGTTCGGATCGATCGGGTAACTGAGTTTACCGATCGCGTCCTTGAATCACCGCATTAGGTCCCATGCAGTTTCACCTTCCTTCTGTTTAATTTCCCAAAGCTTGGACAGTCCCTGTTGGTCCGTCTGGGGAAGCTTAAATTCCCGGACAAAATCCCGCTTCACGTTTGCAATGGCCGGATTCGGGTGGGCCTCGGACCACTTGATGAACCATCGCAGAGCCCTCTCTCTGAGCGTGGTTTGGAACTCTATTAACTTCCCAGCGTCTGGTGTCTGCCGAGCCCTCCAGATGGCTTTGCACAGATACCAGTGTTGCTCTACATCATCATTACCCTGGCCTGAAAACTCGGGATACCGGGTAAAAGACCCAACCATGTTTACTTGCGGCGCGTTGACTAGGATAAATCCTCCGGGTCCTGGTTGCGTAATGGTTCCACTAGGGAATGCAATACTACTAGTGACACTGCTACTAATGGGTGTCGCTGTCGACACTGAACTACTGTGTAATTGACTCAATGCTTGGAATTTAACGAAAATATTACTTAAGGGTTGATAAAGTACCAGGGGAAGGTAGGGATCCTGGCCATGCAGATTGGGGGGAGTATGGCAGCCTAGAAAACTGAATGTCGTCTGCTCTTGAAACAACTGCTGCATCACAACGTACCATTCACCATCGAAACTTTCCTCGGGTTGCATACCTTCATCATCCTCGTCAGTCACCGTCTCCTGTGCTCGCTTAGCTGGGCTCCCATGCACCCGTCGTACTCCCACAACGGTCCCTTCTCGTCCTTGGGTATCCGCGTCCATACTTCCTACCCTCTGAGGCACCTCCTTCTGATTTTTCCTCTCGATTTCTCATCTTTTCAAATCTTGCATCACCCTTCTTCGCCACCTATCGGCGATCTGTGCCCGCCGATGTGCACGTTGCTCCCGAAACGTCCTTGCAGCCTCAACATCCATTCCCCACTCCCCACGTCACATTCTATGTGGCATCGGTCCCTTCAACCCTTCCCCCAGCACCGGTGGCTTACGCTTCCATACTCATCTTGTGGAATTCTATCAACCCTTCATCCACCATCAGAGCTTTAATCCACAGCGGAATCTCCTTAAGAAGCTTCCCTCTTATCCCGAAGCGGAAGAGAGCCTCTGCCTTCGAGAAGGATTGGTAGCACTCAGCAGCAAACTCCACAATGTATCCTTCCAATGTGGTCTCCACCCAAAAATCCACCGCGTGGGTTAACTCAGTGTTCAACCGATGTAGGGCCACCAGATCTCCGTGGATCCACCTGCGGTTTATCTTCCACGAGCCATCTCTAGGCACCTTTGTCTGTAACCTTTGCAACCAATTGCAGAGGTCGGTCGGGAATTTTCCCCAGAATATTTCGTACGTATCACTGGCTGAATCTGAGAAAAGGACGAGATCCTTGATCGCCGCTTCCTTTTTCTTGATCAATTCTGCTTGCTGAGCAATAAATTGGTCGAGATGATTATCCCACCATCGCCGTACTCCTCTTTCAAAAATCCTCGATACCATGATCTAGTTCCCCTCAGAACATGCAGGTCCTGGCAATGAAACCATTTGTTGGCGAATGATCAGGTCTCGCGGGCAAGACCCAGGTTCAGGAGTGGTGGCCAATAAAGGAATCCGCTGTAGTCTAGGATCATGCCGGCATTATCACCCTACTCCAGAGAGCAGAGAGTCTCACCCAAGGCATGCCGCAACCACATGTAGAAGGGAAATGGACCAATGGAAAGGATATGATCCACAACTCATTCCCATAAGTGATTTAATTACATGAATAGAGTCACATACGCAACAACATTCAGAGAGTATGCAAATATTAAGCAAATAAAATTTTAAGTTGTCACAATCATCATAATCATCATACATGCATGGAATCACATAATGGACATCAACCTGCAAATATATTAATCCCTTCAGCCAATCCCACAGTTACATAGCTTCTGCAATGAGAGCTTACAAGTCTAGCACAAATGCCTTGCAAAACAAAAACATAGAATAGAGAAACTTAGGAACTACGGAGGTATCCTGCATGATCTCCTTCAGTCGCTCTGTATTTCTCCTGTCTTCAAGAATTCCCCTTTCTTTCAGCCGGGTGATTTCTATTTATTCACCCACTTTCGCAACTGTTAGTTCCTCTTTCTGTTCTTCTTCAGCTGCTCCCAGTTTCTCTCTTATCATCTGTGTGTTCCGCTTGCGTTCTTCTGCTGTATCTTCTCCTTATCTGTACTTATGCATATAGTTTCTTCCGCTATGTGCCTGTTCCTTCGCAACCTTGGTAGCTTCGCTGTTTGGTGTGGTTGCAACTTGGTTGCGGCTGCCATGTGCCCTCGTTCCGCAACCCCAAAATCTGGCCATTATTTCAAATTCAAAACGTTCAAAACAAGGGCCCCAATAGTGATGACTAGTTGCAACAACCAAGTTTTCCAACAGCCGATCTAAAATTTGTCAGATTTTCCAGCTGGGAAAACACCCATAAAATTTTTTTCCCTCTTACCTTTCAGTCCGCCCATGACGAGATGAAACCCCATTATCAAATCCTACCTAGCCTCAGCCATACTGGTCTGCCCATCAGCTCTAAAAGAGACGATCCAAATTTGTTCAAAAAAACTCCCCTAAGTTAGGAAGTGGCGCTTTAATACATTTCACCCTTGGCAAACTATCCAAGAGCCAAAAAACCTCAATATGCTATAGATCAGCCATTACAAACCTCCCACTATGCTAATAAACTTGGTCACAGCCCTAAGTCGCGCCACTAATACACCCTTAAGTCTCAGTAAAACATAGACCATAATCTCAGGCTGATTTTAGGTGTTTTACAATGTTTGATGGATCTTACAAGGACAAGAAACATACCAGCATCTCAGAAGACAATTTCTGGCTCCACATGAGAAGACAGCTGCTTCTCAATGTGATCTTGAGCCTGAGATGCATTTATAGGGAAAAGAGTTTCTCATCAAGCTCTTGCGACCTCATTCAAGGCCTGAAAGGACAGTAGAAGAAAAAAAAACACTGTCAAAGGCTGTTGATATGAAATGGCTAAGGACCTTCTTCATCTATAAGCAGAGGGTTCGAAGGCTTAAGAACCTCCTTAATCTATAAGTAGAGGGTTTGAAAGTGCCTCCTTCATCTATAAGCAGAGGGCAATGGACACAATTTGGTTTTAAGAGTTACCACTTACTGTAAGACAGATTTTTTTTAACAAACAGTGAGACAATGACTAGGGTTTTCTGAAGTAAGGTGTGTTGGAAATGTTGTCATTTATGGCAAAGGTAAAGACAGGAGCAGCACCTAAACTATCCATAAGGAAAAAGAGACAGATAGGTAGCAGAGGCAGCAGAAGAAACAAAGGAATTGAAGCAGAAGCAACAAAGGAATCAGAGACAGAGCAGTGGAGTTGAAAAGGTCTGAAGGTCTGTAATACAAAGGTTTATTCATGAATTAGGGGTGTAATACAATTTGCAGATGTATTATTGAGCAATTATTGAGCATAGACTTTGATTGAAGACTAAAACCCTGTGGTAAAAACTTAATATGCTTGGGGATGAGTTGGAGCATTGCTTAAATGGCAGAAGAGGGTTGGAGAGGGAGCCCGAGAGCTGGAGAGAGGCAGAGAACCCCTTCAATAACAGAATAGGAGAATAATGGCCACCGAGTTGAATATATGGCCTGTCATGAAATTGTAAGAATTTTTTTGAGATTTATCACCTGTATATACATATCTGTTCATGGAAGAACTGTCTTGAATTAAATGTGTTTGGATGGGATTAAGCCCTATTTGAATGTCTTCAAATTTCAATAAGTAGCTATGGATATGTATAAAAGAGACTGTTGGTTAATTTCTGTGTGGAGAATGCCTTGCATCCTTGTGCATTTTGTAAGTGAGACTCAGAATTTGGAACACGTTTACCCTGTGATTGGTTTAATGATGCGCTATGCATAGACAAAGTGAAGTCTAAATTCTAATTTCGACATTAAATAGCAAGTGCTCATAGTCAGTATGTGAGAAGTTGGATCCCTGTGATCACTATGTGCGTGAGAGTTCAGTCCCTTTGAAATAACTGGATTGTATGTGCTTGTGTGGAGGATATATAAACCCTGTGATGAGAATTTTGTATGGTGAGACCCTGCAATGAAGTGTTGGGAACTGTAGTCTTGGTTATCGAAGAAATGGCATCGAGGAACAGTGGATGTATTGATCACGCAGTATGTTGAATCAGCGTTGAAAGGAGTTCTCACGGAGGCTGAGATTGAAATGTGAATTAAAACCCTGAGCATAACCGAGAGCAAAGGAAAGAAGCGGAACTGAGACTAGTGAACAGTAACGGTCGGTTGGAGCGAAACCGTGGGTTCTTCGCACCACCATCCGTTGGAAAGAGGTATTAGAGGAATGGGCAACGATTCCACAAGATTGATGACACATGTCCCTAGATGAATAGGAAAACCACCCCTTTAAAGTGCGCCTTCGCGCATTAACCATCGAACCAAGACACCGAGCGAAATTAATACAAGCCATCGATCTGGAGGCTCGATATCGAGTGACAATCGTGTGTTGAACTTGCCCGAGGTTTAATGGAAGAGCCCAGTGTTGGGAAAAATACTGAGAGGGGGGGGGGTGAATCAGTATTTAGGACTTACTCAACAATTTTTACTTTTTCATTCTCTAAAACCCATACGCTACTTTGCTGAAGCCAACTAGCGTATACACGCGGATATCCTTCATAAAACTCACGTATACACAGAGATCTTATTAAGACATTAATTCTTTACTTAGATCTATGCAACATTCATTCTTCTGATGATTAGATAATAGTAAGCATGTGCAGTAATAACAGAATAAACCATCACACATGAACACTAGGATTTTAGGTGGAAACCCAAGTCGGGAGAAAACCACCATTGCCGTTGTCTCAGCCTTCAATATTTTATTATAAAGAAAACATCTTACAACTATGTGCTAGCGCAGACTCATACCAGCATGCAGGCACCCACCTGCGCTCATTTACCAGCCTCTCCTGGAAGGGAGCTACGACCCCCTGCTCTTGTTTACCAGCCTCTCCTGGAAGGGAGCTACGACCCCCTGCTCTTGTTTACCAGCCTCACCTGGAAGGGAGCTACAACCCCTTGACTGAAGGCTACAACCCTCAGCACCTCTATGGACCATGTTTCATCAATTTTCATACTGGATCCAACCCACAAAATTAAGCTCAAGGAACATTCATCAAACCAACAACTTGCTCTATAGCAGCATAATCAATATTCGAACAACCCAGATCATCATTTACAGATAGCAGTAAAACAATAGAAATGATCAGACATTTCTTTCCACACACTTCAGCAAACCCTAGATTACATACGCGATTTTTCTTCACTGATCCTACGTATATACGCGCTTTCAAAAATACCAACTCGTGTATACATCTACACATACCTCAGAACTGGTTTCACATTCCATACGCGCTTTCGCTGAATTAAACCCACGTATATACGCGCTTTCTCTGCTGCAAACAAGCGTATAGATCTTTAAATATTGTAGGGCAGCATACTTCTTCAGATCAGATATACAGTTCAGATTTTACCCTTCACTTCAGATACATGTTCGCCTCATCTCATTCCATAAACAGATCTAGAACATACAAATACATTTCAGATCTAGATTCCCTTCTTCATCATTTTCTTCACAGGTGCATTATGAATTCAGATCTATTATTCAACTGTTACCCATTCCAATCAGATATACTTCAGAAAGAAGTATTCATTCAAACCCAGACATCATGCACACTATTTGCACAATTATTTTCTTCTCCTTATATAGGTTTACCCTTTATCAATACCATGAGCCAGAACCACATAACTTCCAATGGTATTCCTGGACTTGGAACGTTATTTCTCGCGTGCATATGCTACTTCTCCTAATAAAACCCGTGTATGCTTTGTGACACATACTTTTCATCATTGTTTTGGCCCTTACTGATATTTATTTCTTCTGCACCTTCTGAGCTACTTGTAGAACATCAGATTTACATCATTAATAAAATCATCAAGCATCAATAACAACTTCATTAAGTAGGTTTCCATCATCTTCATCAAGTGGGTTGCCATCAAGGACAACACTCAGCATCATATTGCCAACAATCTCCCCCTTTGGACTTGATGGCAACCATGATGGTGTTTGATCACCACAACAAATAGATACATTAAGCATAAACATTATTCAACTACCATGACATTCTTTCCCCTTATTCAAACACCATGTCACTCTCCCCCTTTGACATCAAGGGCAAAGGGCAGATCAAAACCAAAACAAGGTTTTTCTCCTCATGTGGAAGGACGCACTGTGCAGATCTGATGTGCACTGAAGTTACCATGCTCCCCCTGAGTTCATGCTGAATGTTCAAACATATGTTTCAATGAAGTACATGAATCTATGACCTTCCTATCACCAAAGAATCATACTTACATCAAAGATCCAACCAAGTGGATTTACATATGAGACTCAAATACCCAACCGAGTGGGTTTACACAATTTGACTCAAGTACCCAACCAAGTGGGTTTACACATTTTGACTTAAGTACCCAACCAAGTGGGTTTACATATGATCAAGTCCTTACATGACTGAATATTACAATTTTACATCATAGGTCTCAACATGACCTTTTCATCAAATTACAAATATGAACTTTTATGACCAATACCAGAAAGACCTCAAGAGAGAGATCATATTTCAGAACCATCATAATGCCAACAATGCATTATAATCAGCAAGGCTAATGCTCCCCCTAAAAATGTGCATCCAAGCATCCTTTCCATATGACCAAGGCTCCTCCTTAGCTTGTGCAACCTGAATACCTTCAACAGCAAGTCATCAGCAAAAATTTCTGCATGAACTGTCTTCCATCTCATCCATGTGTGAAAGCAAAGAATATTCTTCAGCAAAAATCAAACAGGGCTCATCCACAATCTCATCATAAGAAACCATGTAATCATGTCATCATCATTTAGAACTGAGAAATAAACAGATACAGTGCCAATAATACGATCATTAATAGTCAGACTGATGCTCCCCCTGAACTTGTGTTCCTGATCTTCAGCTGTCACACTATTTTCCTTATCATAGATGCATATGTGACTGTCTCCAGTGTAAATTGTGTGTATACGCGGCTTTAGTTCACATAACCCGCGTATGGAAAGTGAAATGTAGAAATTTTCACATTCCTTCATCTCCCCTTGAAGTTGTACCATTTGTACCTGTCTTTTTCACTTCAGATGCACTGTCAGAAATAAACATAACCAGAAATACCAAACCAACCATGGGAATCATCATACATTGCTCCCCCTGTGATGATACATTACTAGTCCCTATAATGTATCTCACATCATTCCTACAGTCATTAAGAGAAGTAAGCTTTAGAAGCGGATGACTGCAGTAGGGTTAGTATTCCCTATGTTTCTGACTGGTCCTCCTTCTTTTTCCAAATTTGCTTGAACTTTCTAATTGTGTGCTGGAAATTGTCCACTTTCTTAGATCTATTCATCCTACATTCTTTTTCTACATGTCCATAATTGTTAAAAGCATAACATCTCATGTGGCCAGAGAAATAAGCATAAGAATCATAGTGTGTTTCTCTATTCTTCCTTCTATTGCAATCAACTGCTTTATGACCAAACTTGCTAAATGAAAAACAATATCCCTTGAAGAAACCAGAGTACCTTTCTGTGTAGAATCTGTTTGTTTGTGACTGAAACAATCTGCTTCTGCAATTGGCTGCAACATGCCCATGATTATGACATCTAAAGCATTCAACATTATTGATGCTTCTATAGTTAGGAGGGAATGATTTCTTTTGAGAGTTCATGATTTTCGGTTGACCTTTTGTTTCTTTCAACACTTCAGATTTTGCATTGATATCCTTTGAATCTTTAGCACTTCCTTGTGAACTAGATTATCCTTTAACCGTTTCATGAAAGCCAAGACCAAATTTAATAGAAGGAGACCTTTGACTACTAAGAATATTGTCCAGAATCTTAGAACTATCTTGAAACCTCAAGAGTTTATCCTTTTCTTCTAACTTACCTTTGAGAATGTTTACCTCAATTTCCAAATTTTGGCATTGCTTCTTCATGCTTTCTTCTTTCCTTCTTTCATCTTCTACTTGATCATTCAGATTTAGAATCTCTTCTTTCAACCCATTTTCTTTTTCTTCATAAGTTTGTAAGAGTTCTTCATTCTTCTTATTCGATGCTTCGAGATCTGCTTTCAGAGAGATGATTTTTGCTTCAAGTTCTTCATTCTTCTTATTTGATTTTTCCGGATCTTCTTTAAGAGGGATGATTTCAGCTTCAAGTCTTTCATTCTTCTTATTTGATTTTTCTAGATCTTCTTTGAGAGAGATGATTTTAGCTTCAAGTCTTTCATTCTTCTTATTTTATGTTTCGAGATCTTCTTTGAGGGAGACCATTTCTGCTTCAAGTCCTTTACTTTGATTGGTTACATTATCGTACAACCTTTTCAGTGTAGAGATCATATCTTTGTAGACATATTCTCTCTTATTAAATAATCTTTGTTGATCTTCAACTTGGATCTTGAGAACTGTTTCTTGATCCATAATATTACTTTCACTATCTTCACCATTGCCTGCAAGAGAAAATAAATCCCAAGAACAACAATCACTACCTGTTTCATCTTCTTCATTTTCTGCTGTACATGTTTTCTGAGATATCTCCTTTCTTTGAGTAGCCTTCTTCTTTTGCTTCTTTCCCATTGTGACGAATCTCCTTCAAGCGATCAAGCTTCTGCAGAAGGACCTCCTCTGATACCAATTGTTGGGAAAAATACTGAGAAGGGGGGGGGGGGGGGTGAATCAGTATTTAGGACTTACTCAACAATTTTTACTTTTTCATTCTCTAAAACCCATACGCTACTTTGCTGAAGCCAACTAGCGTATACATGTGGATATCCTTCATAAAACTTGCGTATACACAAAGATCTTATTAAGCCATTAATTCTTTACTTAGATCTATGCAACATTCATTCTTCTGATGATTAGATAACAGTAAGCATGTGCAGTAATAACATAATAAACCATCACACATAAGCATCACACATGAACACTAGGATTTTAGGTGGAAACCCAAGTCGGGAGAAAACCACCGCTGTCGTTGTCTCAGCCTTCAATATTTTATTATAAAGAAAACATCTTAAAACTATGTGCTGGCGCAGACTCATACTAGCACGCAGGCACCCACCTGCGCTCGTTTACCAGCCTCTCCTGGAAGGGAGCTACGACCCCCTACTCTCGTTTACCAGCCTCTCCTGGAAGGGAGCTACGACCCCCTGCTCTCGTTTACCAGCCTCACCTGGAAGGGAGCTACAACCCCCTGACTGAAGGCTACAACCCTCAGCACCTCTATGGACCACGTTTCATCAATTTTCATATTGGATCCAACCCACACAAGTAAGCTCAAGGAACATTCATCAAACCAACAACTTGATCTATAACAGCATAATCAATATTCGAACAACCCAAATCATCATTGACAGATAGTAGTAAAACAACATAACTGATCAGACATTTCTTTCCACATACTTTAGCAAACCCTAGATTACATACACGATTTTTCTTCACTGATCCTGCGTATATACTCACTTTCATGAATACCAACCCGCGTATACATCTGCACATACCTCAGAACTGGTTTCACATTCCATACGCGCTTTCGCTGAATTAAACCTGCATATATACGCGCTTTCTCTGCTGCAAACAAGCGTATAGATCTTTAAAGATTGTAGGGCAGCATACTTCTTCAGATTAGATATACAGTTTAGATTTTACCCTTCACTTCAGATACATGTTCGCCTCATCTCATTCCATAAACAGATCTAGAACATACAAATACATTTCAGATCTAGATTCCCTTCTTCATCATTTTCTTCACAAGTGCATTATGAATTCAGATCTATCATTCAACTGTTACCCATTCCAATCAGATATACTTCAGAGAGAAGTATTCATTCAAACCCAGACATCATGCACACTATTTTCACAATGATTTTCTTCTCCTTATATAGGTTTACCCTTTATCAATACCATGAGCTAGAACCAGATAACTTCCAATGGTATTCCTGGACGGGATCAACTATACAACCCAGCACTCAATACAATGGGTCAATACCATGGTATTAACCCCTGGTTTTACACATTTAGAGCGTAATTGACCATACGTGACTTGGAACGTTATTTCCCGTGTGCATACGCTACTTCTCCTAATAAAACCCGCGTATGCTTTGTGACACATACTTTTCATCATTGTTTTGGCCCTTACTGATATTTCTTTCTTCTGCACCTTCTGAGCTACTTGTAGAACATCAGATTTACATCATTAATAAAATCATCAAGCATCAATAACAACTTCATTAAGTAGGTTGCCATCATCTTCATCAAGTGGGTTGCCATCAAGGACAACACTCAGCATCATATTGCCAACACCTGGAGGTTAAGCCAGGTACGGTGCATTCGGTTGGTTGTATTGTGGGCCCGGGGCGGAAATATAGGCAATGAATCTGGTTTATATTAGTGATGTTTATTAAGGTTTCCGAGTCATTAACATACGGTGGAAGACTAAGGGTTCGAATAAATAAAAAATTGCCGATTATCGTTGGACCCCGTTGTAATGGTTCCAATATTAAAGAAGGCATAATATATTGCGTACAATGACTGTATATGTGGAGTAAAGACCAAACCATATATATATATATATATATATATATATATATATATATATATATATATATATATATATATATATATATATATATATATATATATAATATATATATATATATATATATATATATATATACGGTGCACAATATATTAAAAGGCAGGGTGCAATGCTTCGTGGACCTGGAGCCAGAGGACGATACACTTTTATACACTGTGCTCAAGTCATAAGGTTTGGTTTTTATTATGGTTTGACCATAGTTTTAAAGATGTCGAGAGTTGAGCTTACCAAAGGTTCTGTAGTTAAAATTATTCATAAGATATTTTAAACTTAAAGACTTTGGAATATGTGGGTCCAGATATATATATATAGTCCCGTGTGAAATAATGTAAAGATTGAAAAATGAATGAATTTATATGTATGGTTCTATAACCGTGGAAAAATGAAATATCCGCATTAGTTCATTTTTTCCCAGATTTAAAATCAGCAGGTATATATGTAGCAGGTGCCCAAAAGCACAGTGAACAAGTGAATAAACAAAGGGATAAAAGCATGGGTCTGACAGAGGTAAACAAAGATTATAGGTTTGACAAGTATATATGCAGCAGGTGCACACAATTACAGTGAATCAAGGTACACAGAATAGTCACTCAACAAATGCAGAAAAGACAAAGCCAGTAAATCCAAAATCTAGAAAAGGAGCTGAGTAAAATTGAAGTGTGTAACTGAAAATGTGAATGCAAATGTTGTAATTAATTTTATATTTTTTGTGATGCAAAGGCAAGTATCCTAAGGAAAAGACAAAATCCCACTGTAGCATGGAAATTTGTACAAATTGTAATAATTCTAAAAATGAGTTGGAAAAAGGAAGAAGAAGACAGAAGCGAAAGAGTCATGACTGTTCATTCCAAATTCCTTGTGAGATACAAACAATCATGTGAGAATTTCTATATATAATATCAATTTGATAAGCTCAAAAGAGTGAGAGAGAGAGAAAATATAGAGAATGCAGAATATAGAAGAATAAGGAAGAGAAAATTGAGAGAAGAAGAGCAGAAAGAGAAGCTACAAAACATAGTTGATATCTGAAGTAAATCAGCAAACATTCAGTTTGACAAATTGAGGAAGTTGGAGCTTCCCTATCAAGTTCAGCTTGATAGCTATCAGTTGTAGCTGACTGAGGTTGAAGCCTCCTATAGGTTGGTGCCTGCAGAAAATTGAAGGGAGTTGGTGCTTCCTTGCAAGTTGTAGCTTGCAGAATTGAGGTTTGAGCCTCCTGTAGGTTGGTGCCTGTAGAAAAACAGTGGTGAGAGGGAGTTGGAGCTTGCCTTTGCATCACAGCAATAATAAGATGTGGTTTTCTCCCTTTATGGGTTTCCACTTATATCTGGTGTCTCCGTGCATGATATTTATGTATTGATCTGATATGTATCATCTGCTTAATACCTTCTGCTCTCATATTAAGTCTACTGCTATATTATACTAATACTTGCTTCTTAATTTCTAAGATTACTCACACATTAAATTGGATATGAAATGAAGGTGTAAATAAGTTTAATGAAAATTTTTAAAAGATCAGGAATGTGTTAAACTGATTCACCCCCCCTCTCAGTTTAACTAAAGGTTCAACAAGGTGATGTTTGAAGGCGGAGGTAAAAGTAGTGTTTTTCAAAGTTTGTTTGCCTGCCATCATCTATAAGAGAAACCCTTGTCAAACATATTCATCAAAATTTCTACATTTGATTAAGACAGAGGTTAAAGAGCATTAGACACTTTGCCAAGTGAAGAGCCTCCTTCATTCATAAGCAGAGGGCCAGGACATTTACTGATTTCAAGGTTTGATTGATCAAAGAATGAGTGGTAAGAATAGTAAGGAATAGTTGAAACAGAGAAACAAGATAAGAGACCAAGAAGGAAAGCAGGGGTACCACTGCAACCAAATGGGTCAAAACTTGTCTCTTAACAAGGTCTCTTTCAAAAGACAGTCTACATCTCAAACAAAACAAGATTGAAGAATGGTTGATGAGATGTGTCATTACACTGACAAAGGACATAATAGTGATTATGTTTCAAGGGACACTAATTCCCCTACTCATAAGAGGATGTCCTTCAGATTACTATCATAAGTTGATAAAGAAAATCTGAGCTTATTTCCCTAAGAGGCAATACAACTGAACACAGTTGTTCATAATATGCAAAATGGACTTTGGCATACTTTCAGATTCTGGAGAGGATTTCAAAATAGATATAGGCACGTTCATTATAAAAAGGTAAATGGTGCCATATCAATGCAATTTGAGTAAGAGAGAAGTGTTAAAGAGATCTCCTATTAAAATGGACTGAGATGGAAGGGCCTGAGAAAATGCAATTGCATTTTTCACCCACAGTCAGAAAATGAGTTTAAACAGGCAGTCAAGTCATTTTCATGGTAGGGCCTTGTCACCTTTTAAAGCATCCAGAGTAGACACATTTGTTTAAAGTTTCAAAAAGAAAATCCACTTCCTTGCAAAATGGCAAAGGTGCTTCATAACTCATTGGTGCATCATTAGGCTAATGTTACATTCTAAAAAGGGTATTAAAGAGTCAACAGTGGCAAAGTTTCACCTTTAAATAAAGCACAACAAGGCCTTTTCACCTAAAACACATTTCTCACTATGCTGTCTTTTCAAAAAATCAAACTTCACCTTTTATCCAAAATCGGTGCAAAGGGTCGTTTAAAACTTGTCAAAAGGTTTTCAAACCCTCCAACAAGTGAGTAAGAAAGGGCTCAGGTTTTTCCACTTTAAAAAGGTTAAGGATTTTTGTTGATCCATTTTGCAAGTTCCCAAAATGCGGACAAAGCTCCTCTCATTACCCTCGAGACCAAAAGAAGTGTTTGGCAAAATTCACAGAGTTTTTTTTTTTTTTTTGGCTCAGTAATTGCGCATCATGCCTGTAGATGCGCACGGCGCGCTCAGGCGTGATTTTTTCACTGTGATACAAGGCTGAGTGGCACGCTCAGGTGCGATTTTTGCACTGTGATACAAGGCTGCATGGCGCGCCTGTAGGTGCGCACAACGCACCTGTAGGTGTCCGTTCTGTCGGCCCGACAGTCGACCCGACAACCTATTTTGCGCGGCATTATTTATTTTAAACGCGTCGTGCATATGATTAGCCCTTAACACATCTCCAAATTGATTCCAAAGCATATTCAACTCTCAAGCTAAGGTCGCAAGCGAATTTTGAGGTATTTTTGTCCTACCCCTCTTGAGTTCAAATTACTAAAAAGGGTTTTTGGAAGCAGTAGAGTATAAAGAGGGCAATATTTTGTTTGAAAAGGAGTTTGTTGGTATTTGACTGCTACAAGACCTTTGCTACCACATCAAAAAAAATTCAAGCTCTATCACCCTGTCCTATAAGCAGTAACCATTGACTGTATATACACTTTTTTTGACTGTGAAATAGTGTTGAATATATTTGTTGAAAGGCATACCAAAAGGGAACAGTGTTTTGGTTGAAGAAGAGTCTTGATTGTTTAAACTCCTACAGACCTTTCTTACCACCTAAAAAAAATTTCAAGCTCTACCACTTTGTCCTATGAACAGTGAATTCTGACTGTGTGTATACACTCTGGTTGACTGTGTTTATGGTGTTCAATTGATTGGTTGAGTTGCATAACAAGAAGAGAGGAGTGTTTTTGAAGTAAAAAGGCTTTTGTTTTGCCTTCCTCTAAAAAGACAAGACTGTCCTATTGCCTCAAAAAATCAAAGTTGGGTACCCTTAGACAGGAAAGTCGCCTTGACTGTAGTTTTCTTCTTTGACTGTGTATTCATTATGAATATTGGCTGATTGATATACAAAGGCTAGGAAAGGCAGCATTCTGAAAGAACATGGGTCTTATATCAAAAGAGGGCATTTCACATTATATTTGAAGCCATTGTTACCTGATCTTACAGTGAGTTGACAGACTGAAATAGAGTTTTGGTTTAAAAGCACATTTCAAAAACTTTGAGGTAGTTGGTGTTTCAAGAGCGCATCTAGACCAAGATGCCTCCCAGGCAAGATAGCAGAAGTGGGTTGCACAAGAGGTATGAGCCAATTTATACCAAGGAGGTCAATGCACACCCATCTATCTTATTCAATTTTCATGAGGTGGGATGCTTGGATTTTTGCCAGAGGGTACAAGAAGTCAAAAGTTTCTCGCCTTTAACACATTTGTGTGCCTTGAGGTTCAAAGACAAACATTTTCAATTTGCAGGCCTTGATTTCAAGTTCTCCCCGAGATCCATATCCAAGGCTACTAAAATTCCATACATTGGCAAGAAATGGTTCAAACAAAGCTATTTGGAATTGGATGACTACAAACCTTTCCTCAAGCCTGAGCACAGAGAAGCATGCCCTGCTATTTTCCCTTTCTCTTGTCTTCTAGCCAGCTATGCTCCCCTTATGAAGATTATAATGAAGTATTTCACTTGTGAGGGGAGATTCTTCTGAGTTTATGCATACCACATCTGACTATTGATGCATTTCACAAGAACCAAGCAGCTCAATCTTCCTTTCTTCTTGTGCAAAAGCATTGAGAAAATGGCCTCCTCAATCCAGAAGAAGCCTCCATCACAAAAAATAGCCTCTCTATTCCATCACTCCCCCATTAAAATCATCATCCTTCACCAGCTTGAGAAGAAAGAGGTTTCTTGGGATGTTTTCATCAGTCACCCAGATTTCTCTACTGTCCCTCCAGCCCATACATCCCCCAGATCTCCTACTCATCGCCCCTCACCCTCCTCTAGCAGACCTACTCCTAGAAAGCTCAAATTCACTATAGAACAGTCAAAGGAGCATGGAGAAAAAGATGATGAATAGCGGGAAGGAAGTGATGGAGGGCAGCAGCATGACAGTGGTGAAGATGAGCAGCAGCAAGAGCAAGAGGAGAAGAGTGCTGAACAGCAGCAAATTAGTGGTGATGAATAGCAGGAACTAGAGGAAGGGCAGCAACTTGAGCAACAGGCTGAACAACAGAATGAGCAGGAAATTGAAGCACAACAACAGCATGATTTTGATGATCAAGGGAAGAAGCTTGAGCAGCATGATATTGATGATCAAGGGTAGCAGCAAATTGAGACAGAGCAGCAGCATGACGTTGAGAAATAGGGGCAGCCTGAAGAAGATACACAACAATCTCCTCATGATACACAACTTTCTCCTCATGATGCACAAAAGCCTCCTCAAGATACACAACAGCCTCAAGAAGAAAAGCAAATTCAAGGAGATGACAAGCAAGATGACAAAGGAAAAGGAATCATGCCTTCCTCTCCTAAAAAGGCCAATTCCAAGATAGCAAGAAAGAGGGTGCCCAAGGTTGTCACTCCAAATGTGACAAGAACTCTCCGTAGCAAAAGAAAGTTTCCAAAGAAGCCTATCACTGACTTGCCTAGGAGGAAGAGTGCAAGAATAGCCTTCAAAGGCAAAGGGAAAGGCAAGGTAGGAGAAGGTCATGAGCATGGAAGTGCATTGGATGTCATCCCAATCCAGAGCGACGACAGTGATAATGAGGCCCAGATTCTAGAAAACCTCTTGATCCATAGAGAGGGCCAAATTGATGCATTGAAGGATGACCTTCATCAGGAAAGGAATTTCAATCACTTCTTGCAGGTCCAAAATAGACAAATGAGTGTTCATATGGCTGTCTATGAGACATGAGCGATCAAGTATAAGAAAGAGGCTGCCAAAGCCCAAGTAAGGATAGATGAGCTCATAGGCGATTTTGATAAAGGTGAAGAAGAAGACCAGCCTAGGCGAAAAAGACCTAGAACCATAGGGCTTAAAAGAGCCCTTGAAAAGCAAAAGGAAGAAGAGCAAGCCCTTCTCCAATCCACTCCCCTCACTGCATTGCTTGAGAAAGAGATTGAAAACAATAAGGAGGCATGGCTTGAAAGAGTCAATGAACATTTAGAGAGGAAGTTAAAGAAGGAAAATAGGGATCTAGAGCTTCAAAGGAAGATGACGAAGCATTACTAAAAGCTAAATCAGTTTGCCCGTCGCAAGTTAAAGGCTGCCCAAGAGAAGCTAAAGGAGGCTAAAGGGAAGTGCCCGACACGGAAAGTGAAGATAGACATATCAGGAATTCATATTTTGGCTTCTGCTTCAAAGCATGTTTCTAAGGACCCTTGAGGGTCATACTCACCGATTTTGGGCACATTTTGACATGTTTTGGTTTTTTGGAATTTTGAGTTTTTTGTCAAAACTCATGAAATTCGCCATTTCATTTTGGGGATTCGTCAAAGGAGGAGGATGGTATCATTGGATGCCATAATTTCAGGAGCACACCCTCAGCTATTTTCAGGACATTTGGAGATCATTTTCTTCCCCGAAATGGTGAAAAAAGCTCGCTTTTTGCACACTCTGCCCGGTCTATCAGCAGACTGTAATTTTTGGTTTTTTACACACAGGTGCATTTTTGGAGGACTTCTAAGCATCAGATTTGGAAAATTTCAGTTTTTCCGGAAATTAGACAGTCAGATATTTCCAACGAGCTATCATGAGCCTCGTTTTGACATCAAGAAGGCTGCCAAATGTTTTCGTCAAGTCAGGGGACCTTTTGCTGATGTAAATTTTGAATATTTTTGTAATTTTTGAACCTTTAAAAACTGATATTTCCTCATGTGCGTTTAGCTATTTTTACACATGAGAAGTGAAGAAAAGTCAATTATTTTCCCTTTTTTAGCATTTTTTAGATATTTTATGAGATATTTTTGTGCCTTGGGCTTTGCAAAGCCTCAAGGACAAATCTAGATATTTTGATTAGGCCAATAGGATGGCAAGTTGCTCCATGAGGTTTTCCTCACTTTGGCCTATCTATTCCAAAGACTTGCATTGTAAAACAAGGCTGAACTTGAGAAGAGAATCAATATATGGTCATATGAGCTTTGGAAGAAATACTTGTGTTATGCTTTTGGAATGCCTCTTGGATGTTCTTGGATGAATGAAGAAGGATTGTTGATGGATTCCATGACATGGTAGAATGGTATAGTGTCTCTTTCTATGTTTTGTCTTCTAGTTTTCATTCATGTTTACATTTTTCTTACTTGCTATAGATCAATAAAGAACAAATTTGAGATATGCCCTTGGAGGCACCTCAAATTTCCTGTTTCTTCATAGCTTTCATGTTTTCTTCCTCCTTAGTCATATTAAAGAATTCTTAATTTCTCTTTAGTAACTTGAGGATATTGTTGCTTGTTTCATTCATAGTTCTATGTATTGCTAAGTATGATTTATGGTATGCCTTGCTTACCTATGGCTATCCATAGCTCCATCCATGAAATTTCTCTTTGACTGATTAGATTATCATCTTGTTGAACCAAGGAGGCCTAGTTTCGATCTAGCCCTTTGTCTAAAACTATGAAAATATTATTTTCAAAGTGCCCAATGACTTGAAGAACTGTGTTTAGGCATTCTGGCATAGTGTTTTGAGTTGTTAGTCTGTCTTAAGTGTTTTCCCCAAAGTTTGATAGCCTTTTCCCGAAGTTAGAGAGTTATATCTCTCTATGCATGGCTTGAATGTTTATTTCAATGTATTGATCAACTTATAGTTACATTTTGCATGATTAATGGTTTTCCCTACCATGTTTATGTCTGCTATTAAACTAGTTATGCTTGAAATCTTTTGTTGTTCACAAACTTGATGTCCATTTACTCCATTTTTCCCAAAGATCCTTTCTACCTTGAATCAAATCGACCCTTCAACAACCTTGTATCACTGTCTAATAGCTTTCTTGACCTTTTTTACCCCATATCCCAGTTAATCTGACATATTTTTACCTATCTTATGTCTTTGATCAGTTTCATCCCTCACAACTTAAAAAACCAAAACCAAAAAACTTACTTCATAACTAGCCTAAAAACAGAACATAATAAGCAAACACACAGATATCCCTTACGCATATAGAGAGAGCCCTCTCTGAGTCCAGGAAGGCTAGGTCCTTGGGCTCCAAAGAATGGTTTGATGTTACACTATCATTTGGTTTTCCAATCAACCAAATCACGGGACTCTAACATAATGGCGATCATGGTGGGACTCTGAGTAACAAAAATCTTAGATTCCCTAGACCTTAAGAAAAATTTGAGAATAATATCTTTTGGACTTATCCCACCGCTCACTAACATAATGGCGATCACGGTGGGAATTTGAGTTAGTGACAATATAAGGACACCTTAGAACTCTAGAAGTCCCTTATCTTCAAGAATACCTGCCTATTTAGCCACCTCATCGCCACACTAACATAATGGCGATCATGGTGGGACTCTGAGTTATAAACAAGCTTAGTTTCCCTAAACATTCTAGCAGCCTTAAGAATACTATCTGATTGAATTATCCCACTACTCACTAACATAATGGCGATCACGGTGGGACTTTGAGTCAAAACATCCTAGGTATCTCTTAGGAACTCTCAGATCTCAGTCAAACTTAGAAGAGTAGAATCTGGTTGTATCACCATCCTAGCAAAATGATGACTCAGCTGTAGGACACTTTTCCAAACTTTAAGATTACATAAAAACTCAAAAAACCCAAAAAAACTCCCTTAGATTGGTTTTTGTCAATACTGGTGGTGGACCATACACATATACCTCAAAACAACTAAAAATCCAATTGGCGACTCCATTAGCCTCCAGCAGGCCTTACTACTTTACTAAAATCTAAGCTACTATCCGACTGAGCCACCTCATCGCCACACTAACATAATGGCGATCATGGTGGGACTTTGAGTGATAAACAAACTTAGTTTCCCTAATCTCTAGAGACTTTTGAGAATACTATCTGGCTGACTTATCCCACTGCTCACTAACATAATGGAAATCACGGTGGGACGTTGAGTTAGTGACAATCTAAGTACTCCTTAGTAACTCCTGAAGTCTCAATCAAGATTAGAAAACTTAAGTGTTGTCTGAAGAGTAGAAGCTAGCTCTTTCACCATCTTAGAAAAATGATGATTCAGTTATAAGACACTCTTCCAAACCTTAGGATTACATAAAAGACTCAGAAAACCCCAAAAACTCTCTTAGATTGGTTCTTGTCAGTACTGGTTGTGGACCATACACATATACCTCAAAAAAACCAAGTTCCACCTGGCGACTCCACTAGCCTCCAGTAGGCCTTACTATTTTACCGAACTCTAGATTACTATCCGATCAACCTATCCCATCGCTCACTAACATAGCAGGAGATGGTGGGACACTGAGTACATGACAGTCTAGAAAACTCTTATAGACTCCTTAAGTCCTTTAGATACTTAAACAAGCAAGCAGTCCATAAGATCATTTAGAGTAAACTCTTTTTGTTATCACCACCCTAGCAAAGTGATGAAACAAGTTTAGAATACTTTAGCAAACCATAGGCTGCACATAAAACTCAGAGAAACCTTAAAAACATTTCCGGATTAGTTATCGGTGGTGGACCATAGCTACATCTTAAAAAATCAACCAAGTTCCACCTGGCGACTCCACTAGTCCATCCTTTTTGTTTTGATCGTCCTTCACCTCAGTAGAACTTTAGAGAGACCATCCATCCAAAACATTCACCAATACCATCCTCTCTAAACTCTAGACTCGAAATCTAGTTTCACGAAGAATCAACACCAGATCCCATCCAGACCCAAATCCCCCTATCATAGTAGATGACCCAGAGAAGATTCTGTGGCAAGCTTCCGAAACTGACAATCTAGCTACTGATAGATCCATCCGTAAAACAAGATCAGTACCTGAACATCTCACTATCTTACCAAATTCTCCTTTTTGAATTAGAGTCAGAAAAAAATATTTTTAGAAGCAAGTCGCATAGTAAGATAAACTTTGACGATCTTGAACCCCTAGACCCACCACAGAGTCCTAGTAGAGAAGCCTCACCCTCCACACCCCCCGATTTTCAGCTTCTCCATCACTTTGGCTCCTACCATCCCAGATCTGCTCAAAACCAGATCACTAGTCCAAGTACATCCGCCACACCTGTCCAAACCACTACTGTTCAAACCACCTCAGCTCATCCCACAAGTCCTCATCTTGTACATCACCCACTAGCTCCAGTCATGGTAGCCTAGTATGTACCTTTGGTGTTGCCACTGCCTTTAGCTCCTCTACCAGTTAACTATTAAGATAAAATCCCACACTTTACTGGAGAAGAGACTTCCATAGCACAACAACATGTAAATAGGATTAGCGATGCCTTTGAATACTTTGAAGTAGAAGACGAGACCATCAGAATGAGAATGTTCGCCCAAAGCCTGGGTGGAGAACCCAAAAAATGGTTTAAGAGCTTAGCTCCAAACAACATCCACAACATCCCAGAACTCTTCCAAGTCTTTTTAAACAAGTGGGAAATCCGAAAGAACCCCATTCAAATCCTGTCAGAATATAACAATCTAAAATGGGAAAACGGGGAAAGTGTCCAGGGATACTGCACTAGGTTCAACAGTGTGTATAATGCCCTCCCAGCTCACTTCAAACCCCCGCTTGGTTCAGCCTTGGAAAAATTCCCCGAGGGTTTTGACCCAGACATGACTTATAAATTAAGAGACAACGATCCCCATACCTTAGAGGAAATGCAACAAGTAGCCATAAGAGCAGAAGCCAACCTGGCAGAAAAGAGGGCTAGGACTAGATCCGAAAAGAAAGTCACATACCAAGATGAGGTCTCTACTTCATCCCCTTCCCTAGATCCTAGAATAGATGACTTAGTCAAGTCCATGTCCAAAGTGTGGGAAAAGATTAGTGAGAAGGCGCCTCTTAAGGATAACCAGCCACCTCCCCCAAATAGAAACTGTAACCAAAATTTTAGGAGGAAGCAACCTCAAAACGGACCAAGGGAAAATGACCAACAAATTAGGTCACCATTTAATGAAAATTATGTGGAAGAAGATGATAGGGATGCAGAACCCATTGATGAAAATCATTTGAACCTCATAGGGTCTGATAATGAGAGTGAGGTGTACCTCACAGAAGAAGAACAAGTGTTCTTCTCTCCAAATAAAGATGAGGCCAACTATGAAGATCCCAACAACCCTGCCATAGATTTTCAGAATGCCATAATAGAAGCTCACCGGTAGTATGACATTAGAAGAAAAATAAATCAAGACAGTTCCAAGAAAGGTAGCTCAGATACTGCTAAAACCCCTGATACCATCCTTAGGAAAGCAGTAAACAGTAACAAAATTGTGGTTGAGAAGAATGACCAAAACAAAGCTAGAGTTACCCAAACTAGTCCTGACTCAGATGCTCCTAGTACTTCCACAAAAATTCCCGAAGTGACTGTGGCAAACAAAGTCCCGAAACAGATCCAACAAACTCAGAACATAGAGAAGGTCGTGGCTGAAAAAGCTGAAACAAACATATCCAAACTTCAACTGCCCTTTAGCTTTGAGGGCGAAATCACCAAAATCAAGATCACCATACCTCTTACCGAGCTCATCGCCCAAAGCTCTTATAAATCCCAAGTGTTGAAAGTCCTAAATCTAGGGAATGATGCGAACACTCTTAATCTAGTTGATGATACTCCTGAAGTGTTGTTTGGTTCGAAAATAGAGAGGAAATTTCAAGAGGGAACCACTCTTCCATTTTACATTAGCCTAAACATCCACGATCAAATCCTTCACAATGCCATGCTAGACTCCGGCGCCTCGCATAATCTTATGCCGAAGGTTGTAATGGAAAGACTAGGCCTGGAGATCACTAGACCATACAAAGATTTGTATTCATTTGACTCGAGTAGAGTCAAGTGCCTAGGTTTGATCAAAAACATTGTTTTAGTCTGGCCCAAATACCTGCAAAACATCTAATCATGGACATAGTAGTGGCAGACATCCCTCCCAAATACGGGATGCTTCTATCCAGATCTTGGGGAGCCAAAATCCAAGCGAATATTCAACTGGACATGTCCTACGCCACCATTCTTGTGTTTGACCAAAAAAGAATACTCTACCAAGAGTCACACATGAAATACATGATTAGTAGTCAAGAGAGGCCATATAAAATTCCAATGTATTCCTTGCATTCCGACCTGAACTCTTTTATTCTGCATATTGACGAGGACGTGGAAGAAAAGTTAGAAGAAACTGAAACAAACTCAGACTCACCACATCAGCTGCCCCTTTTTCTCTATGATGAACTAGACACTCAAAACTACCATGATCATAAACAACTATGTCTTGAGGGAAGTAAGTATGTTTCTTCTGATATAGGAATAGAACAAGAAGCACAAACCCTTATGTACTATCAAGCGAATTTCTCGAACCTCAGTCAAACATTAGCGGTAACCTTCAGAAACTTCTTCAGGGTAAAGGCTTTAGAAGACCTACATATCACGAACCTGTTTGGAACTCAGGAGCAGGGAAGTTTAATGTTTCCACCATACCTCCAAGATTTACCATCACATAACTCTTCCACTGCAACTGAAACTTTGACTGTAATCCTAACAACTCAAAATTTAGAAAAAATTTCTGATAAGCTTCTTATGAGCAAAGATGATAGCTGTAGTCCAACCATACTTGAGGTACTTGAATTGGCTCATATTCTGTCTTTCCACCAAAAGCTTAGAAATGATAGAATTAGAAATCTCATGCAGAATACCATTTCATACAGGGAAAACAGGGGAAAACACTATGCCACTACCATTCCTTTAAGAAACAACTTCAACAAGAGAAACTATAACAATATGAAACAATCAGTAATAATCAAAGATAAAATAGCTGGTCATAGGGTCTGTTTCGATTTTAGAAAAACTAATGCACATCCCTATAACAGAAATTTTGTCCTTTCTTCCCAAGATCATAATATACCGATGAAAAGTGCTTTTAATCATATGTTTTTGCAATATGATGTTTCAGGTTATAGTCAAAAGATTCCCTTGCAAAGTAGACAGCTTAAAGATTTTTTTCAATATGCTGGAGGTAGTTCTAGTTTTAGACTCAGAATTGCAAAACCACCGGATGTCAAAAGTATGCTCATGAAAGCCATGTTTCCAGTCCTGAAATTCTGCATTTTGCATACCTTGATGATGTCATTATTTATTTCAAAAATGACCAAGAGTATATGCATTACTTGAGGAAGATGTATAGTAAAGAAAGGAGTGGGAATCAGAGATACAAAGAGGTACAACGGGAGGATACTGGTTTGTTGAAGGATTCTTGCATGAATCCTTATGTCATGTTAGAAAGAGAAAACTTTCCAAATTTCTCTTTTCAGAAGTTGAGTGGGCCAAGAGTGAGAGGAGATCCTTAAGAGGATAAGATGCTTAAATTTCATCATTTCCAAGATTTCTGAGTTTGAAACACTTTCATTCATTGTATATACCACTGTTTGAAAAATAGATAAACAGAAAAGTCAAAAAATAGTAAAATATAGAAAAGAGGGCGTTGAAAAATAGAAAAAAGCCCCATGTTCCAAAAAATAGTCCTTCGGAAAGCATGCAAGTCTAAATGTCGCTACTAGTACTCAAATGTCTTGTTCAACTATCTAGCCTAATCATAGCTGAGCATGTTTAAATTTATTTGCTGATAAGTTAGTGAGTGAAAAATATGGTCAACATTGTGTAAGATTGACTTATCAAAGAGAGTATATTAGGAAAAGATACTGGTTCCACATGCCTAAAACAGAACCAAAGAGAGAAGCGAGGGATGGAAAACACATTGTACATCTTAGCCCCGTTTTTCTAGATTTCCTTTTTGAAAAATAATTTTTGTGTGCAATTTGTCCTTTCATGCCGCAAATACATGACAAATCAGACTATTTAACCCTGATTTGATCATTTTAAATTTTATGTTTTAGATTAGAGAACAAAATCCTGTCAAACAGTTTAATCTTGACAGTTGATCTAGTTTAGGTAGAGTAATGAAGGAGTTCATCAGTTTAATCTAAACTCCCAGCAGATATAAGTGTAGAAATAGATAGGTTCATTTTACAAAAATAAAAAATATGTTGGCAAAAGGGTAGCTAGTCCAAATGCGCCCAAAGGGAAAAAAAATGTTAGGAAAGATAGTGGGGTAGGTAGAAATATCATTGATGCTCATCATGCTGTCTCTTTTCAGAAGTAGCATCAAGGAAGAGTGAAATTTGCGCCAATGGGTAAGGCACTAGTCTTCATAAGCCAAAGATCTGAAATTCTGGACACCTCCTGAAAAGGAGCTGCCCTCCCCAAATGGAGCCACTATTAGTCATCAATATTTTTTACTTGTTGGTGATGACTAGTTGCAACAGCCAAGTTTTCCAACAGCCGATCTAAAATTTGTCAGATTTTCCAGCTGGGAAAACACCCATAAATTTTTTTTCCCTCTTACCTTTCAATCCGCCCATGACGAGATGAAACCCCATTATCAAATCCTACCTAGCCTCAGCCATACTAGTCTGCCCATCAGCTCTAAAAGAGACGATCCAAATCTATTCAAAATACCTCCCCTAAGTTAGGAAGTGGCGCTTTAAGACATTTCTCCCTTGGCAAACTATCCAAGAGCCAAAAAATCTCCATGTGCTATAGACCAGCCATTACAGATCTCCCACTCTACTAATAAACTTGGTCACAGCCTGAAGTCGCGCCACTAATACACCCTTAAGTCTCAGAAAAGCATAGACCATAATCTCAGGCTGATTTTAGGTGTTTTACAGTGTTTGATGGATCTTACAAGGACAAGAAACATACCAGCATCTCAGAAGACAATTTCTGGCTCCACATGAGAAGACAACTGCTTCTCAATGTGATCTTGAGCCTGAGATGCATTTACAGGGCAAAGAGTTTCTCATCAAGCTCTTGCGACGTCATTCAAGGCCTGAAAGGACAGTAGAAGAAAAAACAACACTGTCAAAGGCTGCTGATATGAAATGGCTAAGGACCTCCTTCATCTATAAGCAGAGGGTTCGAAGGCCTAGGAACCTCCTTCATCTATAAGCAGAGGGAGATGGACACAATTTGGTTTTAAGAGTTACCACTTACTGTAAGACAGATTTGTTTTTAACAAACAGTGAGACAGTGACTAGGGTTTTCTGAAGTAAGGTGATGTTTGAAGGTAGAGGTAAAAGTAGTTTTTTTCAAAGTTTGTTTGCCTGCCATCATCTATAAGAGAAACCCTTGTCAAACATATTCATCAAACTTTCTACACTTTATTAAGACAGAGGTTAAAGAGAATTAGACACTTTTCCAAGTGAAGAGCCTCCTTCATTCATAAGCAGAGGGCCAGGACATTTACTGATTTAAAGGTTTGATTGATCAAAGAATGAGTGGTAAGAACAGTAAGGAATAGTTGAAACAGAGAAACAAGATAAGAGACCAAGAAGGAAGTAAGGGGTACCACTGCAATCAAATGGGTCAAAACTTGTCTCTTAACAAGGTCTCTTTAAAAAGACAGTCTACAGCTCAAACAAAACAAGATTGAAGAATGGTTGATGAGATGTGTCATTACACTGACAAAGGACATAATAGTGATTATGTTTCAAGGGACACTGATTCCCCTACTCATAAGAGGATGTCCTTCAGATTACTATCATAAGTTGACAAAGAAAATCTGAGCTTATTTCCCCAAGAGGCAATACAACTGAACACAGTTGTTCATAATATGAAAAATGGACTTTGGCATGCTTTTAGATTCTGGAGAGGATTTCAAAACAGATCTAGGCATGTTCATTATAAAAAGGTCAATGGTACCATATCAATGCAATTTGAGTAAGAGAGAAGTGTTAAAGAGATCTCTTTTTAAAATGGACTGAGATGGAAGGGCCTGAGCAAATGCAACTGCATTTTTCACCCACAGTCAGAAAATGAGTTTAAACAACACCTAGCAGTCAAGTCATTTTCACGATAGGGCCTTGTCACCTTTTAAAGCATCCAGAGCAGACACATTTGTTTAAAGTTTCAAAAAGAAAATCCACTTCCTTGCAAAATGGCAAAGGTGCTTCATAACTCATTGGTGCATCATTGGGCTAATGTTACATTCTGAAAAGGGTATTAAAGAGTCAACAATGGCATAGTTTCACCTTTAAATAAATCACAACAAGGCCTTTTCACCTAAAACACATTTCTCACTATGTTGTCTTTTCAAAAAATCAAACTTCACCTTTTATCAAAAATCGGTGCAAAGGGTTGTTTAAAACTTGTCAAAAGGTTTTCAAACCCTCCAACAAGTGAGTAAGAAAGGGCTTGGGTTTTCCGCTTTAAAAAGGTTAAGGACTGTTGTTGATCCATTTTTCAATTTCCCCAAATGTGAACAAAGCTCCTCTCGTTACCCTCGAGACCAAAAGAAGTGTTTGGCAAAATTCACAGAGTTTTTTTTTTTTTTTTTTTTGGCTCAGTAATTGCGCGGCGCGCTTGTAGATGCGCGTGGCATGCTCAGGAGTGATTTTTTCACTGTGATACAAGGCTACGTGGCACGCCTGTAGGTGCGCGCGGCGCACCTGTAGGTGTCAGTCTTGTCGGCCCAACAGTCAACCCGGAAACCTATTTTGCGTGGCATTCTTTCTTTTAAACGCGTCGCACATATGATTAGCCCTTAACACGTCTCCAAATTGATTCTAAAGCATCTTCAACTCTCAAGCTAAGGTTGCAAGCGAATTTTGAGGTATTTTTGTCCTACCCCTCTTGAGTTCAAATTACTAAAAAGCATTTTTGGAAGCAGTAGAGTATAAAGAGGGCAATATTTTGTTTGAAAAGGAGTTTGTTGGTATTTGACTGCTAAAAGACCTTTGCTACCACATCAAAAACATTTCAAGCTCTATCACCCTGTCCTATAAGCAGTAACCGTTGACTGTATATACACTTTGTTTGACTGTGAAATAATGTTGAATATATTTGTTGAAAGGCATACCAAAAGGGAATAGTGTTTTGGTTGAAGAAGAGACTTGATTGTTTAAACTCCTACAGACCTTTGTTACCACCTCAAAAACATTTCAAGCTCTGCCTCTTTGTCCTATGAACAGTGAATTCTGACTGTGTGTATACACTCTGGTTGACTGTGTTTATGGTGTTGAATTGATTGGTTGAGTTGCATAACAAGAAGAGAGCAGTGTTTTTGAAGTAAAAAGTCTTTTGTTTTGCCTTCCTCTAAAAAGACAAGACTGTCCTATTGCCTCAAAACATCAAAGCTGGGTACCCTTAGACAGGAAAGTCACCTTGACTGTAGTTTTCTTCTTTGACCATGTATTCATTATGAATATTGGCTGATTGATATACAAAGGCTAGGAAAGGCAACATTCTGAAAGAACATGGGTCTTATATCAAAAGAGGGCATTTCACATTATATTTGAAACCATTGTTGCATGATCTTACAGTGAGTTGACAAAATGAAACAGAGTATTGGTTTAAAAGCACATTTCAAAAACTTTGAGGTAGTTGGTGTTTCAAGAGCACATCTAGACCAAGATGCCTCCCAGGCAAGATAGCAGAAGTGGGTTGCACAAGAGGTATGAGCCAATTTCTACCGAGGAGGTCAATGCACACCCATCTATCTTATTCAATTTTCATGAGGTGGGATGCTTGGATTTTTGCCAGAGGGTACAAGAAGTCAAAAGTTTCTCGCCTTTAACACATTTGTGCGCCTTGAGGTTAAAAGACAAACATTTTCAATTGGTAGGCCTTGAGTTCAAGTTCTCCCCGAGATTCATATCCAAGGCTACTAAAATTCCATATATTGGCGAGAAATGGTTCAAACAAAGCTATTTGGACTTGGATGACTACAAACCTTTCCTCAAGCTTGAGCACAGAGAAGCATGCCCTGCTATTTTCCCTTTCTCTTGTCTTCTAGCCAGCTATGCTCCCCTTATGAAGATTATAATGAAGTATTTCACTTGTGAGGGGAGATTCTTCCGAGTTTATGCATACCACATCCAACTATTGATGCATTTCACAAGAACCAAGCAGCTCAATATTCCTTTCTTCTTGTGCAAAAGCATTGAGAAAATGGCCTCCTCAATCCAGAAGAAGCCTCCATCACAACAAATAGCCTCTCTATTCCATCACTCCCTCATTAAAATCATCATCCTTCACCAGCTTGAGAAGAAAGAGGTTTCTTGGGATGTTTTCATCAGTCACCCAGATTTCTCCACTGTCCCTCCAGTCCATACATCCCCCACATCTCCTACTCATCGCCCCTCGCCATCCTCTAGTAGACCTACTCCTAGAAAGCTAAAATTCACTACAGAACAATCAAAGGAGCATGGAGAAGGAGAGGGAAGTGGCTAGCAAGAGGAGGAAGGACATGAGCATGAAGAAAAAGATGATGAAAATCGGGAAGGAAGTGATGGAGGGCAGCAACATGACAGTGGTGAAGATGAGCAGAAACAAGAGCAAGAGGAGAAGAGTGTTGAACAGCAGCAACTTAGTGGTGATGAACAACAGGAACTAGAGGAAGGGCAGTAGCTTGAGCAGCAGGTTGAACAACAGAATGAGTAGGAAATTGAAGCATAGCAACAACATGATATTGATGATCAAGGGCAGCAACTTGAGCAACATGATATTGGTTATCAAGGGCAGCAACAAATTGAGACAGAGCAGCAGCATGACATTGAGAAACAGGGGCAGCCTAAAGAAGATACACAACAATATCCTCATGATACACAACTTTCTCCTCATGATGCACAACAGCCTCCTCAAGATACACATCAGCCTCAAGAAGAAAAGAAAATTCAAGGAGATGACAAGCAAGATGACAAAGGAAAAGGAATCATGCCTTCCTCTCCTAAAAAGGCCAAGCCCAAGATAGCAAGAAAGAGGGTGCCTAAGGTTGTCACTCCAAATATGACAAGAACTCTTTGTAGCAAAAGAAATTTTCCAAAGAAGCCTATCACTGACTTGCCTAGGAGGAAGAGCACAAGAATAGCCTTCAAAGGCAAAGGGAAAGGCAAGGTAGGAGAAGGTCACGAGCATGGAAGTGCATTGGATGCCATCCCAATCCAGAGCGATGACAGTGATAACGAGGCCCGGATTCTAGAAAACCTCTTGATCCATAGAGAGGGCCAAATTGATGCATTGAAGGATGACCTTCATTGGGCAAGGAATTTCAATCACTTCTTGCAGGTCCAAAACAGACAAATGAGTGTCCATATGGCTGTCTATGAGACACAAGCAATCAAGTATAAGAAAGAGGCCACCAAAGCCCAAGCAAGGATAGATGAGCTCATAGGCGATTTTGATAAAGGTGAAGAAGAAGACCAGCCTAGGCAAAATAGGCCTAGAACCATAGGGCTTAAAAGAGCCCTT
The DNA here is from genome assembly GCA_034641835.2 of Pinus albicaulis. Taxonomy (NCBI): domain Eukaryota; kingdom Viridiplantae; phylum Streptophyta; class Pinopsida; order Pinales; family Pinaceae; genus Pinus; species Pinus albicaulis. Next base: position 438,333 of record JAXQQM020060698.1, on the reverse strand, counting down.
GAAAAGCAAAAGGAAGAAGAGCAAGCCCTTCTCCAATCCACTCCCCTCACTGCATTGCTTGAGCAAGAGATTGAAAACAATAAGGAGGCATGGCTTGAAATATTCAATGAACATTTGGAGAGGAATTTAGAGAAGGCAAACAGGGATCTAGAGCTTCAAAGGAAGATGACGAAGCATTACCAAAAGCTAAATCAGTTTGCCCATCGCAAGTTAAAGGCTACCCAAGAGAAGCTAAAGGAGGCTAAAGGGAAGCGCCCGGCACGGAAGGTGAAGAGAGACATATCACGACTTCATATTTTGGCTTCTTCTTCAAAGCATGTTGCTAAGGACCCTTGAGGGTCATACTCACCAATTTTGGGCACATTTTGAAATGTTTTGGTTTTTTGGCATTTTTGAGTTTTTTGTCAAAACTCATGAAATTCGCCATTTAATTTTGGGGATTCGTCAAAGGAGGAGGATGGGATCATTAGATGCCATAATTTCAGGAGCACACCCTCAGCAATTATCAAGACATTTGGAGATCATTTGCTTCCCCGAAATGGCGAAAAAAGCTTTCTTTTTGCACACTCTGCTCGGTCTATCAGCAGACTGTAATTTTTGGTTTTTTACACACAGGTGCAGTTTTGGAAGACTTATAGGTATCAAATTGGGAAAATTTCAGTTTTTCCAGAAATTAGACACTCAGAGGTTTCCAACGATCTATCATGAGCCTCGTTTTGACATCAGGAAGGCTGCCAAATGTTTTCGGTAAGTGAGGGGACCTTTTGCTGATGTAAATTTTGAATATTTTTGTAATTTTTGAACCTTTAAAAACTGATATTTTCTCATGTGTGTTTAGATATTTTTACACATGAGAAGTGAGGAAAAGTCAATTATTTTCCCTTTTTTAGCATTTTTTAGATATTTTATGAGATATTTTTGTGCCTTGGGCTTTGCAAAGCCTTAAGGACAAATCTAGATATTTTGATTAGGCCAATAGGATGGCAAGTTGCTCCATGAGGTTTTCCTCACTTTGGCCTATTTATTCCAAAGACTTGCATTGTAAAACAAGGCTGAACTTGAGAAGAGAAGCAATATATGGTCATATGAGCTTTGGAAGAAATACTTGTGTTATGCTTTTGGATTTCCTCTTGGATGTTCTTGGATGAATGAAGAAGGATTGTTGATGGATTCCATGACTTGGTAGAATGGTATAGTGTCTCTTTCTATGTTTTGTCTTCTATTTTTCATTCATAATTACATTTTTGTTGCTTGCTATAGATCAGTAAAGAAAAAATTTGAGATATGCCCTTGGAGGCACCTCAAATTTCCTGTTTCTTCATAGCTTTCATGTTTTCTTCCTCCTTAGTCATATTAAAGAATTCTTAATTGCTCTTTAGTAACTTGAAGATATTGTTGCTTGTTTCATTCATAGTTCTATGTATTGCTAAGTATGATTTATGGTACGCCCTGCTTACCTATGGCTATCCATAGCTCCATCCATGAAATTTCTCTTTGACTGATTAGATTATCATCTTGTTGAACCAAGGAGGCCTAGTTTCGATCTAGCCCTTTGTCTAAAACTATGCCAATCTTATTTTCAAAGTGCCCAATGACTTGAAGAACTGTGTTTAGGTGTTCCGGCATAGTGTTTTGAGTTGTTAGTCTGTCTTAAGTGTTTTCCCCAAAGTCTGATAGCCTTTTCCCGAAGTTAGAGAGTTATATCTCTCTATGCATGGCTTGAATGTTTATTTCAATGTATTGATCAGCTTATAGTTACATTTTGCATGATTAATGGTTTACCCTACCATGTTTATGTCTGCTATTAAACTAGTTATGCTTGAAATCCTTTGTTGTTCACAAACTTGATGTCCATTTACTCCATTTTGCCTAAAGATCCTTTCTACCTTGAATCAAATTGGCCCTTCAACAGCCTTATATCACCATCTAATAGCTTGCTTGACCTTTTCGACCCCATAGCCCAGTTAATCTGACATCTTTTTACTATCTTATGTCTTTGATCAGTTTCATCCCTCACAACTTAAAATACCAAAACCAAAAAACTTACTTCATAACTAGCCTAAAAACTGAACATAATAAGAAAACACACAGATATCCCTTACGCATATAGAGAGAGCCCTCTTTGAGTCCAGGAAGGCTAGGTCCTTGGGCTCCAAAGACTGGTTTGATGTTACACTGTCATTTGGTTTGCCAATCAGCCAAATCATGGGACCCTAACAGAGTGGAGAGAGAGAGAACATGAAACTCTGCAATCTCTAAAGAATTGTGGGCTCTACAAATTTTGGGCCATTCCAGGAATGAAAGCTCGGTTAGATTTCATGACATGGTTAGTGAGGGCCGGGATGTCCAAGAAAAATCTGTTGTCATAGGTGATCACCACCTCACCATTGATGTCGATGACATGTATTTTTTGATTGGGATGTCTCGTAGAGGACTTGAAATTACTTTATTTGTCCATAGAATAGGTGGGGAAACCACTACCTCATAGCTGCGATGATATTGTGTCCCTAATGCAGAGCTTAAGGATGATCAGATAAATATCAAAACTATCCAACGACTTTATTTGAGGACTATATCTTTCACAGTTACCAGACTCTGTGGTAGTGAAACACCTCACGTGGCCATAAAGGCCTAGATGCAGATTGCAGTTGAGTGTTCAGAGTCCACCATTTTCAACTGGTGCAAAGGAGTGGTTATCAATATGAAAGTAAAATTTACTATAGCAAAGGAGGGAAAACTGAAGAACTTCAGTTAAGGCACAATCCTTATTTAATTTTCCCTAGAGAGGATTCAACTCCTCATCCCACAATAGATTCTTGTTGATTCAACAGGACCCATATATCCACGTATAATGCGGAGGGTTTCATTGATGGCTTACCATGGTGGCGATGGCAGCCCGATTGTGAGATATATTATTCAATTTTTTGTGTGGTTGAGAAGCCAAATTTTCATGATTGAAGACTTCCCATATGCAGGGATGGACTATAGTGGCAATCCAAATATACTAGTCCCAGCCAGAATGCAATGGGGGATTTAGGTAAAAAAAATTCATTTTGATATTTTATGTTTTTAAATTTTTTTTTTTAACATCCAAAGCTAATTATTGAAATGATAATGCAGATGTGGGCCCAACTCGACCAATAGAGATACGACGATTTGACAAGTGAGGAGACCAACCTGTAGCAATTGTATTACCACATTCATATGTAGTAGAGGATTTGATTGAGTTGGAGTATAACTTGGAGAGGATTACTATAGATGTCCCAGAGATTGGGACTGATGACCTACCCCTTTGGTACCAGAGGCACATGGTTGGGGTTCCAGGATCGATCAGGCGAGTGCTGCGCTGCGTGGCTCACGTTATAGTTTTTTACCATGATCATCATCATGGATAGATGATAGTCATTTCGGGATACATTTTGACTTTGTATTAGTATATTTAGATAATAAAGGCTACATAGCCTTATGTCCTTGGATGATATTTTTTGTAACACACTCTCTATTGACTATTTTACTTAATGATAACTATTACTTTTATTCTCAGAGTATATTGTTTAATATGGATGAATATTGTTTTATTTACAAATGTTTCATATGCATATTTAACACTTTATTTGCCAATGCATCAGATAATATGTTTGAATTTCTCGAAATGTGTTTATATTCAATATAATCAAACTTCCTTTCCTAGAGATGGACCCGTAAAAATATTGTTAACATTGATGTACTTCTAACTGTATATACATCGTTTAAATATAATATAATGAGTTGTGAATCTAACCTAATGATCAAACGTCGAATGCCAAATGTGATAGCGTAAAAAATTAGTTCAATGACTGCACTATATTCTGCTATGTTGTCTATTGTTCGACTAAGGCATACACCATGAATATAAACTAACTCATCAATGGGTGAATAGATGACCCAAGCTGCAGAAGATAAATTATGAGTACTACGACTAGTGCCATCAACAAAGACAATGTAAGTCTGAGGGAACGTCAACATCTGCAAATCAAAATTAATCAAGATAAGTAGGAAAAGTAATAGAAAATTTTAAAAAATTATAATCTACGACACACACTCATAAAACTATAAGTAATGTACAAAAAATATCCATAGGATAAATCACGCATAATATCTCTTCAAGTAGAGACCATTTATGGGCTCTTCTAAAGATACACCATCATAATCAACTAATTCATAGGCCCCTTTAGCTAGTACACATTTGACAATGTAAGGACCATGCCACATAGGTTCGAATTTACTAGTGCCTAGTTTATCATGTGCTTGATCATAGACCAAGACTAGGTCACCTTCAGAATAAATGTGAGGATTAACGTTTCGATCATATTGAGCTTTAACACATTTCTTATGAGCCTTTTTGGCTAGTGCAACGTTGCGGTGAGTTTCATCTAGTTGTGCTAAGTATAAAAAATGCCATTCCTCCATAGAGGTAGCTGGTAACAAATCAATGGCTAGTTTTAATGACACGATTTCACATTCAATAGGAAAAAATCCCTCCAAACTGTAAATGAGTAGGAAGGGAGTAAAACTAGTCAATGTTTTTGCGGAGGTATGATATGCCCACAAGGATAAGAAAAGCATGGTATTCCAATTATGTTTATGAACGTTGACGATCCATTTGATCATGTTGGTCAAACCTTTGTTCATAGCTTAAATTTTTCCATTTGACTGTGGATAATAAGGAATATATTTGTAATGGCGCAAGCTGAGCTTAGCAGAAAGCTCGGTCATCATAAAATTATGAAAGTGTATACCATGGTCTGTAATGATAGCTTGGGGTATGCCAAGCATAGAAATCACATGATTGAATATGAAAAGAGTTGGGGTTTCACTGTCGTTCTTAAATGTAGGCATTTCCTTGGCCCATTTTGTAAAATAATCTACTGCGAGAATAATATACCCATGCTCCCGGTCGAGTGAGGGGTACATTTAACGAAATCAATGCCCAATTTTTCAAATTGACTGACAACTATGATTGGGTGAAGAGGAGCTCGAGGAGAACACATCTTACAATTGTAAATTTGTAAATTATGTCACTTTCTAACCAAAGTTATGCAATATTTAAATAGTGATGGCCAGAAATAGCTAACGCCCAATATCTTCTGGGCAGGGGAAAACCTTGACATATGACCACCACACACTCCAGAATAAAAGTAATTTAATGCCTTCTTGACTTTCGCGTGCGTTAAATAACTTCAAAATACATAATAAACACCACGAAGATAGAGATTAATGCCAACAATAATATATTGCTGGGATTGGTACCAGACTCTACGAAGATCATTTAATGACAATTCGGGTTGAAAAGTTTGAGTTTGAAATGTGAGTCTCAGGTTTAGAAATTTTTAGTTCAGTTAACTATGTATCTGAGGCTTCACCAGTGACAGATTTTACCATAACAGTTTCAGTAATTACTAGTTTAGCTTTTTCTAAGTCTGTTTCAAATCACTGAGGTTGATTCACTTCAAATTCAGATTGTGCTACAATAGATGCTTCAGGGTGATCTAAAGACCCAGATCCTGTTAATTTTTCCCTTTCAGTCTTAATTTTCTCTAATTGAATTAGTGTGTACTCAGGGGGTTTACCCTGCATTCTCCTTGAGTGCCTTGGTATTTCAACCATGATTAATTTTAAATAAGAAATCACAAAATGTCAAGAAATCACACCCCAAGGCTCTAAAAAAAAAAAAAAAACAAATGAACACATGCTATTAAATCTAGGAGTCAAACCACACAAAAAAAAATTGTTTTCACAACAAAATCACTAATTGGTGATGAAATCCAACGTCACAGAAATCAATGTGAAAATATAACAGATGGAACCAATTACCCTGACAACCTATTTAACAAAACAGTGTGGTGCAAGTAACTGCACTTATGCCATCTCAAGTTAAGATTATCCTCTAAAAATTCAAAGTGAGTCTAGTCAATGTCTTTTCTAGGTACAGTAGAGACCTTCCCTCTACCATCACCTCGGAAAAATCCCTAATATTATGGTCACTAAAATTACCAACTATCAAAATTTATCCTGTGGGGACAATCATAGGCTTGACGTACATGCAAGGGCAGAGTAACTAAGTTCAATCCCCTTGAGAGCTCCTCGACATGGTAAATTCGAGGTTTACTAAGAAGTGACCCAAAGTACCTTTAGAAATTGTTTGTAATGCATTAAAATCTTCTATCTTTACCAATGAATCACATACGATTACTTCACTGGGTCCAATATGCACTCGTGCTTAACTCTTGTGTAAGAAGAGCTTTCTAGAGAAAAAGTTTAATAACTAGATTCACTCCCTACCACAAGATTTTATTGTTTGTTTATTTCTTTGGAAAGTTTAGTCACTCTCCTATTCCAAAGCGCCAACCTGATCTATGTTGGTGGAATGAGCCCTAAAGATGTAAAAATTTATAGATTGATTTTAATTAACGTTGTGTTATTTGGATATTACTTACTTAGAGGGACATGAAGGTGAAACTTATGATATTTCAACACTACAAGGAAAATACCCTCTAGCGGATGTTTTTGAGGAACCACAAAGAAAAATACCACATACATCCATTTCTAGCGGAGGTTACTAGAGGAGGTTGGCGGGCAGATGGTTTTGCAGATGTTTCCCTATCGGTGCTCTTATTGTTAAAACTCTCCTCGGTGCTCAAAAAAGAAAGCAGTGGTGCGGAAAAAATCATTGGCACACCGGACACTGTGCACTTCGTACACACCCGCCTGGTGTGTCATAATATAATAAAGCACTGGTGCCTCATAACTCATCTATGTCGGTGCATTATAAAACACAATACCAACAACAAAACCACCCAGTTCGGTAGACAGAAACAACACCAGTGCATCATAAAAAACATGCCAAAACACAAACCAACCAGTGCATTTGTAGCAAACAATACCGGTGCGCCTACCAGTGCACTGGTAAAGGGTTAAATTAAAAAAATATTTACGACAAAAAACCCAGATTTTTCAGTTTTCCAGTGCTCCTGAGCTATCAATTACTGGTGCACACGATACCATAGAACGCATCTAGTTGTGCTAAGTATAAAAAATGTTATTCCTCCATAGAGGTAGCTGGTAACAAATCAATGGCTAGTTTTAATGACACGATTTCACATTCAATAGGAAAAAATCCCTCCAAACCATGAACGAGTAGGAAGGGAGTAAAACTAGTTGATGTTTTTGCAGAGGTATGATATGCCCACAAGGATGAGAAAAGCATGATATTCCAATTATGTTTATGAACGTTGATGATCCATTTGATCATGTTAGTCAAACCTTTGTTCATAGCTTAAATTTTTCCATTTGACTGCGGATAATAAGGAATATATTTGTAATGGCTCAAGCTGAGCTTAACAGAAAGCTCGGTCATCATAAAATTCTGAAAGTGTATACCATGGTCTGTAATGATGGCTTGGGGTATGCCAAACTTAGAAATCACATGATTGAATATGAAAATAGTTGGGGTTTCATTTTCATTCTTAAATGTAGGCATTTCCTTGGCCCATTTTGTAAAATAATCTACTGCGAGAATAATATACCCATGCCCCCCAGCCGAGTGAGGGGTGCATTTAACGAAATCAATGCCCAATTTTTAAAATTGACTGACAACTATGATTGGGTGAAGAGAAGCTTGAGGAGAACACATCTTATGATCATAAATTTGTAAATTATGTCACTTTCTAACTGTAGTTATGCAATCTTTAAATAGTGATGGCCAAAAATAGCCAGCGCCTAATATCTTTTGGGCAGGGGAAAACCTTGACATATGTCCACCACACACTCCAGAATAAAAGTCATTTAATGCCTTCTTGACTTCTGCGTGCATTAAAAAACTTCAAAATACATAATAAACACCACGAAGATAGAGATTATCGCCAACAATAATATATTGCTGGGATTGGTACTAGATTCTATGAAGATTAGTTCGTGACAATTCGGGTTGAAAAGATTGAGTTTGAAGATATATGATGATATCTCCATACTAAGGATCTAGAGTACTAATTAGAAATAGGGATTCATCGGGAAGATGATCCTTTGCCACAGTTTCAAATTCAGTATAGGGAAAATCACATGATAATTCAACAAATACTAATGACTTATTAGATTTAGAGCTTGATATTTCCAAATCAAACTCTTGCAGGATAACTATCCATTTAGAGTATTCGTCCCCTAGAAATTGTTTAGTTATAATGTACATCATAGTGTTGCAATCAGAGATCATGTTTGTTTTGTGTAAAAGTATGTAGTGATGAAAACATTGGACAACTTGTACTGCTGCCAAGGCCAATTTCTCCACATGTGAATATTTTATTTCGGTTGGCGTTATATTCCTACTCAAATAATAGATCACATGTTCAGTGTCAGATTCATCTTCTTGAACTAAAACAATACCTATGGTGGCATTGGATGTAGCTAAATAGAAAAATTAATCTCGATGATAATCAGGTGGATGAAGTAATGACACATGGGTCAGTGTTTTTTTCAATGTATCAAAATATTTTTGAGCAAGCTCGTCGCAAATGAATGGAATGCCCTTTTTAAAAAGTCAAGTAAATCCTTTAGTTATATTGGCGTAGTTAGGAATAAATCTGCGTAAAACATTTTCTTTCCCTTGCAAACTTTTGAGTTGGTAAAGATTGGAAGGAGGAGGTAGATTGAAAATGGCCTCGACCTTAAGTGGATCGACACAAATGCCTTCCGTAGAAATGATAAATCCCAATAATCGTCTCGATTGTATGCAAAATATGCACGTATGTGGATTCAAACGAATATTGTAATTCCTACATTGAGTGAAGGTAGCTTTCAAATGCATAGGATTATCTTGTTGTCTCAATGAATGAGATAGTAAGTCATCCAGGTAAGGTTTCAAAATATGCTTGATATTGTGAAAAGCGTAATACATGGCCCTTTGAAAGGTTGCGCCAGAATTCTTCGATCCAAATGGTAATTTGCGATAGGAAAAGGTCCCCCATGGAAAAATGAGCGCAGTATTGGGTTGGTCAACAGGGAGTATGTTTATCTGATTATACCAAGAAAATCCATCCATAAACTAGAAGATTTCGTTTCTGGCACAATCTTCGACAATTTTGTCGATGTAAGGGGTAGGATAATTGTCTTTTGGACAACCTTTATTAATGTCCCTATAATTGAAATATACTCAAATAGTCCCCTGTTTCTTGTTTACTGGAACAAAATTAGATACCCAATTAGTTAAGGGTACAGGGTAAATGAAACCTGCTTTGAGTAATTTTTCAAATTCAGCCTTAGTAGCAGAAGCTTTCCATGGATGAACTGGACATAATCTTTGTTTGACGGGTTTAGCATCTGAGTATGTCTTAATTTCATGAATAAAAATACTGGGATTGATTCTTAGCATTTACTCATAGGAAGTGGCAAAAATATCGTTGAATTCCTAAAATAGAGCTTTCAATGTGTTGATTTCATCAAGAGAGCATGAAGAACCTATATGAATGTTTTCAGTAATTCTCGGTTTAACTGAAATTTCAATTGGTATCGTTGAAGATATGTTTTCTAAATTCATTTCTGAATCTGAATGAAGGATTGACATAGGACATTGAGGATTATCGACAATTTTAGCTGAAAATATCGATGAATTGTTTTTTTCAATTTTATCAAGTTCCGGTAGAAAGGATGAATGATGATGATGATAATTCCATGGAAATTCATCCAAATTCATAACTTCCATAATACTCTGATCAGTTGGAAACATTTGATAAAAGGGATCATGAAATGATATTGGTGTTAAACGTGATAAATGAGAATAGTAATCATTGATCACATTCACTTGATTAGTTTCAGTTGGTGATGGGTCATAAAGTGATTGAACTGCCTCATAAGCTAATTCAAACGGGATTAAAGGCATCTCAATGTTGTACATGGTCAACTCATAATCTGAAGGCACATTCCAAGGATCAGGAAATGGAACTATGATTGATGTAATCATGTTGACATGGGAAACATTATGGGGAAAATTTTGCAGAGGCATAGCAAAATTTCCCATAATAGAGGAATCCTTGAGAAAAACTACCTCTACATCTTCATATGGAGTAATAGAATTTTGAAAAAAAGGGATACTACCAGTATAAGTAGGGTCATTAGTATAGTAAGATAGCTGGTCTACTTTGAAAATTATCCCTTTGTGGGGAAACATTATCATTTGAAAATATGATGAGACTACAACTGACATAGCATAACACCGACATCATCCCAGTAATAGGTTATAGTCAAGTTGAGCATCAATAACCCAACTTCAACTACAATGGTTTTATTGTCTATCTCTATAGGAAAATCATTAAGGATCCCATATGGGCGGAAACCTCTTCCATCGAAGGCTTTCAAAGTCACCTGGGATTGATTGATTGTTGGAGAACCAAGGGGTTTCCAATAAGCCATAGACATAATACACGTTAACACTCCTTCATTAATTACTGTGTGAAAAAATCATTTGGTTTTAACAAAAACTGGTATTTGGAAAGCGAGTTCATATGGAATTTTAGGTACATAATTTTCTAGATAAAATATAATTAGATTAGAATCTTGAGGGTCGTTAGCTCCTATGGCTGAAAAAAATAATTTCCTTTGTGCTGGACGAGCTTGCAGCACTTCAAGGGCTAACATTGTTGAAGGTGACATAGTCAGGTCTTCAACAATGTTGTAATTCTGAGTAGCTCACTCATGTGGATTGAAGGCTGACTTTCAAAGAACACCTTTAGGAGGTGATCGAATCACCATGTCAGAACTAGGTTTCTCAAGCTATAATGGTTACAAAGGAGGAGGAATTGACGTGGAAGCTTGACTGGGTGAACCAACATCGTTTCCATTTACAGGACCCTTAGATCCATAATCTTGAGATCTCGTAGCAATCATAACTTGAGAAGACATCATCATGATATGTTATGATGAGGTGGAAGAAGAAGCATTATGAGAGACCATTTTACTATCTTAAGAAGGAATTGGGTCCTTTAAAACAACAAGGGTGGGTGAACCTTTGACAATTTAGTTACCTCAACGCGATGAGGGCACTCCTTGGTGAAATGATCTTCATCATAGATTAAACAAGGATAAAAAGGTTTCTTCTTCTCATCAGATGGTTTGGTTTTATTGGTTTTCTCTTTTGAAGATTTTTTTTCTTTACTATTCCCCTTATTTTTACTTATGGTAGATTTATTTTTACTGATAGATGAATCTACGATGTTAATTTCAGAAGTATTTTTGGGAGAAGAGTTTCGTTTAGGTGAATCTAGTAAAGTTATAATTGGATTATTAGATTTGGAATTTTTCTTTTTACTCTTAGATGTACTAATAGATTTGACTACACCATCTATGGCATGAGAGTTAGAAGGAGTTGTTGTTATTTGACCACGGCGAGGAAAATATGGAAAATTTTCATAAAAAGTGCCAAACTGTGTGTAAACTAGGTCCAGATATTGGGCACGAGCGATAAATTTTTCTTCTATTACAACACCTCCCTTGGAAACATCTTCAATGATTTTTGGAAGTAAAGAATTGATAAACCATTCAAACAGAATCTGATATGGAATGAAAACTTTAACCAAACGACACCTATATCTCCATTTGTGAATATGATCAGAAATATAGGTAGAAATATTTTGTTTTAATGAGGTCAAAATTTCGGTATCAGTATCATAACAGAATACTAAATAAAAATGGGTCAAGAAAGCAGTATCTAAGGCATTGAAATTGTGAAAAGAGGCTTATGGTAACTCAATGTACCATTTCATGGTTGAACCAATTAAGGTTCGTTGAAAAATTCATTATATAATGGAATCATTGATTAATGAATTGGATGGGCACCAAAGATGATACGTCATGACATGGTTTGAAGGGTCCGCTCCTGATTTATCTTCAAATTTCAGAATATAATTGGTCAAATTGGTAGGCATTGGCGACCAAAATAGAAAAAAATAAATTGGATCATTTCTTAGTCGATACAGATCCAATAAATCAAAGGTTGCAATAAAAGGTAAATGTTACTAGGGATATTGCTATGGAAATTGATAATCCTATGAGATAAGTCCGGTACCTGGAGGAGGATATCCATGATATCTAGGAATGGCCTGGGCAATTGAGATTTTCATACCTCCATGATAACCAGGGTTATCCATACCAAACTAAGGTTGAGAAGATATGTGAAACATATGACCAAAGTATGGTTGACTCTGGACAGGCGTATTTGGTTCCATATATCCCAATTGATATTTCTCCTGAATGGGTTGACCTTGCAAAGGCTGGACTAGAAAGAACTTACTCTGATAAGGTTGACCTTGAAAGAATGGGCCCTAAAAACGCTAGCTTTGAAAATATTTTTGCAAATTTCCTATTCTAGGTTGTCCCAAAGGCATTTGAGGTAGAGACTGGACTATACGTCTAGCTTGATAAACTGAAGTATGAGGGAAAACCTATGTAATATATTGCGCTGATACTTGAGGGGTAATTGGAGCAGAAACTTGAGATACTCCCGGGATGGGAATTTTAGGTGTACTAGGTTGCTGAATAGATGTTTGTGCAATGGATTGGATAGGAATATGTGGACTACTCGGACCATGTTGTTGACTTGGTTGTTGAATGGATGCCTACGGGTTAAGTTGAGGAATTCCCTGAACAAGCTGTTGGACTTGAGTAAGAACAAGTTGTCCAGTTTCCTGATCAGGTTGGTAAATGGGCATCTCTGGAACAACTGGAAAATATTGTTGAGAAAACGAATGATTCTAGATAATATTCATCCCTGGATAAGGAGTTCCTACTAAGGGTTGTGACACAAAGGGATGACCTAAACCAGCTTGAGGCATCAGACCATAAATTTGATAGTTATCGAGTAAGGGTTTTCCTGCAACTGTAGGATATGAACCAACAAACGGTTTCCCTCTAGGAGGAGGTTGTTTCCCCCAGGAAGATTATAATCACATGTTGGGTTAAATTGAGGATTACAACTGGAAATCATATGAATGTATTGGTTTGAGGTCAAGTTTTGGTCAGTATACGTTACTAAATTAGTTGACATAGTAGAAATTTGAGGAGAAAGAGATGCTCCTAAAAAACTTTACCAGTAAGTGACTGGTACCCGAGAGGAACTGAAGGACCACCATATAGTAAGGTTTCTGGAGAAGTTGAAAACATGGATGCATCGGTAGACATACTTCCAGAAGCCATTTATGACATATTATTTATGGAAAGAGAGTAAAAAGGAATGCGGTGATGTGGATGACTGTAACCAGTTGAATGTGAAAAGTCAAATGGTGTAAGGTACCAAGGATCCCATCAAAAATGAGAAAGAGGAAGGTCTAAAGGAAATGTTTTTTCACCAAAAAGAAATGGGCTACTGTGAGTTTCTTCTTCATCATCCTCAGATATATCTTTGATGCTAATGAGACTAGGAGGAATATTCTTGATAATGATGAGTTTTACTTTGGGTGAACATGGAGCAAGAGTAGGGGATATAAATTTTGAAGGAGACTTAGGTTTTGAAATGTGAGTCTCAAGTTCAAAAATTTTTAGTTCAGTTAACTATGTATCTGAGGCTTCACCAGTGACAGATTCTACCATAACGGTTTCAGTAATTACTAGTTTAGCTTTTTTCTAAGTCTATTTCAAATCACTGAGGTTGATTCACTTCAGATTTAGATTGTGCCACAATAGATGCTTAGGGGTGATCTAAAGACCCAGATCCTGTTAATTTTTCCCTTTCAGTCTTAATTTTCTCTAATTGAATTAGCGTGTAGTCAGGGGGTTTACCCTGCATTCTCCATGAGTACCTTGGTATTTTAGCCATGATTAATTTTAATTAAGAAATCACAAAATGTCAAGAAATCACACCTAAAGGCTCTAAAAAGTACAAAAAAATAAAGAACACACACTATTAAATCTAGGAGTCAAACCACACACAAAAAATTTGTTTTCACAACAAAATCACTAATTGGTAATGAAATCCAACGTCACAGAAATCAATGTGAAAATATACCAGATGGAACTAGTTACCCTGTCAACCTATTTAACAAAACATTTTGGTGCAAGTAACTCCACTTATGCCATCTCGAGTTAATATTATACTCTAAAAATTCATCTCGAGTTAAGATTATACTCTAAAAATTCAAAGTGAGTCTAGTCAATGTCTTTTCCAGGTACAGTAGAGACCTTCCCTCTACCATCACCTCAAAAAAATCCCTAATATTATGGTCACTAAAGTTATCAACTATCAAAATTTATCCTGTGGGGACAATCGTAGGCTTGACGTACATGCAAGGGCAGAGTAACTAAGTTCAATACCCCTGAGAGCTCCTCGACATGGTAAATCTGAGGTTTACTAAGAAGTGACCCCAAGTACCTTTAGACATTATTTGTAATGCGTTAAAATCTTCTATCTTTACCAATGAATCACATACGATTACTTCACTGGGTCCAATATGAACTCATGCTTAACTCTTGTGTAAGAAGAGCTTTCTAGAGAAATAGTTTAATAACTAGATTTACTCCCTGCCACAAGATTTTATTGTTTGTTTATTTCTTTGGAAAGTTTAGTCACTCTCCTATTCCAAAGCGCTAACCTGATCTATGTTGGTGGAATGAGCCCTAAAGATGTAAAAATTAATAGATTGATTTTAATTAACGTTGTGTTATTTGGATATTACTTACTTAGAGGGATATGAAGGTGATACTTATGATATTTAGACACTACAAGGAAAAGACCCTCTAGCGGATGTTTTTGAGGAACCACAAAGAAAAATACCCCATACATTCGTTTCTAGCAGAGGTTACTAGAGGAGGTTGGCGGGCAAAGGGTTTTGCGAATGCTTTCCTATCAGTGCTCTTATTGTTAAAACTCACCCCGGTGCTCAAAAAATAAAGCAGAAGTGCAGACAAAATCATTGGCGCACTGGACACTGTGCACTCCGTACACACCCGCCTGGTGCGTCATAATATAATAGAGCACTGATGCCTCACAACTCGTCTGCGCCGGTGCATTATAAAACACAACTCCAACACCAAAACCACTCGGTGTGGTAGACAGAAACTACACTGGTGCATCATAAAAAATGCACCAAAACACAAACCAACCGGCGCGTTTGTAGCAAATAGTACCGGTGCGCCTATAAACAATGTGCACCGGTAAAGGGTTAAATTAAAAAAATATTTATGAAAAAAACCTGGATTTTTCAGTTTTCCAGTGCTTCTGAGCTATCAATTACTGGTGCGCACGATACCATAGAACACATCTAGTTGTGCTAAGTATAAAAAATGTTATTCCTCCATAGAGATAGTTGGTAACAAATCAATGGCTAGTTTTAATGACACGATTTCACATTCAATAGGAAAAAATCCCTCCAAACCGTAAACAAGTAGGAAGGGAGTAAAACTAGTCGATGCTTTTGCGAAGGTATGATATTCCCACAAGGCTGAGAAAAGCATGGTATTCCAATTATGTTTATGAACGTTGACGATCCATTTGATCATGTTGGTCAAACCTTTGTTCATAGCTTAAATTTTTCCATTTGACTGTGGATAATAAGGAATATATTTGTAATGGCACAAGGTGAGCTTTGCAGAAAGCTTGGTCATCATAAAATTCTGAAAGTGTATACCATGGTCTGTAATGATAACTTGGGGTATGCAAAACTTAGAAATCACATGATTGAATATGAAAATAGTTGGGGTTTCACTGTCGTTCTTAAATGTAGGCATTTCCTTGGCCCATTTTGTAAAATAATCTACTGCGAGAATAATATACCCATGCCCCCAACTGAGTGAGGGGTACATTTAACGAAATCAATGCCCAATTTTTCAAATTTACTGACAACTATGATTGGGTGAAGAAGAGCTTGAGGGGAAAGCATCTTACGATCGTAAATTTGTAAATTATGTCACTTTCTAACCAAAGTTATGCAATATTTAAATAGTGATGGCCAGAAATAGCCAACGCCCAATATCTTTTGGGCAGGGGCAAACCTTGACATATGACCACCACACACTCCAGAATAAAAGTCATTTAATGCCTTCTTGACTTCCACGTGCGTTAAACAACTTCAAAATACATAATAAACACCATGAAGATAGAGATTATCGCCAAAAATAATATATTGCTGGGATTTGTACCAGAATCTATGAAGATCAGTTTGTGACAATTCAGGTCGAGAAGTTTGAGTTTGCAGATATATGATGATATATCCATACTAAGGATCTAGAGTACTAATTAGAAATAGGGATTCATGGGGAATGTGATCCTTTGCCACGGTTTCAGATTCAGTATAGGGAAAATCACATAATAATTCAACAAATACTAATGACTTATTAGATTTAGAGATTTCTAATTCCAAATCAAACTCTTGTAGGATAACTATCCATTTAGAGTATTTGTCCCCTAGAAATTTAGTTATAATGTACATCATAGTGTTGCAATCAGAGATCATGTTTGTTTTGCGTAAAAGTATGTAGTGATGAAAATGTTGGACAACTTGTACTGCTGCCAAGGCCAATTTCTCCACATGTGAATATTTTATTTCAGTTGGTGTTAGATTCCTACTCAAATAATATATCACATGTTCAGTGTCAGATTCATCTTCTTGAGCTAAAACAATACCTATGGTGGCATTGGATGTAGCTAAATAGAAAAAGTAATCTCGATGATAATCAGGTGGATGAAGTAACGACGCATGGGTCAGTGTGTTTTTCAATGTATCAAAATATTTTTGAGCAAGCTCGTCCCAAATGAATGGAATGCGTTTTTTAAAAAGTCGATAAATCCTTTAGTTATATTAGCGTAGTTAGGAATAAATCTGCGTAAAACGTTTTCTTTCCCTTGCAAAATTTTGAGTTGGCGAAGATTGGAAGGAGGAGGTAGATTGAAAATGGCCTCGACCTTAAGTGGATCGACAAGAATGCCTTCTGTTGAAATGATAAATCCCAATAATCGTCTCGATTGTACACAAAATAAACACGTATGTGGATTCAAACGAATATTGTAATTCCTACATTGAATGAAGATAGCTTTCAAATGCATAGGATGATCTTGTTGTCTCAATGAATGAGATGGTAAGTCCTCCAGGTAAGGTTTCACAATATGCTTGATATTGTGAAAAGCGTAATACATGGCCCTTTGAAAGGTTTCGCCAGTATTCTTTAATCCAAATGGTAATTTGCGATAGGAAAAGGTTCCCCATGGAAAAATGAGCGTAGTATTGGGTTGGTTGAAGGGGAGTATGTTTATCTGATTATACCAAGAAAATCCAGCCATAAATTAGAAGATTTTGTTTCTGGCACAATTTTCGACAATTTTGTCGATGTAAGGGGTAGGATAATTGTCTTTTGGACAACCATTACTAATGTCCCTATAATCGAAACATACTCAAATAGTCCCCTGTTTCTTGTTTACTGGAACAAAATTAGATACCCAATTAGTTAAGGGTACAGGGTAAATGAAACCTGCTTTGAGTAATTTTTCAAATTCAGCCTTAGTAGCAGAAGCTTTCCATGGATGAACTGGACATAATCTTTGTCTGACAGGTTTAGCATCCGAGTATGTCTTAATTTCATGAATAAAAATACTGGGATTGATCTTAGCATTTACTCATAGGAACAGGAAAAAATATCGTTGAATTCCTGAAATAGAGCTTTAAATGTGTTGATTTCATCAAGAGAGCATGAAGAAACTATATGAATGATTTTAGTAATTCCCAATTTAACTGAAATTTCAATTGGTATCATTGAAGATATGTTTGCTAAATTCGTTTCTGAATCAAAATGAAGGATTGACATAGGACATTAAGGATTATCGAAAATTTTAACTGAAAATATGGATGAAAATTTGTTTTCAATTTTATCAAGTTTCGGTAGAAAGTATGAATGATGATGATGATAATTCCATGGAAATTCATCCAAAGTCATAACTTCCATAATAATCTCATCAGTTGGAAACATTTGATAAAAGGGATCATGAAATGATATTGGTGTTAAATGTGATAAATGAGAATAGTCATCATTGATCACATTCACTTGATTAGTTTCAGTTGGTGATGGGTCATAAAGTGATTGAATTGCCTCATAAGCTAATTCAAATGGGATTAAAGGCATATCACTGTTGTACATGGTCAACTCATAATCTGAAGGCACATTCCAAGGATTAGGAAATGGAACTGTGCTTGATGTAATCATGTTGACATGGGAAACATTATGAGGAAAATTTGGCAGAGGCATAGAAAAATTTCCCATAATAGAGGAATCCTTGAGAAAAGCTACCCCGACATATTCGTATGGAGTAATACACTTTTGAACAAAAGGGATACTACCGGTATAGGTAGGGTCATTAGTATAGTAATATAGCCAGTCTAATTTGAAAATTATCCCTTTGTGGGGAATCATTATCATTCGAAAATATGATGAGACTACAACTGTCATAGCATAACACCAACATCGTCCTAGTAAAAGGTTACAGTAAAGTTGAGCATCAATAACCTCAACTTCAACTACAATGGTTTTACTATCTATGTCTATAGGCAGATCATTAAGGATCCCATATGGGTGGAAACCTCTTCCATGGAAGGCTTTCAAAGTTGTGGGGGATTGATTGATTGTTGGAGAACCAAGGGATTTCCAACAAGCAATAGACGTAATAAAGGTAAACACTCCTTCGTCAATTACTGTGCGGAAAAATCATTTGGTTTTAACGAAAACTAATATTTGGAAAGCGAGTTCAAATGGAATTTTGGGTACATAATTGTCTAGATAAAATATAATTAGATTAGAATCTTGAGGGTCATTAGCTCCTATGGCTGGAAAAAATAATTTCCTTTGTGCTGGACAAGCTTGCAGCACTTCAAGGGCTAACATTGTTGAAGGTGACATAGCCAAATCTTCAATAATGTTGTAATTTTGAGCAACTCACTCATGTGGATTGAAAGCTAACTTTCAAAGAACACGTTTAGGAGGTGGTCGAATCACCATGTTAGAACTAGGTTTCTCAATCTATAATGGTTACAAAGGAGGAGGAATTGACATGGAAGCTTGACTGGGTGAACCAACATCATTTCCATTTACAGGACCCTTAGATCCATAATCTTGAGATCTCGTAGCAATCATAACTTGAGAAGACATCATCATGATATCTTATGATGAGGTGGAAGAGGAAGCATTATGAGAGACCATTTTACTATCCTGAGAAAGAAATGGGTCCTTTAAAACAACAAGGGTGGGTGAACCTTTAACGAATTTAGTTACCTCAACGCGATGAGGGCACTCCTTAGTGAAATGATCTTCATCACAGATTAAACAAGGATAAAAAGGTTTCTTCTTCTCATCAGATGGTTTGGTTTTATTGGTTTTCTCTTTTGAAGATTTTTTTTTCTTTACTATTCCCCTTATTTTTACTTATGGTAGATTTATTTTTACTGATAGATGAATCTACGATGTTAATTTCAGAAGTATTTTTGGGAGAAGAGTTTCGTTTAGGTGAATCTAGTAAAGTTATAATTGGATTATTAGATTTGGAATTTTTATTTTTACTCTTAGATGTACTAACAGATTTGACTACACCATCTATGGCATGAGAGTTAGAAGGAGTTGTTGTTATTTGACCACGGCGAGGAAAATATGAAAATTTTTCATAAAAAGTGCCAAACTGTGTGTAAACTAGGTCCAGATATTGGGCACGAGCGATAACTTTTTCTTCTATTACAACACCTCCCTTGGAAACATCTTCAATGATTTTTGGAAGTAAAGAATTGATAAACCATTCAACCAGAATCTGATATGGAATGAAAACTTTAACCAAACGACACCTATATCTCCATTTGTGAATATGATCAGAAATATAGGTAGAAATATTTTGTTTTAATGAGGTCAAAATTTCGGTATCAGTATCATAACGGAATACTAAATAAAAATGGGTCAATAAAGCAGTATCTAAGGCATTGAAATTGTGAAAAGAGGCTTGTGGTAACTCAATGTACCATTTCATGACTGAACCAATTAAGGTTCATTGAAAAATTCATAATATAATGGAATCATTTATTAATGAATTAGATGGAAACCAAAGATGATACGTCATGACATGGTTTGAAGGGTCCTCTCCTAATTCATCTTCAAATTTCGGAATATAATTGGTCAAATTTGTAGGCATTTCTGACCAAAATGGAAAACAATAAATTGGATCATTTCTTAGTCGATACATATTCGATAAATCCAAGGTTGCAATAAAAGATAAATTTCAGTAGGGATATTGCTATGGAAATTGATAATCCTACGAGATAAGTCCAGTACCTGGAGGAGGATATCCACGATATCCAGGAATGGCTTGGGCAGTTGGGATTTTCATACCTCCACGATAACCAGGGTTATCCATACCAAACTAAGGTTGAGAAGATATCTGAAACGTATGACCAAATTATGGTTGACTCTGGAAAGGCGTATTTGGTCCCATCTATCCCAATTAATATTTCCCCTGAATGGGTTGACCTTGCAAAGGCTGGACTAGAAAGAACTTACTCTGATAAGGTTGACCTTGAAAGAATGGGCCCTAAAAAGGCTAGCTTTGAAAATATTTTTGCAAATTTCCTATACCAGGTTGTCCCAAATGCATTTGAGGTAGAGACTGGACTATACGTCTAGCTTGATAAATTGAATTATGATGGAAAACCTGTGTAATAGATTGCATTGATACTTGAGGGGTAATTGGAGCAAAAACTTGAGATACTCCCGGGATGGGAATTTTAGGTGTACTAGGTTGCTGAACAGATGCTTGCGCAATAGATTGGATAGGAGTATGTGGACTACTTGGACCATCTTGCTGACTTGGTTGTTGAACGGATGCCTACGGGTTAAGTTGAGGAATTCCTTGAACAAGTTGTTGGACTTGAGTAAGAACAAGTTGTCTAGTTTCCTGATCAGGTTGGTAAATAAGCATCTCTGGAGCAACTGGAAAATATTGTTGAGAAAACAAATGATTCTAGATAGTATTCATCCCTGGATAAGGAGTTCCTACTAAGGGTTGTGACACAAACGGTTGACCTAAACAAGCTTGAGGCACCAGACCACAAATTTGATAGTTATCGGGTAAGGGTTTTCTTGCAACCGTAGGATATGAACCAACAAACGGTTTCCCTCTAGGAGGAGGTTGTTTCCCCCAGGCATATTATAACCACATGTTGGGTTAAATTGAGGATTACAGCTGGAAATCATATGAATGTATTGGTTTGAGGTCAAGTTTTGGTTAGTATACATTACTAAATCAGTTGACATAGTAGAAATTTGAGGAGAAAGAGATGCTCCTGAAAAAATTTCCCAGTAAGTGACTAGTACCTGAGAGGAACTGAAGGACCACCATATAGCAAGGTTTCTGGAGAAGTTGAAAACATGGATGCATTGGTAGACATACTTCCAGAAGCCATTTATGACATATTATTTATGGGCATAGAGTAAAAAGGAATGCGGTGACGTGGATGACTGTAACCAATTTAATGTGCAAAGTCAAATGGTGTAAGGTACCAAGGATCCCATCGAAAATGAGAAAGAGGAAGGTCTAAAGGAAACGTTTTTTCACCAAAAAGAAATGGGCTACTGTGAGTTTCTTCTTCATCGTCCTCAGATATATCTTTGATGCCAATGAGACTAGGAGGAATATTCTCGACAATGATGAGTTTTACTTTGGGTGAACGTGGAGCAAGAGTAGGGGATATAAATTTTGAAGGAGACTTAGGTTTTGAAATGTGAGTCTTAGGTTTAGAAATTTTTAGTTCAGTTAACTATGTATCTGAGGCTTCACCAGTGACAGATTCTACCATAATGGTTTCAGTAATTACTAGTTTAGCTTTTTCTAAGTTTGTTTCAGATCACTGAGGTTGATTCACTTGATATTCAGATTGTGCCACAATAGATGCTTCAGGGTGATCTAAAGACCCAGATCCTATTAATTTTTCCCTTTCAATCTTAATTTTCTCTAATTGAATTAGTGTGTACTCAGGGGGTTTACCCTGCATTCTTCGTGAGTGCCTTTGTATTTAAGCCATGATTAATTTTAATTAAGAAATCAAAAAATGTCAATAAATCACACCTAAAGGCTCTAAAAAGTAAAAAAAAAACAAATGAACACACACTATTAAATCTAGGAGTCAAACCACACAAAAAATTTGTTTTCACAACAAAATCACTAATTGGTGATGAAATCCAACGTCACAGGAATCAATGTGAAAATATAATAGCTGGAACTAGTGACCCTAACAACCTATTTAATGAAATAGTCTGGTGCAAGTAACTCCACTTATGCCATCCCGAGTTAAGATTATCCTCTAAAAATTCAAAGTGAGTCTAGTCAATGTCTTTTCTAGGGACAGTAGAGACCTTCCCTCAACCATCACCTGGGAAAAATCCCTAATATTATGGTCACTAAAGTTACCAACTATCAAAATTTATCCTGTGGGGACAATCGTAGGCTCGACGTACATGCAAGGGCAGAGTAACTAAGTTCAATCCCCTTGATAGCTCCTTGACATGGTAAATTCGAGGTTTACTAAGAAGTGACCCCAAGTACCTTTAGACATTGTTTGTAATGCGTTAAAATCTTCTATCTTTACTAATGAATCACATACGATTACTTCACTGGGTCCAATATGAACTTGTGCTTAACTCTTGTGTAAGAAGAGCTTTCCAGAGAAAAAGTTTAATAACTAGATATACTCCCTGCCACAAGATTTTATTGTTTGTTTATTTCTTTGGAAAGTTTAGTCACTCTCCTATTCCAAAGCGCTAACCTGATCTATGTTGGTGGAATGAGCCCTAAAGATGTAAAAATTTATAGATTGATTTTAATTAACGTTGTGTTATTTGGATATTAGTTACTTAGAGGGATATGAAGGTGAAACTTGTGATATTTAGAAACTACAAGGAAAAGACCCTCTAGCGGATGTTTTTGAGCAACCACAAAGAAAAATACCCCATACAGTCGATTCTAGTGGAGGTTACTAGAGGAGGTTGGCAGGAAAATGGTTTTGCGGATTTTTTCCTATCGGTGCTCTTATTGTTAAAACTTTCCCCGATGCTAAAAAAAAATCATCGGTGCAGACAAAATCATTGGCACACTGGACACTGTGCACTCCATACACACTTTCCCGGTGCGTCATAATATAATAGAGCACTGGTGCCTCACAACTTGTCTGCGCCGATGCATTATAAAACACAACACCAACACCAAAACCACCAGGTGTGTTAGACAAAAACTACATCGGTGCATCATAAAAAACGTGCCAAAACACAACCCAACCAGTGCTTTTGTAGAAAACAGTACCAGTGCGCCTATAAAAAATGCACACCAGTAAAGGGTTAAATTGAAAAAATATTTACGACAAAAAACCCATATTTTTCAGTTTTCCGGTGCTCCTAAGCTATGAATTACCGGTGCACACGATACCATAGAACGCACTGGTGCGCACCGAACATTGGCACACCGGACAACATGTGCAAAGTACACACACCGTCGAGGCATCCAATTACTGTAACGCACTGGGGTGTCAATACTCTTCCGCATCGGTGCATCATAAAACACCGCGCCAAAACAGAAACGAGCCAGTGCGTTCTTCTCTAAGTGCATCGGTGCACCAGAAACCACATGCACTGGAATAACGTTATATAGAAAAAAAAAATTAAGGCCAAAAAACCGGTGCTTTGCGACTATAATGCACCGGTGCTTTACCATTACGCTGCCCCAATGCATCATCAAATTTTTGCGCCGAAACTGAAACATTCCGGTGCGTGGTTAGAGAAACGCCCAGGGGCGTTATAAATAACGTGCCAAAATTGATACAACCCAGTGCAGTTTTATTTAACCACATCGGTGCACTTATAAAACCCCGCGCACTGAAACGGGGTTAATTAAAAAAAATTACGACCAAAAAACTTCATTATTCACTTTCCTCAATGCTCTAGAGCTCTCAAGCCCTGGTGCTATTTCCTTATTTTTGAGCCGCCCTGACATCGGTCCTCTCATTGCACCCATTGCACACACTGCTGCTCTGCATTGGCCACCAATCTCCAGCTTGCATTTTGAAAAACAGTGGGAAAATTTTATTTTCCAAATTTTACAGCTAATATGCATCCTCGACAGCAAAATGTACAGGTATTTTTCTAGTTTTTCTATAATTAAGCCTTTTAGCGGATTAGAAATTGAAATAAAATTTAAAATAACCATTAAAAAATAAAAAAAAATTGTTGCGTGGTGCGCTCGAGCTGTTCGGCTCACACCAGATAGCAGTGCTACTTGTAAAATTTACAGGTAGCACTGCTACTAGTGATAACAGTAACTGCACCGTTTCCGGGGCGGTGCTGGAAGGTGCCTCGAATAATTTTAAATTAAAAATAAAAAATAAAAAAAGCAGTGCGCTCATTTATCCAGGCGCACCGTTGACCCCGAAAATCACAATGTGGTGCGTTAACTTCATTTGCCACTGCGGTTTATGTCAGCGCACCGCATTTTGCATTCTGAGATGGTCAATGGTGTGGCCGGGTAAAATACCGCACCGTCAATTATGTCATTGTCATGAAGTCGGCGCACTGACATGACTATACGCGTTGGGGCATATATTTCAGTCAGCGCACCGCTATTCTGAATTATATATAGTCCAGGGTGCTTGAAAAATAGACATTTGCATCGAATCCGGTGATGTCTGTTTCATTAGGGGTCCCGAGGATGGTGCACTAAAATATTAGGACACACCAGCACCGGTGCGTGACTATTTTTATGTAGCACCGACTTGTAGGCTTGTTTTTGTTTCAAAAAAAATTATATATGTATATTTATAAATACATTTCTGTTTTAATAAAAAAATTATTTAATATGGCAATGATTCAGAGAGAATAGGAGCAACAGCAGCAACAACAAGCAAAACAATATGACATGATTCGCTAATGGGAGGCGAGAGAGAGGGAGAGAGATGGATGCCCTTGCCCTATTACTGTAGATACCCAGGAGATCCTTGTGCAGGTAGGCCTCCTCAAGTTCTATGAGGAGGCTATTTCTGGCCTAAAGGCCCATAGTGTGCTTTTGAGACATCTTATCGACAGGTGGAATGCCCACCGACAGACTTTTCAGGTTGGTCCTGAATAGTGGTACACACCCACTGAGGAGGAAATTTATTTGATTACAGGACTATCGAGGAGAGGGGTGGATTTTCCCTCATTCCCAGATATGCTAGCTGGTTGTGTAGTAGGGAGTCGGTTAGTTTACTTCCAGAGATACATTGGAGCACATGTATTGTATCCTTTAGAGTTTTAGGTACCTGGAGGTCAGTTACGTATAGGTTCTTTTGGTAGATAGGACGTGCAATGCCTCTCTATTATTGCTTCGATCATTTCGCACAACACCAGTGACGAGCAACACATTAGTTTCTCACTTTTATATTATGTTGATTCTTTAGTACAACATCCACGACTTGTCAGGTGATCTGCCGTTTTTTTGCGATAATTTTGTACGGCCTTAGATAGATGTCGTGCTCATGCACAAGGGAGGGTCAACTTCCCTTTTTCTTCAGAGTTGTTTTGTTTATTTTTTGAGAGGTTTCCAGACATGAGACCTAGTTTTTTTTGATAACCTCATAGGCCGATGTTCGAGGCCCAGATGCGCATGTGGGGGCGGATGATGCCCAAGAAGGGAGACACTATGTTTCCAACGAGGATATCACATGATTTGCTAGACTTACTAGCCAGTGTTGGTGGGTTGCATCCCTTCATTATGGTCCCATGTCCTTATGGTGGACTAGATTGGTGAGGGTGTCCCAACATCCTCTTCACTCCTGATGAGCTGCCAGATGATAGAGGTAATATTACTGTTTTATTTATATTTATTCTAACATGTTCTTTAAATTGTTTTTATTAAATTGTGTAATGAAATTGTCTAATTATTTGTGTGTACTTGTATATATTTTGCACACATTGGCTCTTTTGATGGCGATGAGATGTCGGATCTACCACATGATCTAGGTGTTGATCCTGATGGTTACGATTAGGAGATGGCTGATGCGCTGGAGGATGAGGCTGGTGGCGCAACAAAGAGACGTGTTGATCTTGTGCCTCATGGTGCACCGGTATCGCCTTTTGCTAGGCATGGTCGACCTGAGACCAGATACCAGATGAAGTTGGGCAACCAACTCTGTGGATTGATTTCAGATGTGGGCATCAGGCCTACTCATTACAGAGAGATACAAGGCGATGATAGACTATTACAGATGTGGAGAGGCATGCCGTGTGACATGTACGGCCTGATGCGGCATCTCATAGGAGCAACGATAACTGTTACGCGATTGAGGAGGATTTTCCGTAGCTATAGGCATAGTAAAGCTATGGCACGTGATGGACAGTCCGCCAACAGTGACTCAGATGCATCTCGTGATCGTTCAGCTCGCGGTGCGCCTGATGATCAGCATGAGGCTCCGTTGGCAACTTCTGACACTAGTCATCATGGAGATGAGGCTGGACCATCGGCCACGTCTAGTCAGCAGCCTGCAACATCCATCATGAGTATTAGTCACGATCATCATGAGCAGGCTGAACCATAGACCGCCGAGGTTGCAGTACTATTGACTAAGCAGGCCTCCACAACTACTGCACCTCATATTGATCATGTTGTACTACCACCAGCGGATGCATCCATCAGTACTAGTGATCATCATGATCATGAGAAGGCTAGTCAACCATCGACTGTCGAGGCTGCACCCGGCTTTACTGAGCAGGCCGCATCCACTTGTACTAGTGTTATTGATGTTGTTATACTACCACCAGTGCCTGATCCATGACATTTATATTACAGTTGTATATTTTTAACATTATATATATATATATATATATATATATATATATATATATATATATATATATATATATATATATATATATATATATATATATATATGGTCCATGTATTTTATGTTCATGTTGCAGTTGTACTTAATTTTCATGTTGATGATCATCATGATGTGGCACATATTGTTAGTCATGTTAGATATGTTCATTTAATGTTTAGCTTGCAGATAGAAGTGTATATGTGATAGGCACATGAGTTATTTGACATTATATTGAGATGTATATTTGATGTTTGTGTTGTGATGATGTTAATATATAATGTTAATTTGATGTTAATTGAATGTGTTTATTAGTTGAATATGATGTTTGTACAATGGTTATCATGATCGTGATGATGTTTATTTATTAATTTAATGTTATTAAATGACCATTATATTTATTAAAGATTATGTCGTGAATGTAATTGTAATTTAAATTTTAATTCTATGTAAAATTGTATTTGTATTTGTACTAATTGTAATTTTAAGTGTAATTGTATGTAAAATATTTATTAATGTAAAACTTTAATTGTAATTGTAATATTTAATTTATTCTGAAATGATTGTAATTGTATATATGAAAAATTGTAAAATTATAATTGTAATTCTAATTGTATGTAAATTTCACAAATTGTAATTGTAATTTTAATTGAATTGTATGTAAAATATTTGTAAAATTGTAATTGTAATTGTAAATGTAATTCTATGTAAAATTGTAAATGTAATTGTATTTGTAACTGTAATTTTAATTGAATTCTCTGTAAAATATTTGTAAAATTGTAATTGCAATTGTAAATGTAATTATATGTAAAATTGTAAATGTAATTGTATGTAAAATTAAAATTGCAATTCTAATTCTAATCGTAATTCATGTATGTGAAATTAATATAAAATTGTAATTGTAATTTTAATTAATGTAATTGTATGTAAAATTTTAATTTGTAAAATTTTAATTCTATTAATGTGAAATGATTTTATTAAAATATAAATTTGTAAATTTGTAAATAATTGTAAAATAACAAATATAGAATAATACGAATTTTTGTAACATACGGTTTAGAAAATGATGAAAATAAATTCATGTACTTTATAATTATCATCATTTTGTTATGATCTTACATATATAAAGTTTAGAAAATAATGAAAATAAATTCATGTACTTTATAATTATCATTATTTTATTATGATCTTACATACAAAAAAAAAAAAAAAAACTTTAAAAAGTCCGGTGTGCTTATCATCCTAACAGGGCTCGGTGCGTCGTATTAATACAATGCACCAGTGCATCACATTTCTGCGCACCGGAAACAAATAAACGCAAATAAAAAAAACACAACTCTATTTTGTTTAAGTTAAAAGAAAGCGTCAATTTGAAAAATGGGCGGCAAAATATTTTCGAAAATCTAATTTGATAGAATAATTCTTTAAATACTAAACACTTTTCATTATTTCACTATTTTTTGCTAAAAAATTTCAGTCAGATTTTTGCAGGAGACAGACCTGGAGCAAGAGAGCACGAGGGCACTGTGGATGGAGAAATACATTCGAACAGAAGTATTAAGACAATCAGAAACCAAAACTCTGGTGATTCAAGCCCTTTATCATAGAATTTCAAACCATTTCGTGATTAAATTTAATTCTTTTTTTTTACTTTTTTCTACAGTTTTTTATTTTTTCCTGCAGTTTTATCCATTTTTACCCTGAACCCTTCATTTTTTTGTTTTTTCCATTTCTTCTCCCTGTTTATGTGATTTCAGAATTAGGGTTTTTCATTTTAGATTGACGTCCAACCCACGGGATGACTTGCATAGTCGGATCCCAATCCATGCGGCCATTGCGTGAATTTTTGAAAAAATGGATTTTTCTTTATTGGTGCACCCTGTGTACGCCATCGCACTGGTGCTCTGTATTATTATAGTGCACCGTGCAAGTTTTGTGTCGTAAAAAATTGAAAACGTTTTTTTAAATCCGTGTGCCAAATCTGAAATAGGGCACTAGTGCTCTCTTTAACTAGGAAAGCACCGTACGGTGTATTACACCATTTTTGCGGTGTGTTTATAATACCCCACACACCGTTAGGTCTATCAGATTGTTTTTGCGGTGTGTTTATAATACTGAACGCACCGTACGGTGTATTATACTGTTTTGCGGTGCGTTGTTAATATATCCACGCACCAGCACTAGTGGCAGATTTCATGAAAGGCGCACCAGTGTCTCGAGATTTATTTTCTACATGAAAATTTGAGAATTTATTTATAAATATATTAATGAATGATATGCTACAGGTTTCATATTGATAAAGAAATGACTCACAAGGTATCAAGTAACAAAAATATTGTTAACACATCAAGAAAAGCAAAAAAGGCAAGTTCTTTGTAAATTCTTTATAAAAAATATTATTTTTGAACTATATGTAACTTTAACTAATATGTGTTATTTACTGTGTATCATGCAGGGCCACAAAATGACGAAGCTCGATATGATTATTTCTGATCTACGACCAGAAGAGCGTAAAATTTTAATGGAAAATTTGCAAAAAGATCAATCAGGTGAATGAAACAATACTATCGACCCAATATGAGTTTCTTTTTTTAATTATCATTAATAATATACTTAAAATTATTAGATAACATGTGTCAAACAGTCTACTAATTCACATATGTTTAATGTTCTACAGGGTCCAACAACTCAGAAAAGGAATGTTTTTGTAAGAAAAGAAAAAAAATAGAACATGCAAATGAAAATGAATTTCTCCTTGGCTCATCTGGAGTGGTGTTGGAAGTTAACGAAAGGGGGAAATTTTTTTACAAAAGGTTGAGGGATCTAGTGGAACAAATACAACAACGTGCTTCAAATGTAATATGTAATCATTGAATTTTTGGATCATTAGGTACAATAAATAAAAATTTTAGCATTAAATATTAATTTTCAAGAATTTTCTTGCATAAAATAAAAGAAAATGGAACTCATTCAGCACATAAAATAGGACGACAAGGAAGAAAATGGTTGATCTCTAAGTTTGCGAGTAATTGTTACTTCCTTATAACAACTTAACTAGATTTAATTTTTGTATTTTTTAAGTTGTTTTAAAAAAATCATCATTGAATGTCTTCAAACAGGTGCTAACATATAAAGAAGAACCATCAGACAAATTGATTGAAATTGGGTTAAATAGGGGTTGTGAGTATATGTTGGCATATCAGAATTTTATTGTGGAATTTGTAAGCATATATCGACCTTGTTTTAATTAGCTTCGTCTATAATTAATAGAACAAAAACATCTTTTATATTAAATATATTATTTGTTATGGGGTATAAAACTTGCAGGAAACAAAGTATGGAACTGCGCCAACAGATGAAATTTTGAAAGATGGCATGGTACATGGTTTTGAAAGAATGTGTATAGTTTATGAATCAATTGTTGCTATGGTACATCATTTTTCTTTTCGATTTACATTGATGTATATTATTTAATATTGGAATTTTCATTATTCTCACCAATGTATATACACTCATTTCAGTTTATTTTTATGTTTGTAGATGGAAAGTGAAGAAGAAGAAAACAATCAACGCTATGAACACAAAATTCCTGGAAAATAATCCAAGTCATGGAAGTAGCTCTAGCAGTGACAACAGTTCAAGAGAAGAATGATGATCACTATGTAATTTGGATATCAAAGCAAGGCGTTTTATTTTTTGAAATATGTCTGTGAAATCAGACATTTTGTTTAATGTAATGGACATAGTGTCCCAATTGAAAGACAAAGGGATATGAATAATTGTTCCATTTTGTATGATAAAGACTGTCTTATATATATATATATATATATAATATGTTTTAATTTATTCTATTGCGTTCTCCATTGTCGTTCTCAAATGCACTAATAAAAATTTAATTCATATGAATATTGTTATAAGATTATATATATGTGTCGAATTTTGATGAATAATGAATTTTAAAAAACCACAATAATTCTGATATGATATAACAAATTAATCCAAACAGTGCATTCAAATCTATTAATAAAAATGTAGTTAATATGAATATTATTATAAGATGTGTCGACTTTTGATGAATAATGAATTTAAAACAATCACAATAATTGGATTGTCAGAGGTGGATGTTTCTAAAAAAAACAAAATGAAAACTGGTGCATTTATGTGTCTATACGCGCCGGTGCATTTATGATTTTATGGGCACTGCACTAATATCGATTCCAGTTATAAATATCGATGCGTTTGTGTGATACTGTGCACCGGGGTGTTTATGTATCTATAAGCACCAGTCCATTTGTAGATGCCATGTGCAACGCACGAATACCAATACCAATTATAAATCTCGGTTCCTTTCTGTGATACGGAGCACCGGTGCCTCATAAAAGATACACACCGATGCGCTTATACAACCTATGGGCACCGTCAAATCCCAAGACCAATTAGAATGGCCCTTGCAGTATTGTATTACCAACACCACAGCTCCTCGTTGTTGCTTTCAACGGCCCGCAGAATTCTCCCTCGGGGACCGCCCCGGGTGCGTTGTCTACCGACACACACCAAAGGCATTAAAACTCGATAAGAGAACCAATGAAAAAAACATCCGTAATAACCTTCGGCCACCTATTTTTTTTTAGTTGTGTTGAATTTCCATTAAAAGCTCTACCAAAACCTCTGTTACCAGAAACGGATGTGGTAGCATATGTTTTTTTGACAAATTTGGCCAATTTTATAACACTATAAAGCTCCTTTATAACCTCCGCTAGAGGGTCTTTTTCTTGTAGTGCAACCGTCTAAAATACTTTAACGCATTCAAAAATGAAAATGTGATATTTTTCTTTCGATGAAATCCTAGTTAAGGGAAAGTGAGAGGTTCTTTGATTTTTAAAAAATAAATGCAAAACTCAAAATCCTAAAACATTATTTTTCATGAAATACCAATTCACTTTGAAAATTATTCAGTTGCAAAAACTTTAATGAAAATTTTAATTCACTTAAGTAAAATAAACATACATAATCTCTTTCGGAAACAATCACTTACAATTCTTCAAAATTGATGGAAAAAACAACAAAACTCTAAAAATTGATAACTTCTTATTGAATGTTCTTAATTAATGATGCCTATGAGTGCAATTTTATGAATACTACAAACTGAAAAAAGGAATAATTCACTTTTGACATTCAACAAACATAATAAATTTTCACAAAAACACTTTTTCTTTGAGAAAGCCCTATCTTCATTAATCTAGAAGATGCTTCACAAATAAGAAAAATACTTTTCTCAAATAAGTAAGATTAATAACAAGTTTAGTGTATTTGCAAGAAAAAGAGAGGAAAACAATGAGTTCAAGTAGTAACATATCCTTTTCGAATGAAACAACAAAGAGACAAGATCAAACCCTACTAAAAAATGTGAACAGGATGAATTCCAAAAAAGGCTTCACTATGGCACTCAAATAAATCCACAAAAAGGTTCTGAAGATTAAAACAAGAAAAAATGACAATTCAGAAATTAAAATCAAACTCTAATTAGAAGAAAGATTGTTTTCAAATATTTCAATGGGGTGTGTAGGTAGTCAATACAATCTAGTGTGCATGCGTACTGTGTTTTGAGAACAAACTGCACAAATCTATGCTCTGTCGCTGAAACAAATCACGCGGGTAAAGGAAATATCAAAAAAATAATCAAGGCTTATCAACCCAAAGGATATTAAAGGTCATGAATTTTCCAACATTCTAATAAAATCAAACCAAAAAAATTAGAAAGAAAAACCAAGGAAAAACTAGAGAACTAAGGCTTTCCCAAGTGGAGTTGCCAATTTGTTATATGGAAAAATCCATTCTACGGACATAAGCGATATCCCTAGAATCCTAAAGGAAAACTAGAAACAAATAGACATAAGAATATATCTTTCCCTAAGCTAACTTTGTTTTAAATCGTCAAAACTAGAGAAGGAGAGTGGTGCTCTTACCTCTTTGTGAAATGTTTGATGAAGACCCCTCATCTGTCCCGATGTAACTCCTCAATTATGTGATGAGACCTGCAAACAAAAACATATAAGGGATCAAAGGCATATGCAATAAGATGATCTAAAACAAGATTAATCTAATGATCAAGGAGATTAGAAATTGAAATTACCTTAATGAATAAATAAAGAGTATAAACCATTCATAATTCCAAGAAGATAACAAAATGAGAAAAAGGATTCAAATGTATTAATTTAGTGATAAAAGAATATCCTTACAACCTTGCCTTGATGTCAAGAAGGTTCCTCCCAAATCACTCTAATACTTCTCCTTGGATGATAAGTTTCTCAATCCAAAATTACCAATATAATACTACCATTTGTGAACCTCCCTTAACCCTCTAACCTCTACTCTATTTATAGGACAAATGGAGGAGGTTTTAGATCCACAAAAGATGTATGAGATCCATTAATAATGGTATTAGGGTTCCTTGATCTGAGGGAATTAGCTCTATGCTTAGAGGGGTTTGGCTCGAATAGATATGACCCATAAGCTTCTAGTTGGGATATATTCGCCTAACAAGGCTTCTAGAACTTACTTTTTATTTTTACTTTTCTTTGAATCATGTGTGCCTCAATGGAAGAAACTGTGCATGCACAAAAATAGACTAAGAGAAGTGCGAAATTCAGGCTAAAATATAGGTTAAAAGGCCATTTTACCCAAAATTAATGATTTGGTAAAGGAACATAAATGTTTGACTTGCAAAGGAGTGCATTGGAACATATGTATGGATGGTGAGAGATCCATTTTAACCATCAAGTGTCATGGTGATGAAATGACATGTACCACCTCTCTCCCCCCTCCATATATGCGTATATATCCATCCATATCTCTTTATTTATATCTCTATCTCACCCCCATCCAAACATAGACTCTCTCACTCCATATCTATCAATCTATCTATCCCTCCCTCGCTCTCTCCAAAGCTCTCTTCTTCCCTCTATCCCTCTCCCCATCTTCTCTTCTTCCCTCTCTCCATATTTGTCCCTCCCTCCCTTTGTCTCTCTATTTGAACCCCAAAACATATACTCTCCTTCTCCAATCTATATATCTATCTCTCCCTCCTCCTCTCCCTCTTACTCTCTCTTCCCCTTCTATCCCTCTCCCCTGCTTCTCTATTTTTCCTCTTGTTTTCCTCTCTCCCTCTATTTCTTTCTTCCTTTTCACTACTTCTCCCTCTCTCCACCTTTATCTCTCTACATATTTATTCTCACTTCCCTCTCTCTCCCCCTCTAACTTCCTCTCTCTTTCCCTCCCTCTCTCCACTCCCTCACACCCTCTATCTTCCTTCCTCTCTCTGCCTTTCTGTCCCACCTCTCTCTCTCTCTTCACCCTCTAACTTTGTTACTATATCCATCCCTCTCTCCCTCTCTCACTTTATATCCCCCCTTCTCTTCATCTCTCCTTCTTTATCTCTTTATCTCACCCCCAAACATGCAAACTCTCTCTCCATCTCTCCCTTATCACTCCTTCCCTACACTTATCACTCTCAATGTGTTTCTTATTTACTCCCTCTCCCCCTCCAACTCCATCTCTATATCCCTCCCTCTATCCTCCTCTCTCCTTCCCTCTCTCATTGATCTAAGTAGATCCAAAGACACACACAGGACAAACAGGGTTGAGGGAAGTTCAAAAGTCAAAGTTTTCAGATTTCTCTCGAACTAGGATCAAGTTGAAGATCTTGTCGTCCTGATCGCAATGGTGTGAATGGTTCGTCAATCTGAGCTCATATGACGGAGTTAGAGTAGTTTGAAGTTTTGTTAAGGTAGGGAACATGAGGCCCACATGGAAGCCCCTCATATGATGACACATGGCACTTCTTCATTGGTCCTCAACCTGCATAAAAGACAAAGAAAAAAGATATTATTAAAATATCATTAAAAACAAAATCATTTAAAAATACAAAACAAACAAAATATATTTTAAATGGTATATTATATTAATAAACCAACCATATTAACAAAAATTTGTTTGTTATAATGAGCATATATATATATTATATGTTTTTTTATATTACATGTTAATCACCATATAAACAAATGCATAACAAAATGGTTGTTATAACAAGCATGTATATAGTATATGTTTTTTTATAACATGTTAACCATATATAATAAAATGCAACGGTGGAGGTGGTTGGGGGTGGGTCGCCCGATGCGGGTCTGGCCCCCAAAATCAATTTAATATTTGGTTATAAAATGAATACATACCATTTTGGAGGGGGCGGGGTTTGACCGCCAGACCTCCCTCCAACAAATCCCCAAACTTGTGAATGCGCCAACCACCTCATGTGGTTAACTTTGCTTGAATTTTATTACTTAAACCCAGTTCTTCACAATGCGCCCAAGCCATGGAGGAGTAGAGCGTGCATGCAGTTCAAGGCAGGCATAGATTTCAATGCAGGTGGAACCATGAGTAGGCCCAGAAACAGGGAGCGGAACCATGATCCTTGAAATTTTCCCAGGGAGGTAATTTTTCTCCATGTTGGAATATAGTCAAGTTTACAGTAAATTTTCACGGTTTTTCACAGGGAATGCAATGGTGAGGTCGAATTCACTTTTTGAGTTTCAGATTTCTAGTCCACCCATGGAGCAGCATATTGGAGGCATCTAGGGGGGGATCTAAAATATTCCTTTTTGCCCCAGATCTTCACTTTGTCAGAATTTATAAATTCTCCAGTCGATTTTGCACTATTCGATGTCATGAATCTGATGGCATATTCAGATTTCTCATCTAAGCTTTATATTTTTCGGTCACTTTTTGAAGTAAAGTTGCAGGTGTCAACTTTCAGTGAGTGAGCAGTCGATTTCACACCTTTCTACGCCACGATTGTGATGGTGATTTCAGATCCAGCAGCAGAGAAGATCATTCTTCAGTCATCTTCTACGTGATGTATATGATTTGATTTCATGTACTTCTTTGTCTTTCTCTCTCTGAGATGCATTGTATTGTACATATCCATGTTGATGTTGATATGGGATCTTGTTTTGTTTTTGATGTGAGATGTACTTTTTGTCATGGATATGTATTATGTTTGATATCCCTTTGATGTCATGTTGGTGGGATACTCATTTTCACATGTATTTTGTTTGAGATCCCTTTGTTTGCCATGTTGGCGGGATACTCATAGTCATTAGGTGTGAGTTATTGTCATATTGATAGGAGTCCTTTTATGAATGAGAGTTCTGGTAGTGGAACATCTTGTGGAGAGGTCCAACCACTCCTATGTGAGGGAATTTTCCTTGTACGATAGATAAAACACCATCCATGTACATCTTCTTCTTTACAACACTTAATGCAGAAGCCTACACCATCTTGACACCGAGGCCCAAAGATGTAGTCCCTCCTGGATGAAATTCATTATCAAATGATGTGTTCTTATGATTGCTAATCTTGACATGTTATTTTACTCTTCTTTACAACATTAAAATTGTTCATTTATGTTCATTAATGCACTGATAAATGCAATTATAACAATCAACCGAAGTTAGAGGTCTTGGTTAAGAGTATCGAGAATTTACCCTGGATCAAGTGGTATCAGAGTAGGTCTTATTGTTGATTTGGATTGCAGGTGTGAACATTGAACGTTCACTAAGTTGAGCCATGGAGAATGTCAAGGACATGTATGCGACCATGCTCAGGGTGTCCGAGAAAGCAGACATGTTGTATGAGGCTTATGAAAAACAAGTCGCAGAGAACGTTGAATTGAAGACAGTCCTACAGGAAGAGAAGGAGGAAAAACTTCGATTGCAGCTTCAGTTTCAAGACACGACAGAGGGTTGGGAGGAATTTAAGCGCAAAAATGAAATTCTTCAAGCAGATCATGATGCATTGAAGGCATTCTTGCAGGAATAGAAGGAGGAGAAGCAAAATTTGTAGCTTCAGCTGCAAGCCGCAACAGAGGCCTTGGAGGAAGTGAAGCGCAACTAAGGCTTAGAGAATCCTTCTTCACTTGTTTTGCAATCGACAGCTAAGGTAAATAGTCTTGATTTCTATTTAGTTTCTTCAAATGATATCATTTTGGTTGGAAGTGTGGAGAAACCCATTTCAGTAACCGGCATGAGGCTCCTCATCAAGATGGGGTACAGAGGAGGAGGACTTGGCATTCATGGCCAAGGAATAACCTAACCATTGGAGGTTGTGCAACAACCTCACTATGCAAGTTTTGGGTACACTGAAGAAGGATGTTTGAAGGACATCAAGGGCAAACAAATATTGACGAACTCTCCAGGGAAGAGGAATGATGGGGACACTTCGCCATCGTTCCATGGTAATGCATGTTGCAGCGGAAGAGATGAGGTGAGCTCCCATCATCATGATCGCACCAGATCACCAGAGAAGGTATAATGAATCTCATTATTCCAAAGTGCATTTTGATTATGATAATGTTAATAACCACAGTTGTAAATCATGGCATCGCAAAACATGTCATTTTTGTGGTTTACATAACCATGTGTTTTCTAAGTGATGGAAAAGGATGGAAACATAGAGGAGGATGAGGCATGGAAATAATTCTCCATAGCAGGGGAATAAATTGGTTAAGCAGGATTGGAGGAGAAAGAACTTTTGCGCCCATTGCGACCAAAGTGGCCATCAAAGAGCCACATGCTGGATACTCCATCTATAGCAGTACCGTAAAGGCAAAGCACCCATGCATGAACCAGTCAAAAGAGCTGATCGACAAGCAAATTCCCCATGGGGGAATGGCCCATTCACTTTGATAAAGAGGAGTTTTTCTAGATATGTTAGCTTGTCATGGTCATGATTGTAAATCATTTGTTGAATGTTCATGTAAGAGTGATGATGCGTTTTTCCATCACTTGTTTAAGCAACAATGATATTTTGGCCTTATTTTATGAGTTGTGTGATGCATTTCTTTCATGTAAAATTGATGATGTGTTTTCCATCACTTCTAGATGCGACAATGATTTCTTGTCTTGTAACGATAGCTGGGGTGTGATTTCCATTTTGATGTAAGCTTGACCACTGAGTACATGCTATAAACTCATGGCAAGTTTGGGAATATTTCGGTCATAGATTGGTCAATTTGAGCATGTAATTTGTAGGGGATTGTACTAAGGTTTATAGAAGGTACAGGTGTTAGTTCATTAGTTATGTCTCCGAAGGACGTAGGTGAAGGAGAAGGAAGGGTGAATTTTCAAGACACTCGTGGTGCAAACATAGTACAAAATTGTGTAGATTCTTTTGATGCTTTTGGAGGAAAAAAAGCTCCACATTGGGGAGGATTAATCCAGGTGGCTCCAAGGACACACATAGGATGAATAGGGATGAGGGAAGCTCAAAATTCAAAGTGTTCTGATTTCTCTCGAACCAGGTTAAAGTTAAATACCTCATCGTCCTGATCGCAACGGTGTGCACTGTTCGTCAATTTGAGCTAATATGACAAAGTCGTAGCAGTTTGAAGTTTTGTTAAGGCAGTGAAAATGAGGTCCACAGTGTGCCACATGGCATCCCAATGAGCACTTGGGACCCACATGGCATCCCAATGAGCACTTTGGACCCACATGGCAGCCCCTCATTTGATGACACATGGCACTTCTTCATTGGTCCTCAACCTACATAAAAGACAAAGACAAAATATATTATTAAAATGTCATTAAAAAACAAAATCGTTTAAAATACAAAAAAAACAAAATATATTTTAAATGGTTTATTATATTAAAAAAACAACCATATTAAAAAAAAATGTTTGTTATAATGATCATACACTACAAGGAAAATACCCTCTAGAGGAGGCTATAAAGGAGGTTTTTAGTGTTATAAAATTGGCCAAAATTGTCAAAGAAAACATATGCTACCACATTCGTTTTTAGATACAAAGGCTTTGGCGGAGATTTTAACGGACATTCAACACAACTAAAAAAAATGGGCAGCCGGAGGTTATTACGGATGTTTTTTCATCGGTGCACTAATCAGGATTAAACACACCAGTGCGTACCTTTAGCCAGAGCCCCGGGGCGGTCGAAGGCGAATGAACTGGGCCATTAAGGTATAAAACAACACCAGGCATAGTGTTGGTGATACAACACACGAGGCCGTTCTAATTGGTCTTGGGATTTGAGCAGTGCCCATAGGTCGTATCAAAGTGCTGGTGCGTATACTTATAGAAATGGCCTGGTGCACCATATCACACAAATGCACAGAGATTTATAATTGGTATTGGTATTCATGTGGTGCAAATATGTCATACAAATGTGCCAGTGCATATCCACACATAAACGCCCCGATGCACAGTATCACACAAATACACCAGGATTTGCACTGCAATCGAATCTAGGACATATGCATGCTTAGTGCATATAATTTCTACATAAATGAGCTTTGTGGTCACGGGAAGTAGTCTTCTGACATAGTTGAATGTGTACGTCAATGACTGGGGTCTACCATGGAGTCACTTCTCTGGAAACCACAATCTTCTTAGGAGTGGTTTCGAGGAGAGAAAGGCTTGAACCCAATGGTTTTTGGGAGAAACAAATAAAACTTCCATGAAGGACAAAAATCAAAATATAAATAAAGTAGTCGCAAAATAGAGTTCCTTTGGACCTCTTCTCTCCCCTCTAAGAGGACAGGTGGTGGCACGTGGTTGGCCTGGATGACATAGAGGATGATCTCAGCACAACCACTAGGAGGTGGACACGTGGCAAGAAGATTTGAATTTTTTTGGGCACCCAAGTGGCCTTATTTCCGAGTAACAGGTATCGCCAATCCTGAGGCACCAGGTGTCCCTGGTGACGTCAGTATGACTTCATCCCGATGGGATGATCTCAAAAGTTTAATAGGGGTGCAAAGAAAAAGCGTTGGGAGAAGATATTGTCGAGACATGTTGGAGGATGACACGTCGCCCTATTGGACAGAGATGACACCAATGAACAAAGGGCCGAGAGGACCCCACCGAGACAAGTCAACAGCAATTTAGGAGCCTAGAGGTTTCTAATTCTTGCATTTTGCAGTTGTTCCAGACGGAAAAGGTTGAGAAACGGAGGCTCAAAAAACAAAGAAACAATCAATGGAGTTAGTGGCAGGTGATCCCTACGTCTATGTTAACTCGGTGGAAGATCCCCAAACAATTCGCAAAGGAACATACAAATAAAAAACTGGGAGGGAAGAGGTTACGAGCTATGTGCCCGCACAATGTCCCATGCAGTGGATGGAAGACCAGGGGTGTGGAAAAGTATAAAGAGCCATGGAGGAACAACTAAACGCTGGCCCCTTTTGGCTAGTTCTTGGTTTCTTAGTTTATAAGTGGGGCCAATAGCTAGAGAGACGATAACA
Source organism: Pinus albicaulis (assembly GCA_034641835.2). Lineage (NCBI taxonomy): Eukaryota > Viridiplantae > Streptophyta > Pinopsida > Pinales > Pinaceae > Pinus > Pinus albicaulis. The sequence goes on along the minus strand of JAXQQM020060698.1, from coordinate 398,143 downwards.
AAGGAATTGGCTTGTGAAGGGCTCAAATAGCTAAGCATTGTAACCAATGACATAGAGTTGTTAACAAAAAAAAAGAGGCCTTGAAAGAGTTTAAAAAGGCCTAGCCTTAGAGGTTAAGTCGATGGTTTCAGAGACCGGTCCTATGGAGGAAAACAAGGGAAAAGAGCCCATGGATGGAGCTTAAGGAAAAATAGAGGAACTTCCATTTTTGGAAATTAAAGCTAAGTTAATTGGAGTTAAATATAGAAAGTAGATTGCTAAACTCTATGTGAATTCCAGAATACACAGATGTAGCAAAAATACTCTGTTTGAGTTGCAGAAAGTGGTCATTAAGGCCAAATGAATTGGAGAAAAATTCCAGAAGACCAGTATGAGTAGGACAACGGAAAAATATGGTTCCATGCATAAATTAAGAGCCAAATATAAAAAAATGAAAATATATATAAACATGCCTAGTTAATAAGAATTGATTCAAGGTTTTTGAGATTGTTTGTTAGACAGATCTCATGGTGAAATGAGGTATTAGTATGGTGAGGTTTTTGTATGTGTTTTTAAGTCATGGTTGAGACATATAGATTGTTTTGAACAACATGGAATGTATTCATGGGTCCTAATATGAAAATGGATTGGTGAGTTCGAAAGCAAGTTGTAGCTTATTGATCAACAGTTGGTGCTCCTTCTAGTAGGTGTTGGATAATTATTGGGGTTGGTGCTCCATTCAGTTGTAGCTGAAAAAATAGGAAGTAGGAGCTTCTTGTTGGTTGTAGCTAGATATTTTTACTTGCAAGTTGTAGCTTTCCTTATTAATAAAATTGAGAAGCAATTGAAGTTTTTTGTTTACATTAATCTTTATTATTATTATTTAAAGTTATTGTTGAATTATTAAATTTTGTGAACAAATTAAAAATAAAATTTAAATTGGTAAAAATTGCTACAATTTTTATTCACCTCCCTATTAGTGTTGCCCTATTTTCCAAGAATTGGTATCAGAGTGTAGAAATTTGAATAACTGATATATTATTCACCGAGATTCTCCCGATCACACACTATTTTAACTTCATGCACAATACAGGATCTCTTCTACCATTGATCATTAATTGCAGAAATAAAAACAATCGCATGCGCACATTAAAACCATAAACAATCACACATATGAACACAATATTTCATAGGAAAGCTTAAAGTCAAAACTCAATTTTTCAGAGATATATGCTACAGACCTATACAATCATTGTACAAAAGCTCACAAGTTTCCAAAAAGATACCCCACACTACACACCAAGCAAAGCTCTGTGACGACAAAACATGCTCCAACTCGCCATTTATAGCCATCAAAGGCATATAACTTCATGAATATTGTTTGATCAGCAATTAATTCACCATAACTGTACAACTTCATTGAATCTCCATCAATGTATAAACTTCATGCACCAAAAGATAGTCACAACCGAGAATACACCTGCTTTTCAACGCACTTCTCCACCGCCCTGTTCAAACCTGCCCTGTCACCTATTAATCATGCATTCTTTAGTTGATTAATGAGTTTATAATTAGTGAATTAATTAATAATTAATTCACACCACTATCACTAATTGTATCAATTAGTTAAACTGAATACAAATAGCTCAACTATGTTTAGATTAGTTAAACTGAATACAACTCCACTAACTTCCTCAATCAACTCCACCAAACTCTGTCACATGAGTTCTAACTCAAGTCTTCATGCAATAGCTTCACCAACTTTGTGGAATAGCATAATTTTTGTCACTTGTGCCATCTGCACTTAATGAAGTGCTCCAAGAGAGTAAGACAATGTTTATAGTCTAAATATTATTAAGAGCTAATAATATTCGACATATCTATTTTTAGACTGGCAATCTAAAAATAGATTCCACCCAATATGTCTAAAAATAGAAGTCCATCTATTTTTTCCGACTTGACCAACCATCCACGAATATCATCCTGCAACTCATAGAACATGATCCATATGTCTAAAAATAAACTCTGTGCCAAAAATAGCTTGCGGACCCACTTAGTGAAGGTGACTTCTTTCCACTAAGCTCATCATCTTGTTGCAATCTCAACAAAGAGAAAGTTACTTTTGATCAGTCTAATAGTTGGAAGAAAGATCAAGGACCATGACGAACTAGGAAGGAGGATTTACCAATAAGGCACCCGGGTTCAATGGAAAAAATTATGTGTTTTATAAAGTGAAGATGAGGACCTACATTCATTCACTTGGTGCAAATGTGTGGGATGTTTTGGAAGAATAATATCGAAGACCTACAACATTAATCACCAAATATCATATGTTAGAGTTTGCATGCAATGCCAAAGAAATGCATGTCGTGCTTGCTGGCCTACCTGAATCAAAGCTTGTCAAAGTAATGAATTGCACATTTTCCAAAGAAATATGTGAGAAGATGAGAAACTTCTATGAAGGAGACAACAATGTAAACAAAGCTAAACTCCAAGGGTTTAGGATGCAATTTGAATATTTAAGAATGCATGATGATGAAGACATTGCAAAGTATTTTTTGAGAGTTGAAGAAGTTGTAAACACCATAAGAGGGCTTAATGACAAGCTAGATGATGAAGTGGTGGTTCAAAAAGTGTTAATATTTCTTCTTGAGAGGTTTAATCCCAAGATGTCAGTCATCGAAGAAATTCCAAATCTGACCACTTTCACTTTAGATCAACTCCTTGGAATACTCATTTCCTATGAGACGAGGAGCTTTAAAGGAAAGAATGCAACTAAAGAACGAGGCTTCAAAGTAGAAAATAAGTGCAAGGATGAGCATGATGGCTCATGCTATGATTCTGAGGGAGAAGAAGCCAACTTTGTGAGGAAGCCCAAGTGAGGATCAGGAATGTATAAAGGTAAGTTACCATTTAAATGTTTTAATTGTGGAAAATTTGGTCATTATGCATATCATTTAAATGTTTTAACTGTGGAAAAGTTGGTCATTATGCATCAAAGTGTCCTAAGAAGACGAAAAAGGATTATGATCCTAAAGAAAAGTTTAATAAAGTTTAGAAGGAAAGAAAGAAGGTTAAGAAGAAAGGCTTCTATGTCCAAGAAGGGATCTCTTCTGAAAGTGAGTCCCGCTAGTCCTCAAATGAAGAGAGAGATGAGGACAACCCTAAGGAAATTATGATGATGGCCATTGAAGATCTATAAGTCAAGGTTATCAAATCTGATAATGAATAAGGAGAAGTTGATTTTGAAGAAGAACTAATAAGTTCTCTTAATTAAATAGAGAGACCGAGGAAGAAAAAAAATCGAAAGGAAACTTTGTTGAAAGAAAAAATTGAGATTGTAGAGCCATTACTCATACAGTTAGAAGAGGTAAGAAAATACAAGAAACCTTGAAACAATGCTTTAATGAGAAGGCTAAAATTTGTGAGAAGTTAAAAGGAGAAATTGTATTTATGAGGAAGGAGTTAGAGAAGGCCAAAACGTTGACCAGCTTAAATTAGAAATTCAGCAAAGGAATTGAATATATGAAAAAAATTTCCTCAAATCGAATTGGTCTTGGATTTGATACTAAGTCCAACACAAAAACTGAACTCAAAGAAAAAAAATCCAATTATGTTTGTTCCCCAAGCAAGAGAAGAGCCCACACAGTAGAAAGGGACAATTACACAACCAAAGACAGGTCAACAACAACAAAAGGAGCACAATGTCTATGCTAACCGATTTGCATAAAATTCAGCTTAGCGTAGAAGGTAGCCACCCAAGTTCAATGGTGTCATATCGTGATATTGTTTTACATGTGCTAACTATGGCCACAAGGCAAAAAACTATAGATTTAATATCTATTACAGATAGTTTAGATCCAAGAGAAGTTTTCAACAAAGAAGAAGCAGGCCCATGTATGATAATTCATTTGCTCTCTTGAATTATCAAGTGAAATGTTTTAAATTCCATAATTTTGGGCATATGGCAATTAATTGTAGGCTAAGGGAGAAGAAGAAAGGACTAATTATTGAGAAAATTGTACAACAACCAAAAATTTTGTTAAGAAAAAGAGAAGTCAGAGCAGTGTGACATTGCCTTGTATGCTCACAATGGCGGGAGCCATTGGTATGTGGATAGTGGCTCTTCCAGGAACATGACAGGAGATAGAAGCAAATTTATCACTTGGGAGCCTGTGGAAAAAGGTAATGTGAATTTTGGGAACAATTCCCCAAGAAAGATAATAACAAAAGGAGTAGTCAGTCTGTCAAATGGCAGAGGTAAGGAAAACAATGTCTTATATGTTGATGGGATGAAACACAATATGTTGAGTGTGTTTGAGATGTGTGACTAGGGATACAATGTGGTGTTCAAAGCCCAAAAATGTCAAATCAAATCCACAGGTACAAGAGAAATAAGAGAAATAATGGATGAAGTTGTAAGAATAAACAACAATGTTTATGTGTTGAAGGAGAAGACTGGAAAAGTGTTGTTTGACCAAGATTGATGAAATTTGGCTATGGCACAAAAGGCTTGGACATCTGAAATTTGACCAGATTTACAAACTTAGTAAAAAAAACAAAGTCAAGGACATTCCTAGTCTTTCAAAACCAGAGAACATTACTTGCAAATCTTGTCTGCTAGGAAAGCAAGCTTGAGTTCCCTTCAAAGAAAAGGAAAAATCTTTAGCAAAACCATTGCAGCTAGTGCACATGGATTTGTGTGGACCATCCATAATGCATTCAATCACCCATAAGCTCTATTTTATGTTAATAATTGATGCTTTGAGTATGATTATAAGGGTTGCATTCATCAGATAGAAGTTTAAATCTTTTGAAAATTTAAAAGAGTTCAAAGACATGGTTGAGAATGAAACAGATTGCAAAACTAAAAGCATAAGGTTAGACAATGGAGGTGTGTTCACGTTAAATGAATTTTATGAATTATGCAAAAAAAATGACATCAAAAGGCAGTTGACCATACTAGAGACTCCTTGAAAAAATGGTGTTTCAAAGAGAGAAAATAGATCAGTGCAACAGTTAGCTAGATCAATGGTGACAGAAAATAAGGTTTAACATGGATTTTGGGTAGAGGAAATTCATACAAAAATTTTCATTCTCAACAAAGCTCATCTAAGACCCAACGTTTACAAAAATCCTGATGAGTCGTGGTGTGGCATACCTACAATAGTCAAACATTTAAAAATATTTTCCAGCATATGCTACATTGAAAGGATTGATGAGAAGCTTGGGAAATTCGATGCCATAGTCGATGAAGGAATTTTTCTAGGTTATCAATATAATAAAAAAGGATACATATGTTACAATAAATCCAACAAGAGAATTATTGATTGCATAGATGTAAAGGTAGATGAGCATGATGATCAAGAGGCGAAATAACTTGAAAAATATAGTGTTGATGAACCAAAAAGCATTGGTGATGAGAATGATGAGGCAACTGAATAAGAAAGCGAGGAGGATACCTCTAGTCCTCAAGCCAGAGATCCCCCAACATATGTACAAAAATGTCACCCAGCTGATCAAATCATTGGTGAATTAAATTCTAGAGTGCAAACAAAAAGGAAATTTCTCGATGCTCCTATGCAGACACATGTTGCCTTGTTGTCCATGAAGGAACCAAAAATTGTTTCTCAAGCTAGATCAACATTGGATAAAGGTCGTGAATGAAAAATGGACCATATAGATAAAAATCAGACTTGGGAACTTGTTTCAAGACTTGCAAATAAGAATGTCATTGGCACAAAGTGGGTATTTAGTAATAAGTGGAATGATCATAGAGAAGTGGTAAGAAACAAGGCCAATTTGGTATGCAAAGGCTATGCTCAAGTACAATGCTTGGATTTTGATGAAACTTTTTCTCATGTTTCTAGATTAGAAGCAATAGGAATGTTTTTTGCACATGCAAGGTTCAAGGGATTTAAAATTTATCAAACGGATGTAAAATTTTCTTTCCTCAATGGAGAGTTACAAGAGGAAGTTTATATAGAGAAGAAAAAAGGTTTTTAGTTAACAGAGAAACCATACTATATTTTCAAACTTAAGAAGCCATTGTATGGCCTCAAACTAGGTCCTAGAGATTGGTATTCCAAGTTACACAACCACCTGGTCAATTGTGGATTTAAAAGAGAAGCAACTGACAACAATCTATATGTCAAAGAAAAGGATGTCAAACTCATTGTGGTAGTGGTATATGTTGATGGTATTATCTTTGAAATTAATTCAAATTTTTTGAAAAACGAATTTGTAGCTGATATGAAGGAAAATTTTGAGATGTTCATGCTTGGAGAGCTATCATATTTCCTTGGATTTTAGATAGCGCAAACCCCTAAAGGTATTTTTATTTCTCAAAGCAAGTATCTCAAGGAAGTGTTGAAGAAGTTTATCATGGAAGAATTCTCTTTAGTGAGAACTCCAATGTTGACAAGCAACAAGCTTAGCAAGGTGGATGAATCTCTAGAAGTAGACCATACTCTTTATAATTTGCTTATTGGAAACCTGTTGTATTTGAAAGCTTCAAGGCCATACATCATGCAAGTTGTTGCAATAGTTGTCAAAATTCAAGCATTTCCCACACAAAGCCGTCTCTTAGCAGCCAAAACAATTTTCATATATATCAGAGCAAGCATGGACTATGGATAGTGGTACCAAAGAGGTAAAAAAATTTCATTTACTGTGTTTACTAATCCTGATTGAGAAAGTGATGTGGGTGATAGAAAGAACACAAGAAATGGTGATTTCTTCCTTGGAGACTATTTTGTATCAAGTTTGAGCAATAAGAAAGCTTCTATATCCTTATCTACAACTGAAGAAGAGTATATTGTAGCAACATCATGATGTACTCAACTTTTGTGGATGAAGCAAACTTTTCAAGATGTCCAAGTGTTTTATGATCAATTGATCCACATAATTTTTGACAACACAAGTGAAATTAGCATGCCAAAGAATCCATTATTTTAGCCTAAGACCAAGCATATTCCCACCAAGTATAATTTCTTGAGGGAGTAGGTTGCAACCAAGATTGTGAATCTCGAGTATGTTACCACAAAAAAAACAAGTCACTGAAATATTTAAAAATCCACTCCATAGAAATTTTTTTGAATATTTGATACAAATATTGGGATTCATTCCTCTTTCCTCCATCCAATAACCCTTCCTTTTAGAGGAATAAAGGCAGATGTTGCATTATCAATATATCAAGGTGAAGCTTCAAGGCCCACAAGGATCAACATGATAGCGGCAACATGATATTGTCTTTTGACATTGATGTCAAAGGGGGAGTGGTGATGAAATAAAACAAGAATATGGGGAGTGTTATAGTGATAAAAAATGAGGGTGTGAAAGTAACAATACTAAAAGTAGTACCACAATAGGTAAAGATCAAGAAGAGTGCACCATCTTAGGGGTAGCAAAACTTAAAAGAATTAATAAGAGAAAAATGTGTTTTCAAACAAAAGGTGTGTTGTTTGATTTTAGCACTTCCATTAATACCAAATAGGGATATTTTTGAGTTATGTTGTTAATGATGGAAATAGGGTGATGGAAACAGAGTGTTTCCTAATATTCAAGAGGAAACACAAGTGTCCAAGAAGACAACATGATGGAGCAACATGACATAATGGAAGCAAATAGGTGTTGAGTCTTTGAAGAAACTTCTAGAGTACAAGATAAGCTCAAGCTCAAGCTCAAGTGTAAACCACACATTTGGATAGATATATGAAATATATTTCCAACGATATATGGAAGTCCCAAAATGGTTTCCTGGATAAAAAGTTAGAGCTAGTTGAAGTTCGGTGACCCCAAGGCCTTCATGAAAAATTTAAAAGTGGCTGGAAACCTTGGAACGTAGCCAAGTTTGGGACATGTCCAAAGAATAGTGGTAAAAAATGTTAGAGACTATAAGCAAGAGCTTTGAGCTCACGTGGAAGTCATAGCAACAGTGAGAAGCATTCCCATTGGAGTGGATTGGAGTGAGTTGAGCAGTTGGAGCCTGCTTGACACGTTGGCCCAACAGCCTTGCCCTGAAGGGTTATGATCCAAGTGGATACTGGTGGCCACCAACCTATTCCACCTAGACCTCCAATCAGTTTCATCAGTTTATTTTTTTTATAGTAGCATTTACTCGTTTTAGCAGTGTTTTGGGTTTGAACTTCTGGAGCAGTTTTGACCCCCTAAACAACGCTTTTTTAAGGTCCAGAACATGCCCATAGTCATAGGCAAGGGCCTACAACAAAACCTGTAGTAATCAGGGAGATCTTTTTGATGATATATCGTACGTGCCAAATGAAGATAATATATCCAAGTTACGACCTTGAGAAGTTGGTTACCCAACTAACCCCAATGGGGCCCACAAACTCTTGGAATTTCATCTCTTAGGGTTAGGGTTTTGGTTGTTTAGGGTTTTCCTATGTTATTAAATAGTAAAAAAGGCCCTTGAGCCTCATTGTAAGGCAATTAAGAGGCATGTAACTGCCACATCTCTTCTCATACATAAGCTACCATCGCCCTAGCTAGTTTATGTCCATTTTTTCTGTAAGCATATTTTAGTTATTTGATATTAATGAAATGAAGTTTTATCTCTGCTACATCTCTGAGTTTATGTTTATTTTTTTTATTTTATTGTGTTCCTTCACAAGTCCAGATCAAGTCAACCTTGACGGTGTATTGTTATGCCTTAGGTCTACGCGATGGGGCATATTTGGTAGCCAACGTCCAATTCTAAATGACCAAGCAGAGGTGGCTGAAGGGAGAACCTTCCCATAGGCCAGAGGAAAAGCCCCATAGTACAGGTTAGCCTAGCGGGGATATCCCAATGAAATTACCTCGTCGTGTTTCTTTTGACGCCCAAGTCTTAGTGATCAAGAGGAAAGCACCGTGATACATGGAATATATCTGACAACACTGGAGACTTCCCTTTAAATGAGTTTTGTGGTCACGGGAAGTAGTCTTCCACCAGAGTTGATCGCATAGATCAACAACTGGGGTCTGCCCTGAAATCACTTCTCTGGAAACCACAATCTGCTTAGGAGTGGGATCAGGAAGAGAAGGCTTGTACCTGACGGTTTTTTGGAGAAACAAAGAAAATATTTGGGAAGGACAAAAATTAAAATACAAAGAATATAGTTGCAAAATAGAGGTCCATAGGACCTCTTCTCTCTCCTCCATGAGGACAAGTGGTGCAACACAGTTGGCCTGAATGGTGCAGAGGATGATGTCAACACAACTAATAGGAGGTGGACATGTGGTAGGCATATTTGAAGTTTTTTAGGTACCCAAGTGGCCTATTTATGGTGACATGTGTCACCAATCTAGAGGTGTTAGATGTCCCTGGTGACATCAACATGACATCATCTGGACGGGATGAGCCTAGAAGCTTAATAGGGGTGTAGAGAAAAAGCGCCAAGAGAAGAGATTTTCGGGACACATTGGTAGATGACATGTCGGCTTATGATATAGAGTTGCAACCAATTAACGAAGGGCCAGGAGGACCCGATGGAAACAGGTCAGCACATAGGTTAGGAGCCCAAAGGTTTCTAATTCTTGTGTGTTGTGGTAGCGATGGGAAAAAAGGGACAGGACATAGAGGCTTAACAGACAAAGTGAAAAATAATGGAGTTAGTGTCAGGAGGTCCCCACGGACATGTTAACCCAATGGAAGAACCCTGACAGGTTCGAAAAGGAACACACAAATAAAAAATTGGGAGGAAATGGGCTAGGGGATACATGCCCGCATAAGGTCATATGCAGTGGATGGAGGACCAGTGGCATGAAAAACTATAAAGAGTCCCGAAGGAAAAAATAAGCACTGGCCCCTTTGGTTATTGTTCTCTTCGCATAAAAGCAGGACCAACAGCCATAGAGTCGATAACAAAGGAATTGGCTCATTGAGGGCTCAAATAGCTAAGTGTTGTAACCAACGATGTGAAGCCATTAACAAAGAAAAAGAGGCCCTGATGTATTTTAAAAAGTATTATACCTGAGAGCTTAAGCTGACGTTTGTTGAGACTGGTACTATGGAGGAAAATAGTGGAAAAGAGCTCGTAGAGGGAGCTTAAGGCAAAATAGTAGAACTTCCAATTTCAAAAATTAAAACCAAGCTAGTTGGAGTTAAAGATAGCAGGCAGACTGATAAGCTCTGTGTAAATTCTGGAGTACATATATTTAGAAAAAATTACTCAGTTTGAGTTGCAGAAAGTGGTTATTAAGGAAAAATTACTTGGAGAATAAGTCCAAAAGACTAGTGGAGTAGGACAAAGGAAAAAATATGGTTTCATGCATAAATTAAGAGCCAAATATAACAAAAGGAAAATCTATATAAATGGGCCTAGTCAAGAAAAATTGATTCATGGTTTTTAAGATTGTTTGTGAGACAAATCTCATAGTGCAGTGAGGTATTGGTATGGTGAAGTTGTTGCAGGTGTTTTTAAGTGGTGGTTGACACATAAATATTGTTTTGAAAAGCAGGGAAGGCAGTCATGGGTCCCAACATGAAAATGGATGAAAAATTGATTGGTGAGTGCCAAAGCGAGTTGTATCTTGTTCATCAGGTGTTGGTGGTCCTTCCAGTAGGTACTCAAGAATCATTGGGGTTGGTGCTCCATTGATTTATAGCTGAAAAAATAGGAAGTTGGGGATTCTTATTGGTTGTAGTCAGAAATTTGTACTTGCAAGTTGTAGCTTGCCTTATTAATAAAATTGAGAAGCAATTGGATTTGTTTGTTTACATTACTCTCTGTTATGAATATTTAAATTTCTTTCTTAAGTATTTAATGGTGTGCACAAAGTAAAAAAAAGTTTAAATTGGTAAAAATTGCTACAATATTGATTCACACTCTTAGTATTGTCCTGGTTTCCAACAGCCTATCATTTTAGTGGAGCTCATTTTAAATTGTGTTTGTTCTTGCAGAGGGCCTCATATTTCAGTACTTGGGCTCAACGTTTGTGGCTTAGGATAATTTATCGGTTACATTATTATATCGCCGGTGTGGCTATGGTTGGGGTTTTTTTTGTTTCGACGATGTTTTTTTGGTTGAGGGATTTGTGAGGCGAAAGGGATTTTGCTTGGTTCTAAGGCTTGAATGCCATTCGATAGTTGTGTGTCGAGTCTCACAAATGACTTTTCATTTATTTAATTTGGTCTGGGTTTAATTCAATGGAACTCATATAAACTGTACTTAGGTTCAGCTGCAAAGGACTTGTAATTTTAGTACTTGGGCTTGACCTTTTTGGTGGAGGGTAATTTCTGCATTACATTGTTGTTTCGCCAGTGGTTTTGGGTTGGGGTTTTTGTTGTTTCGCCAATGTTTTTTTGAATGGGATTTTTTTTGAGACGAGAGAGGTTTTTCTTGGTCATAGGGCTTGAATTCCATTCTATAGTTGTGGGCCCGGTCTCGTAGAGGGTCTGCAATTTAATTTGGTCTTGGTTGTATGTCCAATCTCGCAGAGGGATTTTATTAATTCAATACTTGGGCTCGGTCTATGTGGTGGTGGGTAATTTCTGGGTTATTTCAGTGGAACTCTTATAAATTGTCTGATGTCATAGAGGGATTGTTATTTTAGTACTTAGGCTCGGCCTATATGGCAGAGGGTGATTTATGGATTACATCGTTTTTGTTTTGGCTCTATGATTTGTAGGTAGTCCCAAATTCGCCTGTGTTTTTTTGGTTGGGGGTTTTGTGAGGCGAGAGGGAGTTTTCTTGGTTCTAGGGCCTGTATGCCATTCCGTGAGGGTTGATATCACCTCTAGAATTTAGTGGTGCCTAGTAGTATGTTGTTTCTAGGTGGTTCGGGACTTGTGATTATTTTTTTGGTTGTGGTTTCGTCAGGTGAGAGGGGTTTTGATTGGTTATAAGGCTTGAAATTTAGTGTGGTGTTAAAGCTCGATTTTTATTTCAGTGAAGTTCGATTGCTAAAATTTCTTTTTCTAGGATGGTTAAATGGGAGATCATACTGGCTATTTACAATTTCATTTATGACTACATATAGAGAAATCAGGCTATAAATTCATGTCAGAGGAGGCTCATGGGATATTAACAGGGTGTTGGTTACATGTGCGGCCTCATCGAGGTCTTGTTATGATTATTTTTGGAGCTTCCTTTTCTTTAGTAGTGACAGGAAACAAAGGTATGTATTTTCATTTGTTTCTTATCAAGGATGGCAAAACTTCTTCTTTGCTTATTGTCATTGCCAATTTCAGTTGTTTTGACCAGCATTATAACAATTTGCAGGGTCAGCCGCTAATGTATGGAGGAATTTCATAATAGTGGCAATCGACTGTGAAAATTTGAAAAATACACAATGTCATTTCCTTGATGAGTTTATGTTTCATATTAATTGCCTGTGATTTTAATTGTGTTTTCATTTGGATGATAGGTTGATAAAATGCACTTTGTACTCATTGTGTAGGGACTGTGGAAAAGTCCCTTCTATGGATTGGATTTTTTTTGTAGCAAAAGGTTGTTCTCACTGTCAAATTGGACTCCTTTGACTGCGATAACAACAATTTTAGAGGATTGTCTGGTGACACAGGAGAAAATTTCGGAGCATTGAAAATGAACTGTGCTAATTTGGAGAATGCAAACTTTAATTTTGTCAGTATTCATTTATCTAGTGAGTTTCATTCGTCCCATATATACTCTGCGACTCTAGCTATGTTGAATTAGGGCTATAGTGATGAGACAATTTAGAGTATAGGTTTTATTTTAGTGGAGCTTGCATAAATTATGTTTGGTGTCGTAGAGGGCATGCTATTTCAATTCTTTGGATCAACCACAGAGGGCCTGTTATTTCAGTAATTGGGCTTGACCTCTGTGCTGGAGGGAAATTTCTGGATTGCATTGTTGTTTCTCTAGTGTGTTTTTGGTGGGGGGTTTGTGATTTCGCCAATGTTTTTTTTGGTTGGGGGTTTGCTTGGTTCTAGGGCTTGAATTCCATTCTAAATTTGTGTGTCTACTATTGTAGTTATCTTGTCATTTAATTTATTGCTAGTTGTGTGTATGGTATTGTAGAGGGTTTGTTATTATTTCAGTTGTTAGGCTCGACCAATGTGGTGGGGGTAATTTACAGGTCATTTGAGTGGATCTCGTATAAATTTTATCTCATGTCATAGAGGGCCTATTATTTCATTGCTTGGCATTAGCCCCTATGGCTGAGGCTAATTTTTGGGTTACATTTTTGTTTTGGCTCTGTGATTTCTAGGTTTCTTAGACTCACCAATGTTTTTTGGTTGGGGTTTTGTGAGGTGAGAGGGGTTTTGCTTTGCTTTAACTAGTTTTTTCTTGAATGTCAATAAAAACAATGATTTTCATTCCATTTAAGTAAGAAATATGTGTGTTTATATATTTGTGATTCGAATGATACTAGTTGATCTATTTCTTGATTATTACTCAACGATTTTATTTTCAGAGTCTGTTCGTCTGTTATTGCAGTTTTGAAAATTTGAAGTTTTATTGAATTAAGGTTATAGTAATGAGACACATTAGAATACATGTTTTATTTGCTCAGTGATGCTTTGGAAGAAGAATTTTTTTCCTTGTGACCATAAGGATAGATGAACATGACTTATTTTAACTAATGTTTTCTTAAATGTTATTAAAGACAATGATTTATGTGCCATTTAAATCAAGAAAAATGTGTTTTCAGATATTTGTGATTTGAATCACAATAGTTGATATATTTTTTGATTACTACTCAATGATTTTGTTTTGGGGTCTTATTGTCCTTTATTGCAGTTCTCAAAATCCAAAAATTGAATCTATAAACCCTCGGCAACTTTGTTTGCTAAGTGAAATTCAGCTTAGAAACTCATAGGTGGAGTGAATTCTCCTTTTCCATTTGGTGTGTTGTGTTCCACTTGAACAAAGTCTTCTCAACTGACAGCTATTGTCTTTACTCATGGGAATATGTTGGAGTGAAAATATTATAATTAGGGAAGAAAGACTATGTGCAGTGTTTACTTGGATATTAGTCAGCTAAAAAGTTCAGGAAAATAACTATTTTAAGAGGTTAGGGTATTTCACAGTAATTCAAAAAGCTCTATATTATGGTGCCATGGTTACGTTTTCAATAAATCTTGGTCAAAGTAAAACTAGTTAATTAAGGTTAAGGAGTCTTGAATTCTTTAAGCTTTGGGCCAAGTAGACTCCCTCGGTTTACTGAAACTTGTTTGGTTGGTGTATAAACATGGGTGAGCCTTATTTCAGCGGCCATAGGCCCATTAATGCGGCCAGGCAGCTGATGCCCGCCGCACGATGATCTACTGCTTTAATCCGACGGCGGGCATCAGTTGCCTGGCCGCATTAATGGGCCTATGGCAGCTGAAATAAGGCTCGCCATAAACATGGGCATATTTTGGTTGTCTCAACACATTGACTACGCAACTAACACGTGGTAATTTATAACAAGAAGAAAACTTACACGTGGTAATTTATAACAAGAAGAAAACTTGTGGATTTAACTCTCTGCATACCAGGTTTTGTCTTGGGAACATAGTTCAATAACAAATTAATGGAAAAATGATAAACATGCTTTAAATTATGTAAAAAATATCTAGCTTAGAAATCTTAGAAAGAAAGATTTTAAATTATTGAGCATCGTGATCCATCTTGCAGACTTTCGTTGGTCTGAGTCATAACTCCAATAGTTAGTCTTCTTGGAAAATCCATTCCTTTTGTTTAGGAATTTAAAATTTTGGGAACAATTATGTAAGACACTTGGTTTGTATGTCTCTTTGACTCTTGTCAAGCCAGAGTAATGTCCAGCATGTGGTGAAATATATACATCTTTTAAGTAATTTGAAAACTTTTCATCTCTGAATTAGAGATTCATGTGAACCTATTGCTTGGTTACATTATGTTTTGAATTATTCTTTCTACTATTGTGTGGATTTAGTGCTTTATATTTAAGGTGCACTTATCAATTAGAATCAATGGTAGCAATTTGAACTCTTGACAAGACTACAATGTTTTTCTTGCAGTAATGGACGAAGGTTGGATTTTGTAAGATAGTCCATATTTTATTCTTGTGTTGTACATATGCCAAAGCATGGTGTCCCAATTATCATAAGCATTTTCTATTAGTCCCAGGAGTGAAATCTTATTTATTAGAATTTATAATTTGGAATTTTGGCTCTCTAATTAATGTCTTCATTGTAAATTCATGAAAAATACAATCATAATATATTATTAATCAATTTGTAACAAATACATAATGCTTGGAGTCAATTTCTTGAATCCTTGGTAAGGCTTATATAATATATGCTTGCAATCTCAAGAACAAATTTCAAAACCATGGACTTGTTTCTAGGATCTTATTCCACAACCATCGAACTTGTTTCCTTGATAAAAGATAATGATGAAACAATTGAGACATAGAAATACAATAATTAGTATTCTTGGAAAATCCATTCTCTTTGTTCAAATATTTAAAAGTCCTGGAAAAAATTATGTAAGAAGCTTGGTCATCAGTATATGTCTCTTTAACTCTTGTGTGATTAGGGTAATGTCAAGATATGGTGAAATTTATACAAATTTTAAGTAATTCGAAACCATTTTATATTTGAATTAGATACTCATGTGAACCTATCGTTTGATTACAATATGTTTGGAATTATTCTTGGTACTATTATGTATATTTAGTGCTTTATATTTAATGTGCACTAATTGATTAGAATAAATGGTTTCCATTTGACTATATTGTTTTTCTTTTTCTTTCCGTTGATCACATGCAAACAATAGAGTCTTCAAATTTTCTAACACCTACCTAAAAAAAAAAAAACCCAAAAAATAGCACAAAAGATTGTTGTTTAAATAGGATCTATGGCAATGAAAAATATTTTGCATTGCATGGGTCAAAGCTACAAGAATTTGATTTCAAGTTATCTAGATTCAATCTATATAGATTGGAGCATTTTTCTATTATCTTGGTGACTGTCTATTTGAATTATTTTTTGTTCTTCTTCACTTCCACTATACTGCAGTTGAGATACGACAATGAATTGTAAACCACTTCCGGAATTTCTTGATTCAGCAGGATGAAACTGTTACACATTCATTGCATATTGATTTGACTCCTTAGTATATTCAAGATCTTCACCATGTTAATGATGTTGAAACGTATTTGCAATGATTTCCTACACCTTCTTTTGTTTGTGCTCCATCTACAATTATCCTATAGGGAGATGCCTTCTATATCAAATGGTTATCTAAATGGTTGTCGATTACAGTCAATGTTTTTTTTTCACAAATGGCCAACCATATCTCCAATTCAATCAAGATACTCATGGTTATCGATATAATATTTTGCTACATAACCAGAAATTATCCTCTGTGTGTCCATTTTAAACCACTACTAATATATCACACAAAATACATTCTAGCTCCAATTGTTAGATTAATTACTCCATGCATTTATCCACACAAATTCGCATCGATACAATTGGACATGTCAATTCAACAAATTGTATTTCAAGAAGGTTTCTTGAACTATGAACAATTTTTCAGTGATGGTTATGAATCTTTTTTCGGGTCTATTTGTACACTTGCACAATGGTTTGATATTATTTCTATGAGGAAAATATTTGGAAAAAATAATTGTTTCAACTGCAATGACATTAGAGCTATTAATTGATTGCATGAACACTTACATGCTAGAACCATTGAGCAAGACAAATGTATTAATGGTTGGAAAATTTATCTTATTAACTTATTAATGCCATATGCATATGGCCATATAGAATGAAAATATTTTACAATGCAATGAATATGTGAGATAATTGATGTTGATATACACATTTCGAATACAAAGAAAAAGACATTTCTTTGAGATTCTATTCATCCAACGGTTCATCCAAATTCCTATACCTTATGTGTATACCAACATCCACATCACATTCACATTTACATGCACTTTAGCAAATTCATTATTTTGAGAATGTCGACCATAGTGACAATGTGCAAACAATGCTCAAAGAAAAAACCTACAATACAATGTCTTGTGTGCCTTCTATCTATCTTGTTGGCACCAAATCTATTCCTATTATTTCCTGTACCTAATTGAACTATCAATCAAATGTCAACATGGCATTAAGAAAAATAAATTCTGTTAGAGTCCCTAAATATTGCACTTTGTCAAAAAAAGGATGGTAATTCTTTGGTAATGCATGTACAAAACAAAAACTTAGTCTCCCTGTGGATCTAATAAGAAACACACTCAGTTTCATAGATTGAAATATGTAATGAGAACACAAGGTGCCTTGCTACGTGAAGAAAAAAAAGGCATGTGCAGTCAAAACAAGTAGTTGAGGCATATTTGCAATCAATAGAAGACACAACTACATATGCATGTTGAATTTGTGACAGATTGTTCTTTGGAAAATATATGCAAGCCATTGATAAAATTGCATTATTGAATGCTTGTTATCTCATTGTTGCAACAAAGGTCAATGCAATCAACCTAAATGAATAGATTTTCAAATCATGTAATAATGTAATACTCAATGGAAAGGAACCTACATTTTTATCGCCTCTACATATTCGTCGAAACTAGTAATTGGTTTCTATTGCACAATTGACATATTTAGAGGAAAGGCAAGTGGCATCAAGAATGGATTTTGCAAAAATAATAAAAATTGGTTACAAACGATCACAAATTGGATTGACAGACACAATTATAAATGTCCCTATGAACTTGGAGAGAGTTCAAACAACTTTTCCTATAGATATTGATGAGAATATGATAGTTGTAATTATTCTAAAGAGAAAAATGGAGTAAAAGATTATTTGTCCAATAACATTCGGCTCAAGAAAGTGATGACTTATTTACAGGTGTGTGTGATACTCCTCTATACAAAAAAGAACAAATAGTAATCAATGATGAATGGAAAAAACACTTTGATCAATCGAAACAACATCATGAGAGTAATAATCAAGAAATTGATCAACTAGATTCACCAAATACAGATGATGATTTAGAGCTAGAAACATAACACTTATTCATGGTTACTCAGACGTCCACCTCATCCATGGTCTTGATACAAATTGTACCTTCAGAAGGATCCCATCCCTTGGGAATTTTCTAGGACAAATTATTTAAAGAACTTAACTTTGACATTGTTTTATGGATCAAGCCAACCATCGACGTTATCAATCATTTCCCTTATTAGGGGTTTCACAATGGGAGATATTGCACATATATTCTGGCTTCTCACCACATATTACAATTATATTTTTTAAATCAATTCGTATTTGATAAATCAAGTTTATACCTCAACTTGGATTTCTACGCGTAAAGGAGAACTAAATGGATGGAAACTACTTTCCAAATATGTCGAGAATCAAATAGTCTTCAATGACTATTGTAGTCACCAGTTGCATATCAATGTTTGAAGAGAATTCATACATCTCCTCACTACTATGAACACATACGGAAATACATTTTTGTAATGATATGACAACTTTATCCACCAAAGTTTTTCTAACATTCACAAGTGTTGAACATCTTTTGGATCCATTGACAAATGTGTTGAAAACAAGGATCCAATTTTGAAACAAATCAGAATAGAAACTTTGTTGATGAGTACATTGACACATTAATTAGGCATCATCTAGTAGTTTGTAGTAGATATTATAGACACAAAGTCTCATCTCTATGTACCCTAATTGCAAAAAACAATGAATTTTTTGGTCAAGTGCAAGATCATTTCTTTATCACAAAGTTCCAAAGTAGAGGAACATAACATGAGCACGGATTTTTTTAGATTCAAGATGCACCAATATATCAACATTTTGTTAATGTTGATGTTATAGCTTTCATTGCTCTGATTATTTGAGTTGTGACTCAGTAGTGTTGTCAAAAGAAATTATTCAAATTCAAACCCATCCTCACACAATATATTGAAAAAAACATAAACATTATACCTATAGGTCCGGATTCCCTTTTCCGCCAATCGATGAGTCACGTATCTTGCAACTTTTTTCCGGTGAAAACAGTGACAATCGAGCAATGCAAAAAAAACTTTATTCTCTTCTAAAAATCAAAACCTATACATAAAACATATAATCTGACCATTTTCATGTTTATATTTTTATTACAAAAAGGGAATACATAATAATCCTACAATATAGTGTCACTCATCCTATTATACTTCTCAAATGAAACCATTATGATGTGTGGATAAATGGATTTGCAAAACAAATCCCACCATTATGGTAAGTGAACACAGATTCCCGATTCATATTAGATGCCTATGTTGCAACAATGTATTGTAGCTCCTATATGAAAAATATGGGAAAGTCAATGACATCTAATTTCAAAAAAAATCGAAAAAATTGTTTGTGTGATGGAGACAAAAATTCGAAAGATTCGTAAACTTGGAAACACATTTTTAAATATGAAACAAATGTCAAGTAGACAAAAATTTCGCATTGTTGTCTCATTTCCCTTGTACTTATCATCTATAAGGAAAATTTTCATTAACACTGATCTAGTTGAAAAACAACATATGTGTTGAAAATACCTATTCTAGTGCAACAAGAGCTTTGAAATTCTAAAGATATTGTTTGTTGATTTTTCAGGATCTTGGGTCTAGGATATAATCATAAAATCTCTGACGCTACCAAACTAAGAATCTCAACATAACTACTTTTTACAATGAAGTATAAATAGAAGTAAATCACTGCATGCATAAAATATAATTTTTTTTTTACATTTTCAACCCAACTTCATTATATTAAACAACATATAATACAATAGTCTAGGGCCATCGTTCCAGGGATAATGGCCCTCATACATCCACTAGTAAAAGATACAATACTAGGGATTGGTGTCACTCCATCGACAACCAATCTACCTCAACAAGATATTGTGACCCTCCTTGCTCATACCCTGTACCTACCTGGTCCTTTGGTTCCTGATCTACAGCTCCTGTCTCTATCAATGCTCCAAGTCCATTTGGCCGCTAAAACTCGGCTATCAATATGTTCACTAGTTGATCATTCATCCATCAACGCATTAACACATCCAGAATCTTGTTGAATTGTTCACATATCCACTTGTGAACAACTCTCAATCTGCCCACTGTTTCTCCTCAGCTACTCAGGGAATTCATCCAACTATGGTCTTCTTGCACTACTCCAATGGATACCAACATAGGGCATGCAGGGTTGCCACCTATAATTGAAATATGTCCATATCCCACAATGAACACGAGTAAGGAGGACTTCCCATCATCTTCTGTAGAGGTCCTTCTCCACACATAAGTCTGGGGTTGCTCAATTGCTCCTCTAGCTGATCAAACCTTGAGCTCTTCTTCTACCACTCTAGAAACCATCTATTTCCATGAAGATGGTACACATCGAGCTCCAACTTGGGCACTATCACATTGTCCTCCACCAGACCATAAATTCCTAATCCACATTCACACTTGGTCCATTCTCATGCTACCCTTCAACAGTCCATGAGTGACCAAGTCTCGTTGTAGCATCTACTCCTAGTTAGGGAATCTAATCACCTAGGAGACCTTTACACATGGATACCAACAAAATTCTCATAGGAAACCCATCCACCTACAAATTACATCAACTCAAGAAGACATACATACTTGTAACCTTATGTTTCTCCTCTTGACAAGACATCCAAACAACTACTGATATAATTTTCTCATAGGATGGTCACAAAAATTTCCAATACACCACCCATAAAACTTGTCCAAAAATTGACCCAAAAGAACTCAAAATTCACTCCAATTCTGTTATCACGCTATTGTCATTTACTGTTCCTGGTTAGGACACTTTCATGCTGCAACACCCCTTATAACACCACCCAAACAACCCTAAACGAACTGCAGATTCCCTTCATTTTGCAGCCTTAATGTGGAGGACTCCTCACCTTATTTGTCATTGTTCTAGGCATAGAAAAACCCACAACCTTACCTATGCACCTTTGTTACAGGCTAGTAAGGGATGTGGTCTACCCACAATGACCTTCTCAAGGCTGCGAATGTGTCTTCTAAGAGTCTCAACCCACAAATTCCTTCAATACATACTTGCATCTCTCGTCCTCATACATGGCCCTCCCGCAAGCATAAAAATGTGCCTCAACAGTGACAAGAAGCCTCTTATGCAGTCTCTTCTCCTCACTGAGATACCCTTCTACATGCAGCCTATTATACGGGATTTATGATTGCGGACAAAGGTATCTCCCCTAGGTTTGGTGGTCAACCTATAACAACTGAGAGATAAGGAACCCAATGTTTTTCCTTAAAGTAAATAGATGACAGAGTGATACCTACCTAGAAACTCTCACTCCCTTTGCTCCTTCTAGATTGGAAGCTCCAATTCCAGCTCTAATTGCCAAAATTAGAACCTGCACAATCATATAACACAAGCCAAGAAACTACAAGATGTATTCAGTATCATCTAAATAGTCTATTCAATAGATCAATGTGGCATTTAAATACATGAATGAAAATCACATATAGGAAAACAAAGAATTATTTTCATTAATATAAATATAAGGAGATCACAACCATAAGTGGAAGTTGATCTTGTAGAAGATCTCCTCCAAGTTGTTGACTTGTCCTTTCCTTGTCACAATATGCACCCATAGTCACCCTATGCATGAGATGATAACTACTTATTGTAGCAACATAAGGGTAGAATCACTTTCCAAATTCAACCATTCATTCACCAACCTTTGCATAGGAAAGATGGTTAATATATAGGAGAGAGGGGTAATTTGGGAGTTCTTATCCAATTACCATTCTAAGGTTTTAAAACCACCTTGGATGGAGGGATAAGATCAAAGGATAAGTGGAAAAAAATCCAAATTAGGGTAGGATAGGATCTGAATGCCAATCAAAGGTAAGTAGTTGAAAAAAATTATGGAAACTCCTATAAGATGAAGCTTCCGGAATCTTGCTCATCCTCCCGGAATTCTAAAACATACACAGGTACTGCAAAGGAGGGCTACCTTCTGGTGACCAATGCTGGCCAAAGGGGAGCAACTTGTAGGTGAACGTACCCCAATAGGCTTGTAGGGAGCGGTTGTGTTCAAAATGGCTCAAATAGGGAAGTTTAGGGTTCAAATTTTGAGGGATGAAAGGTACATTCTTAGGGCTTTGTGCAAGATGATGAAAATGGGAATAAGATGTTTATTGATTCCATTAGGAGGCTCACTTTCATTAGATGTGACAAAATTTCCTATAACAGGATTCCCACTAAAGTGAAAAGTCAGAGATGACGACTGATGATTGTAGTGCTTTATCTTGTGACAAGTAGGGATCAAGGATAATCAATGAGTTTCATATGTTATAATACAAGTATCATGACATCTGGATGCTGAGGGATGCATACCCATACTCAGATCATAATCTAACGTAGCATGTGTAATGATCAAAAGACGTGTCCATAAATGCAACTAATGGACTCATGATTGGATGATTTTCTATATGATCATGGCCATCATACATTGTGATCTTTGTATAACTCCTGAAATCATAGCCCGAATGGATGAAACTAGATCTGGGGTCTTCTATATTATTCAAATGACCAACTAATGTACGAGTCTATCCATGTGAATCAATGAGATGGAATTGAACATGGTAGACACCATCTGATTATCGGTCAATGTTGCAAGTTGTTAAGAGATGTGAGAGAAACCACTGATGATGTTAATGGCTCTCAAGGTACAATGGTACAATTGGTATGGTGTAAGTAAATGAGTTGATGTCGAACACCACATATAATATTTCGGTCGAAGGCCATTGATGTAAACTTGTTGCTGAGATCAAGGAGATTTTCCATTTATGTATGCAATAATCAAGGTACAAAAGGGGTATTTCTAAGTCAACTTCATGGATGATGTATTGATGTAAACAGGAACTGACCCATCGCATGAGTGCCTTGATGTATCCCCTATCAACGACATGAAACAGGTATCATGATTGAGATAGAATGATCAGAATGATGGTAATATGGATCTGGATCAGGAAAGTTAGACATGAAACAAAGGCTTAATAGTATTGTATCGGGATCAACTGATGGCCTTCTCTTGAACACATAATGAAATTGAATGGAGTTGGCAACATTGACCCAAAAGTGAAATGGAGGCTTTGAAATGGTATGATAACCAAAAGACAAGCAAATTACCCAACCCAATAACCACAGAGATGAAGTGGAAAGTGTTTTGTTCAAGAGCAACTCACTACCATTTAGCAAAATAGAAACCCCTATTTTCCCAATTTCCCCAACCATACTAGTCAGTATCTCTTTATTTTTTAACGAGGAGGATAACATATGCTTGATCTGTAAGTGTAGAAATTATACAACTTATGTGTTATATATCCAAGATTATCTTGATCACACACTATTTTAACTTCATGCACAATACAAAATATATTCCACCATTGATCATCACATGCAAAAATTAAATCAATTGCAATGCACACATGAAATAATAAAAAAATTCACACACATTAACACAGCTGTTTAACGGGAAAGCTTGAAGCTAAAAACCCAAACTATCTGTATATAATATATGTCATAGATATCATGTAACAATACTCATACAAAGCTGAACATGTCAAGCTCTCAGTACAATACAATCGCTACACACTAATCAGGTCCGATCTTGCAAATACATGCACCGATCTTTGCCACCTACTAGCCTACCTCTACTACACAATCCTTGCTAAAGAATGGATTTGAATGAACTCAAATCCACCAATATTGCTCTACAAAATCCTCATTGGCATCTCCACTGAGTGTTGGATGCAATCAATGCATCACTATAGTCACAACTGATAGTCACACTTGCTCTTTCACCTATCTCTCCACTAGTCTCCACTGAAATTGCCATGCACTGTAGATAATTGATGTATTCTTCAATTGATTAATGAGTTATTATTTAGTGAATTAATTAACTAATTAATTCACACCACTCTCACTAGTGTATCAATCAGTCAGACTAGATACAACTAGCTCAACTGAGTCTAATTGAGTTAAACTGAATACAACTCCACCAACTACTTCTATAACTCCACCAAACTCTGTCACATGAGTTCTAAATGAAGCCCTCATGTATTAGCTCTAGTAAACCCTGTGGAATAGCATAATTCCTTCTGTCAGCTGCTGTGCCACATCTGTGCACTTAATTGAAGTGCTCCAAGAGAATAAGATAATGTTTAGAGTCCAAATATTATTAAGAGCTAATAATATTCGACATATCTATTTTTAGATTGGCAATCTAAAAATAGATTCCACCCAATATGTCTAAAAATAGAAGTCCATCTATTTTTCCAACTTGACCAACCATCCACAAATAGCATCCTGCAACTCATAGAATATGATTGACATGTCTAAAAATAGACATAGTCTAAAAATGGACTTTGCACCAAAAATAGCTTGCGGGCCCACTTAGTGAAGGCTTTGCGCCAAAAATATCTTGCGGGCTCACTTAATGAAGGTGACTCTTTTCACTAAGCTCATCATCTTGTTGAATCTCAACACTCCCTCTCAACAAGATAGGGATTATCTGCCACCCTGATCCTGTCTCTATGGTATTTGAATTTGCTCCTGGTGAGCGCCTTCGTTAGAATATCAGCATCCTGATCCTCCGTAGGAATGTAAGAAAGTAACATGATCTTCCGCTGCACACAATCTCTGATATGATGGTACCAAATGTCAATATGTTTAGATCTATCATGAAATACTGGATTAACTGAGAGTTTAATGCAACTCTGATTATCACAATATATCACAGTAGGATATAAGTGTGAACCTAACAACCTGACCAGGATCTTCCTCATCCATATAGCCTTTCATGCAGCCAAACTTGTTGCCATGTACTCGGCCTCCGCTGAACTGAGTGCCACGGATCTCTGTTTCCTGTTGTACCAAGAAATTGCTGTAGACCCGATACTAAATATCCCTCCAGATGTGCTCTTTCTGTCCGTTAGGCTCCCTACCCAATCTACATCCATGAAGCCATGCAGCTTCAACTCATCTGACTCTCTATACCACAATCCATATCCCGATGTGCCCCTGAGATAGCTTAGAACATGCTTGCCTGCCTTCCAAAAGAGCTTGGTAGGCTTAACCATAGCTTGTGAAAGCTAGTTAACAACATAGCATATGTTTGGTCATGTATTGACCAAATACATGAGCGAACCAACCAACTGTCGATAAATAGTGGCATCCACTACCTCTGCCGATGTAGCATCCTCTTTCCTCCAACCACCAGGAAGAGGAGTGTCGATAGGCTTGCAACCTTGCATGTTGAACTTCTCTAGTATCTCTCGGGCATACTTGCCTTCAGACACAAACAGTCCACCCTTCCGCTGCCAAATTTCCAATCCCAAGAAATAATGAAGGAGGCCCAAGTCCTTCATCTCAAACTCCTTTGCAAGATCTGCCTTACATGAGTGTATCAAAAATTCATCACCTGTTAGTATCAAATCATCTACATAAAGTACAATGATCAGTAACTTACCCTCCACCACAATCTGGTATAGGTTCAGATTCGCCTCACTCTTGGTGAATCCAAGTCCGGTGAAATAACTGTCTATCCGTGTGTACCAAGCATGAGGTGCTTGTTTCAGCCCATACAATGCTCTTTTGAGCCTGCACACATGCGACTCGCTACTGAAGATTTCGAATCCTTCAGGCTGCTCTATGTAAACCTCCTCCTCAATGACTCCGTTGAGGAATGTAGTCTTCACATCCATCTAATGAATGTGCCAAACCATCTGCGCTGAGAGAGCAAGGATGGTCCATATGGAAGAATACCTTGCAATAGGTGCAATGGTTTCTTCATAGTCGATCCCCTCGATCCGTGAGAAGCCTCGGGCAACAAATCTTGCCTTATACTTCTTGATGCTCCTGTCAACAGCTTGCTTCACTTTGTAGATCCATCTCGAACCTACCACTGATTTCCCTTCCGACCTTGGGAAAATCTCCCATGCACTGTTTCTGACAATCGAATCATACTCTTCCACCATGGCATCTACCCATGCAGGATCCTCCATAACTTCCTCGAAAGAGGATGGTTCTGTCATGATACACTTGCTCATCAAAGCCATGTATCCGGTAAATCTGTCAGGTGACTATCTCTATCTACGCTGTGATGTAGGTGCTCCTACATTTCGCGTTGCATCAAGATTCAGTCACTTAGCTTCTGTAGTGCGCTTCCCCCCTCTGATGTTTGGCGCTGCATGAGTGGTTTCTTTCACTCCATGAACCTCCTCTTGTGGCTAATCCACATCCAAAGGCTCATCTTTAGGAACAAGTAGCACCTCATCTGCATGCAAGTGTAGCTCCCTCTCAAGCGACAACTTCATCGCTTTCTCCTCATGAAATTTGATATCCCGTCGCACAACAGTCTTCCGAATATCTGGCAAATACACATGATAATTTTGGGGTGTTTCTGTGTACCCCACAAATATCCCAACCTCTGCGGTCGGCTCCAGCTTCTTCCTGGCATCCTTCATCACATGAATGTAAACAGGTGAGCCAAAAATATTCAAATGAGAAATATCAGGCTTCTTACCAGAAAACGCCTCTTTGGGTGTACTCATGCCAAGTACTCTATGAGGACAAAGATTTTGCACATAAACCGCAGTGTTGCATGCTTCAGCCCACAAGTGTATGGGAAGGCCCTGGTCATGCAGCATCTCCCGTGCAACACCCATGATCGTTTTGTTCTTTCTCTCCGTGACCCCATTCTATTGTGGGTTATGAGGCACTATGAGTTCTCTTTGAATTCCTTATGTGCTGCAAAAGTCTTTGAATTCGCCAAAGATGAATTCACCACCATTATCGCTCCTTAGAACTTTCTCCTACTTCCCCGACTCTTTCTCAAGCAGTGCCTTGAACTCATAGAACTTTGAGTATGTCTTGCTCTTCTTCTGCATGAAGAAGATCCAACACTTACAAGAAAAGTCATCATCAAATATCACATAATACTTGTGCTTTGCTGTCGAGGCTACTGAGAAAGGTCCACACACGTCTGTGTGAATTCTCTCAAGGATCGTCGTGGCGCAACTATCCTTCTCATTAAAAGTGGTTTTCACAAATTTTCCCAAATTACATCCCTTGCATTGATCTGACTGCACAAGTGTACCCTTGGGAAGCTTGGTAGAAATCTGCTGCAAAGTTTTCAAGGCGCCATGATGAAGATGGCCCAATATCCTGTGCCAAAATTCGCCCTCATCCGGGCTCACCACTGCTTCTACTGTGCCTGCCATTGCTACACAGCCATCTACCTACAATTTATAAAGGTTCTTAACTCAAACCCCTATCCTCCAGGTTTCACCAGTTGTCTTATTGCACAGGAAAGCCTTTCCCTTTCTAAAAACAACATCATAACCCTTGTCTTCTAACATCGCCACAGAGATCAGATTCTTCTTCAATCCTAGAACATGCATGAAATCCTTCAATATGAAAGGTTTACTAGACTCCCTCTCAAAGGAAATGGTCTCGATACCAGTCGCACTGTATCTACCATCATCTCCCATCTCGATGTGCACTCCAAGATCCTTTTCATCTAGATCACTAAACAAATCTTTGTCTCCGGTCATATGGAAAGACACACCACTTCAAGGAACCACAATGATCCCATCACACTTGAAACCAAGCATGCGATAAATGAAAAATCCATCTCAAACTGCGAGGCTAAGGATTCTCTAGTTGCAGATCCAGCAGCCTGCTTATTTTTCTTCTTCTGTGGACAATTAGTGGTGTAATGTCTGTGTTGGTGATAGTGAAAGCACTTCACCTTGGACAAGTCCTGCTTCTTGCCTTTCGCACCAGATTGAGAAGGATTTTTCTTTCCTTTCCCTTTCCTTACTTTGGCAACCAAAGTGAAATTTTCTTCATCTTCATTCTTCGATGAAGATCCATCCCTGGTACCCCGCCTTATCTCCTCCTGCACAAGATCCAACCAAAGTCGCTCCCATCCTGGCAGTTTCTCCTGACCATTGACAGAGTCTTCATAGCTATGCCAAATCTTAGGAAGCCCAAGGAGAGCCAAGCTCACCAAGTCCTCTAAATATATAGTAACCCCCACACTTCCCAGCTCATCCTTGCAGTGGACGAACTTCGTGAGGTATTTTGGTATACTGTCACCTTTCTCCATTTTTATTTTTCTAAGCTTGTCTTTAAGCACCAACTTCCTTTGGTTGCTTCTGATTTGGAACAAGTCTATCAAATATTTCCACATTAAGAATGGACTAGCTTTACCATGAAGGCTGGAAACTATGTGATCCTTCACACCTTCCAATAGAATCCTTCGACAATTTGCTGTCTTCTTTTGCCATGCGTCAAGTGGGGCTGCATCGCTAGAAGCAGGTTTTGGAATTTCTGCATCTATGAATTCCTTCAACCCATTATCATCTAGCACTACCTCCATCCTGTCCTTCCATGAAATATAATTCAAGCTTCCCTCAAGGGTATACTCCAATCACAATCCGTTGAAAGACATTTCAATGAATGCTCAACTTCGACACCAAGAAACCATTGCAGCAAATTCGAATTCCACCAGCACAAAACTCAACCACTTCAATAATTGCAATCTACTCCAATGATCAACTACTCTGATACCATGTAGAAACTATATAAATTATGTATTATATATCCAAGATTCTCCTAATCACACACTATTTTAACTTCATGCACAATACAAAATCTATTCCACCACTGATCAACACATGCAGAAATTAAATCAATTGCAATGCACACATGAAACAATAAAAAATTCACACGCATTAACACAACTGTTTAACGGGAAAGCCTGAAGCTGAAAGCCCCAACTATCTATATATAATATATGTCATAGAGATCATGTAACAATCCTCATACAAAGCTAAACATGTCAAGCTCTCAGTACAATACAATCACTACACACTAATCAAGTCCGATCTTGCAAATCCATGCACCGATCTTTGCCACTTGCTAGCCTGCCTCTACTGTGCAATCCCTGTTGAAGAATGGCTTTGAATGAACTATAATCCACCAAGCTTGCACTGTGCAATCCTCATTTGCATCTCCACTGAGTGTTGGATGCAATCAATGCATCACTATAGTCACAACTGATAGTCACACTTGCTCTTTCACCTATCTCTCCATTGGTCTCCACTAAAACTGCCATGCACTGTAGTTAACTGATGTATTATTTAGTTGATTAATGAGTTATTATTTAGTGAATTAATTAACTAATTAATTCACACCACTCTCACTAGTGTATCAATCAGTTAGACTAGATACAACTATCTCGACTGAGTCTAACTGAGTTAAACTGAATACAACTCCACCAACTACTTCTATAACTCCACCAAACTCTGTCACATGAGTTCTAACTAAATTCCTCATGCATTAGCTCCAGTAAACCCTTAGGAATAGTGTAATTCCTTCTGTCAGCTACTGTGCCACATCTGTGCACTTAACTGAAGTGCTCCAAGAGAATAAGATAATTTTTAGAGTCCAAATATTATTAAGAGCTAATAATATTTGGCATATCTATTTTTAGATTGGCAATCTAAAAATAGATTCCGCCCAATATGTCTAAAAATAGAAGTCCATATATTTTTCCAACTTGACCAAACATCCACAAATAACATCCTGCAACTCATAGAATATGATCGACATGTCTAAAAATAGACATAGTCTAAAAATAGACCTTGTGACAAAAATAGCCTGCGGGCCCACTTAGTGAAGGCGACTCTTTTCACTAAGCTCATCATCTTGTTGAATCTCAACAATAAGTTCACCCTTCGAATGAATCCCTCCAAGTATTTTTAATGAACCCTAAGAAGGAGTGGTTAGTCCTTGTCATGTTCAACAAGCGCATCACTGGTTTATGTTTTAATGAGTCCAATGAAGGTAAAACTTGACATCTTTTTCATGTTTAGAGAGTTTTAAAAAGATGCAAAAAAGAAAACTACAAATGTCCATTTTCGTAGATAGTCTCTTAAGTCTGAAAAGGTAGAAAACAATACTCAAGAGAACCTCTTAGCCATGTTCGATTAAGGTATTCTTTTTTCGTGTTTATTCTATCTCAGACCGAAAAAGGGATAAAATTATACTGAGTAGACATATTTTCATTTATTTTTACGAGTTAGAAAAGAGCAATGCTCAAAAATATTTTCATATTTTGGGACTCTGAAAAGAGCTGAAAGAGGACTGCTCCTAGAGGAACGAGTGGTATAAAGGGTAGCAACTGGTTCCGGTGATGATGGAAATGCTCAAAACATGTAGAGGTCAAGAGACTGGCTAATAAGACCACTCATCGTAGAGGTTCCCTAGGAAAGTCTAAGACAAAAGAGTGAAAGTGTATGATAATCCAAGTAGATGGTGACAATGGAATGAAAAAACCAAGATCATCTCACAGAAACACTCTAATAAAATGGAAATCATGAGAGGTAGGATGAAAATGGTTTCTTTTTTACAAAATCTTGAAACATGGGAAACTATGCTCGAAATTTGTTTCATTTTTTCACAAGCTTGAAACATGAGGAAAGACTATGCTTGAGAGTGGTTTCATTTTTACACAAGATTGAAATGGAGAAAAACTATGCTTGGAATAAGTTTGCATGATCCCGGCATAATGACTCAATTCACATGCCCCCAAAATTCATTTCATTTACCTAAGTAGACTATCGATGGCTAACAGGTGGATGGAAATAGGGTTCATTTATGAGATCAAGTGAAATAATAGACTGGGAATTTAAGATATCTAATCAAAGACTCATATTGAAAGGGGATATGTTTCATTTTTAAATGAGATTGACAAAGGAAAAGAACTATGCTCAAGATGCCTTGTTTCATTTTTTAAGGAGCTTGACACAAGAAAAGGAACTCTTCTATAGAAACCTTGTTTCATTTTTTAAGGAGTTTAACACAAAACAAGGAGTTGTGCTACATGGACCTTGTTTCATTTTTTAAGGAGCTTGACACAAGAAAATAAATTCTGCTCCAAAGATCTTATTTCATTTTTTAAGGAGCTTGACACAAGAAAATGAAACCTACTCCAAATTGTTTCCTGTTTATGCGAGCTTGAAACGTGGAGGAAATTGTCCTTATAGGAACCTATTCCATTTGTTAACGAGGTTGACATAATAAAATAACTATCCTCATGGGACCTTATTTCATTTTTTAACGAGCTTGACATAATAAAATGAACTTTTCTTGAAATGCCTTGATCATGGAACATAAGAGGCCATGGCTTCCAAGAGGTTCTCATTAGATGGGAGAACAATGATATGGAAAGGATACATATCAAGGGATCTAATGGAAATATCAGGCTCTAATGCCCCTAGTACATGATGCACTACATCACCTACTAGATCATCGGTAGAAGTGGGCATGGAACATGTTGTTGCATAATTAACCTATGGCGAAGGAGATACCACTTGTATACAATTAGGACCATTTAGGGATTATGGATGATTGGAACTCAAATTAGGACCAATGAATGGAAATTGATCAATGGTCACAATTCTTCCTTCATGCTGGAAACATATAACACGAAAGAGAGAAGGGACAAGAGCTGCCATGACATAAACATAGTAACAACCAAGGAGTAAATTAAAATCCAAAGGCCTTAGACAACCATCACATCAATATAGACAATATTTCCTCCCAAAGTAATATAGGAAGGATCCCTAACGGTTGATTGGGTCCTTTGTTAAAAGTGAACAAATTATAGGTAATGGGCACAAGCTGCCGAGAACATAAAGCTTTCCAAGAAGTTGAGGATATTATACTTACTGATGTGCCTTCATCTATGATTGTGTCAGGTACATGAATATTATAATCCTGTACTATGATTTGGAAGGGAACGTAGGAAGCAAGACGATATACTGCTAGTCAACTCCAATCAAAATAAGTGACCACACTACTTGGAGGGGGTGTCATGGGAATGGGAGAACTACACCCTTGTGTTATGGGAATTGGAGGATTTCCCCCCTGTATCGTGGGAATGGGAGGATTCCCCCCCAATTAATTGGAATTTGAAGAAACAAGAAGAACCTGAGTAGTATGAACTTCACTCTCTATGAGAAATGTACAATCAGCCAAAGGTGGAATCGAGTCAACCATGTTCCCTACCAATGGTTGGTTGAGAAAATACTCATGGGATTCACATTAAGAGAGAGTGGGATATACTAGAGATGGATTCTAATCAAACACATCATCAACTAGTGGGGGGTTAGGGTAAAGCTTCCGATAACCAGTCGGAAGCCAAGGTTGAGAAGTTGTAAGGTTTTACAACACTTTTGAGGTTTCATCCATATAAGGAAAAAGGTGAATAGGATGATTCCATTCACATAAATTACAGGGAAATTTGACTTTACCATTTTTCCCATTGACCTTACTATCACTAGTTGAGGTTTGTTACCAAAATGATCTCCATAAGCTGATGAAAAAGTTTGATGTGAGCATGTGGACCATACTTCTAATATCTTGGGAATTCCAGCACAATCTCTAAGAAGGTGATAACCCTTACATAACTTGCAAGGGAATTTAGCTTTACAGGGTTGATTGGAAGGTTCCTCCATACTAGTTGCATCGGTAGAAATGGATTCTTGGTTTCTCCCTTAACTATTTTTCTTCTTCTTCTTTTTCCTCTCTCACCAGATGAGGAGGAAGAAAGGGATGAAGAAATAATAGGTGAAGAAGCAAATGGGTAAAATTTATGATCAACATGAGGTTGATATTTTTCAAGTGAAGGAGAACTTGGTTGAGAAGAAGTTTGGACATTCGGAGCCATAGGAGTTGAAAACAACCAAACTAGAAAACCACTTGTAAATCTGGGAAGGGACAATGTTGTCATATGATTAAGAGCACCAATATTTCCAAAAGAAGGAAAAGTAACAAGATTCCTGTCAGAGGAGTTTCCTTGATTGGTATAGTCGGTAACTGTTTCCATTATTCTCAACCTAATATCTACTAAGGAGTTATTCCACGAGGAGGATGTTATTATGCGGTCAGTTAATTTATTTTAGAAATTAACAACAAAAAATAAAACAAAGGGGTAAACTAGGAAAAATGTTTACCAAGAAAATGTTAACTGTAATATACACCTTGGTGAACCAAGGACTTAATGTATGACATCAAATATCTCTGAATGTTGTGTTCAGTGTATCAAAATATACAAGGCGGCTGACTCGGTTATCTATGATGAGGATAGCAACCTATAGGGGATTCCCAAATTATACTCAACGATACGTGGGAGTGTAGTTTGTAGTAGTGTTTTCTAATGCATAACCATTCAATGAGAGTGTTCCCATATACTTCTCATGCGTGGAGCGCCATTCGATATACCCAAAGGTATGTGGAGAACGATCCTATACACATATGTATATGGAACGAGATATCAACCCCAGAATGCAATGCTGAAAAAAAAAATACAACTCCTATGTTTAACATCGTCAAAACACATCTCTAGCCTAGAACTCCGAGTGTTTGTATTAATGTTACAAATTCTCCTTAGGTTGATTGAGATGAATTTTAGAGTTGATCTTGAATTATGTTTTGATTTCAAGGCTCAAAATTCGATGTCACATGAACAAACCTATGATGTGACTAACATGAGAAAGATAACTCTTTTACTTCTTTTATGAAAGCTTATCTAGTGTAGGAAAGAGATGAAAAAAATGATGCAACAATTAAATATTCATCAAACAAGAGCTTCCCAACTAGATCTTTCAATTTCACTATTCCAATTAAATTCAAAGCATTAAAAGATGCCAAACCATGCAATGTAATATATGCACGATTCCTTTGAAAATTATGCAAATGTAATCTATGCACAATTTCCTTTCCTGCCGTGAAAATGAGAATTCTAACTATGCAAATGTGATCTATGCAAGATAATTCTTCAAATCAAACACAATAGGATTCCAATGAAGTCAAATGTAATTTGAGAGTTCTTCAGGACTGTATATGGCTCCTTCAACTTGAGCATTTGATAGACCGACTGTGACACAATCTTTGAGTACAGGCTGTTTTAGCTTGGGGTGTGCAGTATTAGTCAATTAGAACGAGGTTTGTACTAACACAGATAGATATTCGCTGTCATATATCAGATTAAGTCCTTGGACTCCAGTTATTAGCTTCCAACAATCTGCAAGACTAATAGAATAGTCGGGATATATGGTTCCATATTGACAGCCAGTTGACAAGTTTCCCATTATAGTTCCTATACGAGCATGGTCATATGTCTGATGACGGGTATCAAAAACTTCAGCTATACAAGGGGTATTGATACCATGACGAAACAAAGGAGCTAGACCAATGCGAATTCCACCAAAATGAAGATAATTATACTTCTTATCAGCTGCATATTGTCTAAACTTTTTTATATCATCTTTTGAAAATAACTTTAGAGAGACAATCTGAACAGACGGACCAAAATTTTTTATAGTCACCTCCACTTCTTTTAAAAAGGACTTGGATTTAAACAAAAAGGTCATCGGAAATTTATAAATATCAGTAGCATGCAGAGAGGGGGGATTCCAAGTTTCAGGATGGTCAACTATTTCATGATCAAGTTTAGTTTCTTCAGAGCGAGAAGTAAATTCATTTACGATTTTGCGATCAATACTTGAGAAGGTACGTAACAGATTAGCCATAACAGAATCAGAAATAGGGCTCTGATACCAAATAAGATTGTGGACTCTGTAACTTACTTGAATTTGAAATATTGCTGCCGCTATCCTCACACACACACCTTATTGGTGAGAGATACGCGAAATGACTCCTCAGGTCCTTTACTCGCCTTACAATCTCCTTTCGTGATCTTGGAAGAACTGTACTCAGACAGGCGGCCCAGAAGGCTTCAAATTAATTCAAGCAAAATGTTACACACCATATTATGCCATAGAGCAGAGCTATAGAGCTTATGAATTCTTTACAGCAGAACACTTACTCACACACAACACTCGCTCACACTCAGATCTCACACTCTCGATGATCTCTAAACTAACCAAGCACACATATATATATACAAAAATATGAGACTATTGAGGGTCCTTGTCAGGCATTCTTGGCCCAGATGGTGTTTGCTCAATATTCTCGGGTACAATAATTAAAGTAAATATGCCTTACCATAATCCTTTTGGACTATGATCATTATCCTCTTGTTCACCTGGTTCAAAATCACTGGGGTATTCCATCGGTGATGACGAGGAATTTGTACTCCTTGTCCGATAAAGCCATTCCAAGTACTGAGATTCCCACTCACGTTCATCCTGTGCCTGAGCATCTTGATAGATATAAAAAAAAAGAGTACCTTGGTCCGTAGATTCCTTTGATTTTCCTTTTTCTGTAGATGCCTTTGCCGTAGAAACTCCTTTTCCTTTTGCTGCTTTTGAATATTCTCCTTTAGATGATTGTCCGGTATGCAATTTGACAAGATCTTTAGTGACAAAAATATTATGTTGAGGAAAGAGATATTTGTCAGCTGATTTTGTCCATTTATTGACATAGGCCATCGGATCAACTTCAATATCAAGAAAAGAATCTTTTCTACTTTTTCGAAAACTAAGATCTGTTTGAACTGCTAATTCAACACCATCAAGTAGTTCCAACTTAAATATCTGGAACATATTCACAGAATGTTCAATACAACATTGGATCCAGAATTTACAAATATGATTTAACCTGTGATGATCTTGCCAACCCAAGTCAAAACTAACTGCAGAGCAGACATGGTTGGATAATAGAAAAATGATGAGGAAAACAACATCACTTGTCCAATTACCATGCTTAACATTAATTGTGATCAAAGCTTTCTGATTAATAATTAATTTGATAGCTTTAATATTATTCTGACAATTTTCTAAAGCTTTCATCAAATCAAGTTTTTCTTGAAGCCTTAACTGATAGAATTCTTTTAGCCATGTAGAAATCTTCTTGACTTCTTCCATATTATCAGCTAGCATTGATTCATCAAATTTCTCTGGACCATATATCCGTGAGAAGGGATTAGGTACTATGGGAGTTCGCAATTCAATGCTTTGATAATCCCACGGAGTAGAAAAAGTTCTTAGGTACTGCAGGGATCTCTCAATACATTGAGTTGTTCTGAGCTGTGGCTTCTTTCTGCATAGTCCTTTATAAATTTCCCAATCAGCAAAAGGTTCATATATTTCATACTGTGGGAAAGTATTTGTTCCTGCAAAATACTCATTGTTACTCTGGATATAGGCTGCCTCTAATTCTTTGAATAAATCTGGGATCTGGAGAGAGATGAGAATTTTTTCAACCTTTGCATGCATATTTATCTCATCGATATCAAGAATTTTTGCAGTGGTGTAGATAGCAAAAGAAAAATCAACTGCGCCAATCAACTGATAATAATTCAACCTTTTGAGAGTTTCTATCATCTCATCTGTAAACAGCCGAGACCAATAATCATCCAAAGTTTTGAAATATACTTTGACCTTCATGTTAGGTAAAGGGTAAACCTTTACCAATTCTTCATCTAAGCCCAAAACTACTCCAACATTCTTTGACTGCCAAGCTTGGCAGCGTTGGATCCATTGATTTCTCCGTATGCGAAATCCAACGAGCTTCTTTATTTGTTGAGCAATATCATCAAGCACCAATTCTAGAATGTGGAACCTTTTAACAAAATTCTGGAAATTATCGTCTGCAGGTGTTTGTCCTGGAAGCTCAAAAAGATCTGTTCTTCTGCTAGGGCCTGAGAAAGTATGCATCTTATTCATATCTCTGGTGAGAGAGTCGGCCAGATAATTAGAAATACCGGGAATCCATTCAACATCAAACTCATACATTTGGAGCCATATCTGCCATGCTAATAATCGACCTCTAGCTAATTGCCTAGAGATTTTAGCAGATAAAAAATGTGTAAAATTCATAGAATCTGTTCTGATTAAAAACTTTGCTGGAGCCAGATAAACTTCAAATTTTTGGATTCCATTGAAAATTGCAAGTGTTTCCTTTTCAGCTGCAAAATATCCTTTTTGATGTGGCAAAAACTCACCAGATGCATATGCACACAATTCTTCTTCACCTGATTCTTGCTTCTCAAATAACACTGCTGCCCAAAAAGAATCAGAAGCATCAGTCTGTAAAATTAAGAATCCATTTCCAGGAGGCTTAAGTTGTGGTAAATGTTTGCATTCGTCCTTTATCAGTTTTACAGCTTCTGTAGCCTAAAAGGACCAGCCTGAATGCAAATGTTGCCTAATTGGAGATGTTTTCTCTGATAACCTGGGAATATATTAATGAATATAATTCAACACACCAAGAAAACGTTGAATCATTTTTGTGTCAGAAATTTTTTCTGGAAACTCAGACAACTTTGTGAACACATGCCGCTGCATTTGTATTTTTCCTTCAATTACATGAATGCCTAAAAAATCAACACTATTCTGAAACATTACCATCTTCTTTTCGGATAGTACAATACCATGCTGTCGAACTTCATCTAAAAAGATATTTAGATGCTGGAGATGGATTTCCAAATCTGGACTATGTACTAAAATATCATCAATATATACAACTATAAAATCATACTTGCCAAAAATAAAATCCATACGCCTCTGAAAGAATGCAAGTGCATTCTTCAAACCAAAAGGGACAACTTTCCATTGAAAAAATCCAGCAGGGCATGTGAAAGCGGTCTTATGCCTATCTTCAGCTTTTATCTGAATCTGATAGTACCCAGACTTCATATCAAACTTGCTAAAGATTTTACTATTCTGAATCTTCTGCATTATGGTCTCTTGTCTAGGTAATGGGTAATTAAAGCTTTAGTAATGGCATTCAAAGGCTTATAATTAATTACCATTCTAGCTTTTCCACGAATGATCTCAGAATGATTTTGTACTAGGAAAGCTGAACAAGAGTAATGAGACTCACTGGGTTCAATTAACTGAAGTTGCAGAAGTTCATCTACCTGCTTTCTGATTTCTTTTTCATCGGATGGGGTGCAAGGAATCAACTTCCCTTTGACACCATTATCATGGAGAGTAATTATTTCCTGTTGTGGACTCTCAATTGTCCAAAAAACTTGGGGATTCTCAGAGCAATTTTTTAACAACTCTTCATATACTTGTAGCTGTTCTTGGGACCAGGATTTACATGTGACTTCTGCTTTGTTTTCTGTTGAGCTCTGTCTTCATATAGTTGGAGAACCTCAATCCAGTTATTTGAATCTTTGGTAGGTCTTCTAGGTCCAACCTTCTTTTGGCTATTTTGTTTTTGTGCCTCTGAATTAGCCAATGTAAGTCTTGGAACAGAAATTGCACTTTTCTTTATATTAAGGATTAATTTATCTTCACTGATTGTGACCGGAAGGACTGATGAAAGAAAAGGCATTCCTAACGATAAACTAGTTGAAGTATCATAATACTAAACAGCTGAAATTTTGACAATACTCCCTCCAACTTTTAAAGAAATATTATCAACATAATGAGTAAGGGAGACTGAACCACTAATGGTTTCAGAAACCAAAATATGATTAAGAGGTTTCCAGAGGCCTTTAAAAAGAGAGGGTCAAGCCAAATTGTTAGATCCACCTGTATCAATAAAGGCATGGACAACAATCCATTCATTGTGAACTTGGACTTCAACAGGGATATACAGAAGATTGTTAGTTTTAACAATATTTTTCAAAAAAGAAGATTCTTCAGGAGTGGATATAGGAAGTGCAGAGGATGGCGAAATATTTTTGGGATATGGACAAAAATAATTAAATGGAGGAATGACAGAAGATTCTGGTAATATAGGAGGAGGTAGAGAGATAGAATGATTGTCACTAAGGGATATGGAAACAGTAGAAACAAGATCATCTGAAAAATCAGAAGTTTCAGAGGTATAATCGTCTACATTTCCATGAATAGAGGACTCAAACTTAAATTGGGTGAAAATTCCAAAAATCAAAAGAGATCTCACTGAAAGGTGATTAAAATTCATACATAATTCATCCCTCTTGTTAAACAGACTAATCCCTCTTGCAGACAAGAGCGATCTCCCTAGTATTCAACGAATAGCTAGAAACAAACAACCATATGAAAACCTTTTTCTCTAGATTAAATTCATTCCAAAATTATCATAAGAAAGTAAGAGGACATGCTCCTACCTTGAAATCCAAATGCTTGATGAAGTCTTTTGTCTCGTCACTCCGAAGTGACTTCTCCAATAAGTAGAAACTGCAACCAAAGACAAGGCAAAAGGATCAAAGCATCTGCAACATATAATAGTTAATAAAAGTTAATCTAACTTAGTGATCAAGGAGTATAAGTAGAGATGTTATTCCAATAAGCACAAGAACAACTCAATGAGAAAAATAAATCCACTATGTATTATCTTGAATAAAAAAAGGAGTAACCTTACAACCTAACGCCTTGATGTCGTACAAGTTTCTCCCTAGGTCTTGAACAATTGTGTCACCCTTAGTTTGACAAGCCTTCCTCTCTAAATACCAGCATGAAGTTATAGGCATAAGGGTGTGATCATTCTGATGCCAACAAAAAACTAGTGCAGAAAGTATGCACTTGGGAATTCTCTTCAGCAATTACTTACAAACTTTAAGCTACCCTTGAGACTGAAACATGAGCTCAATCTATAGGGAAATGGAGGTAGTTTCAGTTCCATGAAGAGGGGGATGGATTCCTCTCATGAAGGGATTTGAGCTCCATGGACCAAGGGATAAGCTCCATGAGTGGAGGGATAAAGCTCGAACTGATCATGCCTCTAGAAGCTTACAGTTGGGAATATTCGACCAACTGGGCTTCTAGAATTTACTTTTTCCTTTATTTGAATTTTTATGGGGGTCCGCAGGTTTTAATAATAGAACGTGCGGGGGCTGTCGCAGGCTATAGAAAAAGTATCCACGAATCTGCTGGAAAAGGCTAGAAAAAGTGCGGAGGTAGACTTTTAAGGTTTTAATGAGCTTTTCTCCAATTCCAAGACTTGGATTGGGAACATTAGGGTTTTTGACTTCTAAGAGAGAAAAATATAGGTGGGGATAGACCTATATGGACAGTAAAATGTCATGGTGACAAAATAACGTGTAACAAATTGCCCCCTAAAGTGAAAAGTCTAAAGTTTATGCTGAAGAGTGAAGTGCTTTATCATTTTGAGGATTGGATTGGGGACGTGGTTGAAAACCTGTAAAAACATTCAATATATATATATATATATATATATCATTGCTGAGGTAGGCATTCCCATACTCAGATCAAAACTAACTAAATTTTCTGGTACAGAAATAGTTTCAATATTACATCAAAGTAGACACAGTATGGACTCAACCATCTATCATGAGTAGTCTAATGTATCATAAATAATAAAACACATCGCAGCCTGGGTGGTGGAACCTAGATCTAGGGTCTTGATTTCCACTTCCCGAACTAGCATGAATCTATCCATGTGATTGATTGTGTCGAAGTCGAACATGGTAGAAACCACTTGAACCGATCAATGATGTGAACTACTAACAAGTGTGAGAGAAACCACCAATAATGAAAATGGCTCTCAAAGCACTCAAGTACAATCTATGACGTGTGAATGAATGATTTGCAATCGAACACTCATAGAATCATTCAATTGAAGGTCAATGATGTAACCTGTTGTCGAAAGTGAGAAACTTGCCATTAGGGCATGCAGATCCCAAGGTACTGATAGGATTCTAGATCAAATTTCTAGATGATGATCTGACATCGATAAAAAGTGATCCGTCGTAGGAAATCCCATGACACGAAACCATTAGATCAAGTTTTGAAGAAATTTTTTGTAAGGACTGACTTAGAGATGGTCAACGTGAATGAAGACAAATGTATGCAATGAATGGTTTATTTGAACTCTCTTTTGAACACATAATGACACTATAGATGGTTTGGCAGCATTTGACCTAAAGCTAATACCCAGAAACTGGCTGAAGACTTTCAATGTGGTTTGATTAACTATTAGACAAAGGATTTTCCAACCCAGGTACAAGTGTGAAAAAGTGTCGTGTTCAAGAGTGGCATGTTGCTTTTTAAACAAGGGTGACAACTGGATTCTTTTTCTCTCTTTTTCCCTACCATTACTGGCAAGTATGTCTTTATTTTTGACAAGATTGAGCAAGATAAAATTTGCTTGTCTGTGTAAGCTCATCCTTCAGATGAGTCCATCTTAGTATTAAAATCGAACCCTAAGAAGGAGTGGTTCGGTCTTGTTGTAATCGACAGTAAAGTTTCAACAAGTCCAATATAGGAGAAACTTAGTGTTTTTCAGTTTTAGGGAGTTAGAAGAAAAACATAAGTAAACTCCATGGTTGTTCTTTTTTGTAAATTTAGTCTCTCAAGCCCAAAAAAAGGATAAAATGATACAGGAGAGAACTATATTGACCATGATTAGTCAACGTATACCTTTTTCGTAAATAGTCTATTTCAGTCCGGAAAAGGGGTAAACTTATACTGAAGGGACGACTGTTCATTTCCTTTAACGAGTTCAAATAGTAAAGTACTCGGCGATATATTCATATTTAGAGAGTTTGAAAAGGGCTTAAAAGAAAACTCCAGGGTTTCGCTTATTCGTAATTTTCAAGAGACCGAAAAGTGATAAAAGTATACTCAGCGTCAAAATAATTCTTCTCACCAAAAAATCTTGTATGCTACACAAAAACTTAAAATATTACACATACCTATTTCCAAGAAGTAAAAATAGCCTTTTAAGGTGAAAAATAAGTAAAATATAATATTTTATTCATTCAAAAACTATAAAAAGGAGTCAAAACAAAATCATTTTCACCTTTTTCGTCAGAGCAGTTAATTGAGAGCTTTTGGCAAACATGTTTCAGAGCAAATATTGGGAGAACCGACCCTCCAATCCTTGAATTGTCAAAACTAAGTAATCCACATCATCATCTTCTTCATTTCCATCCATTTCATTTTTATTTTTAAGTCTCAATTTCATTTTTTTGGAGGAATTTATATTTAAAAATACGCTCTCGAGGGTTCGTAGGTCATGCGCACGCTACCTGCAGACCCCGATAATTTTTCAATGAGAAAATTATCGGGTTGCCCAAGTTTCTGTGTAGAGCCCATGCAGACATCTGTGCTGTCTCCTCACAAAAATTGAGGAGGCGCCATGACTATTTTAAAATTCACCATTTCTCTTAAAAATGATTTAAGTTTTGCACTAAAATGGTTTCTAACTTTCAAATACGTCTACTTGTAGGTTATTCCACCATGTTAGAGTGGCATGAACATGAGCATGAGACTATAGACAATGAAGCTATGAATGATCCTAAAACAATGCGTGTTTTGTAGGTTTGTGGTTTATATAAGTTCCGGGCTATCCAAGTTATGAAAGCACAAGTAGAGTTGATGACATGGCTAGTAAATGCATGGGAAGGTCAAGATCAATGCTTCATCATTGGTGACCATTGGCTCAAAATTGAGCTAGAGGATAGTTATTTCTTACTGGATTGTCCAGGAGAGGAGAAAACATATCCTTGTTTGGGGCTATACAGGGTGGCCTACCTGTTGCTA
Organism: Pinus albicaulis; assembly: GCA_034641835.2. Taxonomy (NCBI): domain Eukaryota; kingdom Viridiplantae; phylum Streptophyta; class Pinopsida; order Pinales; family Pinaceae; genus Pinus; species Pinus albicaulis. Next base: position 355,671 of record JAXQQM020060698.1, on the reverse strand, counting down.
GCTAGAAACAACAGTATTGCAGTGATGAGACAGACTTAAAGGATAGACACATAGATATAAAACTATCTTGTGATTGGATCTCAAAGTTATTGCATTTACAGTAACCAGATTGTGTGGGACTACAACTCCACATGTAGCCACTAAATCTCAAATGCAGACTGTAGTAGAGTGTTTTGGAGGCACCCTATTCAACTGGTGTGAAGGGGTATTGGCCAACATGAAAGGCTAATTAACTAGAGCAAAGAATGAAAAGTTGAAAAACTTTGGTTATGGTGCCATTTTGATTTATTTTTATTTAGAGAGAATCCCACTTCTCGCCCCTCAACTTATTCCAGTAGATCGTGGGGAACTTCTGGAACCTCATATGGTACATTGGGTTGCATTAATGGCCTGCCATGGTGGCGATGGCAGTTCAATGGTTCGGTTCACTCCGACATACTTTATGTGGCTAAGGAACCAAGTCTTCACAATTGAAGACTTCCCCTATGCAGGGATAGATTTCAGAGGTGATACTGAGATGTCTTTGCCTCTAGGGGCATAGTGGGACGAGTCAGGTAAGTGAACTATTTTGATGTTTTTAATCTAATTTTTATTTGTTTTTAATCATCCAATACTGATAAAAATATTTAAATGCAAATGTCGGTCCACGATGACCAACTACACTCTATCTCTTTGATAGGTGACAAGTAGAGCCTATAGCACCACCACGGGATCAGGCAGCAGAGATCCTAACAGATATGAAACAAAACCTGGAGAGGTTAACCACAGACATTCCTGAAACATGATCAAATGACATTCCTCTCCGGCTTTAGAGATATGTTACGGATGTTCCAGGACCGTTTAGGAGATTCCTACGCAAGGTGGCACGTGCCATGGAATATTACCGTGATCATCATCAGAGATAGTGGATGATCATTGCTGATTGATATTTTTTTTTTATTAGTATCTATTAGATCATAAGTTGTTTAAACCTATGATCATAGATGATGTAATATTTTGAAAACAAACCTATCTATGATATTACTACTTTCTCTGAGTATCTTGTTCAACATGTATCAAATGTTGTTTTGGTTTACTATGTCAATGTTGCAAATGTCTATTTAGAAAATGATTAGCTAGTGCATCAGTCAATGTATTTAAATTTCTTGAAATGCGTTGATATTCAATTTAATCAAATTGACGTTCCAAGAGACGAACCTTAAGAAATAATCTCAATAACACTAGATTTTTAATTGCATATACCTAGTTTAAATGTAATACATTGAGTTTTGAATCCAACCTAATGATCAAAAGTGGAATACCAAATGAAATGGCATCAGATAATAACTCAATAACTGCACTATATTTTGCAATATTGTTCATTGTTTGACCAAGGCATACCCCATGCATAGAAACTAACTCATCGGCGGGTAAATAAATAACCCAAGTCGCGGAAGAGATATTCCGTGTACTAAAATAGACACCATTAGCAAAACCAATATACATTTGAAGGGATTTTGACATCTACAATATCAAGAGTAATCAAGATAAGCAGTGATAGTAGTAACAACAAACTTAAACTAGGAACACTTATCTAATCTAAGGCACACTATCTAAAAAGTAACTAATGTATAAGTGAAATATTCACACGAAAGTTAAGCATAATATCTCTTAAGATAACGACCATTTCTGGGCTTATTTAAAGAGACCCCATCATAATCAGTCAATTCATAGGATCCTTTCACAAGCACACGCTTGATGATGTAGGGACCATGCCACATTGGTTCAAATTTTCCAGCACCTAGCTTATCATTAGCTTGATCATATACTAAGACTAGGTCACCTTCTAAAAAAACATGAGGGGTAAAACTTCGATCATACTGAGCTTTCACACATTTCTTATGAGCTTTAGTAGCTAATGTAGCAGTGCGTCGAGTCTCATACAATTGCGCTAAGTAAAAAAAGAAATTTTCCTCTTCATAGGTAGCTGGTAGTAACTCAATGGTCAATTGGAGTGATATTATTTCACATTCAATGGGTAACACAACTTCTAAACCATAAACAAGTTGAAAAGGAGTGAACCCTGTAGCAGTATTTGCTAAGGTTCGATATTCCCATAGTGCCGAAAAACGCATGGTATGCCAATTTGATTTGTGAGTTCCGATAATATGTTTAATCATGGTGGTTAAAACCTTGTTGACAGCTTCAACTTGACCATTAGCTTGTAGGTAATATGGAGTAGAATTATCGTGGTGCAAGCCAAGTTGATCAGAAAGTTTGGTCATCATTATATTTCAAAAATGACTCCCATGGTATGTGATAATAGCTTGAGGCACACTGAAACGAGAAATCACATGATTGAATATGAATGTAGCTATAGCTTTTCCATCTGCCGTGAATGTAGGCATCTCCTCAGCCCATTTGGTAAAATAATATACAGCGAGAATAATATACCCATGCCCGCTGACCGAGTGAGGGTTACATGTAATGAAATCAATGCTCCATTTCTCAAAAGGACCAACAACAATGATTGGGTGAAGAGGAGCTCGAGGCGCACACATATTACGATAAAAAATTTGGCAGTTGTGGCATTTTCGGACTGCAATAATACAATATTTGAATAAGGACAACAAAAAATAACCAGTGCACAATATCTTTTGGGTTGTGGCAAACCCCCACATATGACCACCACACGCTCCAGAGTGTCAATCATTCAAAACTCTTTCAACCTCTTCATGAGTTATACAACGTCGAAAAATAGAATCCGCACCACGACAATAAAGAGTGTCTCCAACAATATTGTATTGTTGGGATTGATATCGGATTCTCCATCGATTTGAACGTGAAAGCTCTAGGTGGAAGGTTTGGGTTTGAATATATGTGATGATATATACATACCATGGATCTAAAGTATTGATAAGAAACATAGATTCATCTGCAATGGGATTCTCTACCATTGTTTTTGTCTCAGTATTGGGAAAGTCACACATAAGTTCTGCAAACACTAGTTATTTCTTTGATTTAGATTTCTCAAATTCCAAATCAAAATATTGTAGGATGATAATCCATTTAGATTATTTTCCCTCGAGTAATTTTTTTGTCAAAATATACATCATCAGGTTGCAATTAGATATCACAGTTGTTTTACGTAACAGTATGTAGTGACGAAATCGTTGGACAACTTGAACTGCTGCCAAGGCCAATTTATCCACATGCGAATATTTAATTTACGTCGGGTTGAGATTCCGACTTAGATAGTAGATCACATGCTCATTTTGAGATTCATCCTCTTGAACCAAAACCATTCCAATGGTGGAATTAGAGGCAGCTAAGTATAAAAAGTAGTCCTGGTGGTAATTGGGTGGATGCAATAACGGTGCATGGGTCAATGCATGTTTTAGTGCATCAAAATATTTATTAGCAACCTCATCCCAAATAAAAGGAACACTTTGTTTCAACAATTGGGAAAAACCTTTTGTTAACTCAGCATAGTTCAGGATAAACCTACATCATAAATTTGCTTTCCCTTGCAAACTTTGGATTTGGCGAAGTGTGGAAGGAGGAGGTAAATTGATGATGGCCTCAACCTTTGAGGAGTCGACACAAATGTTGGCTTTTTAAACGATGAATCCTAGTAATTGTCCCGGTTGCACTCAAAAAAAAATTTTGTGCGGGTTCAAACAAATCTTGTAATGCCATCATCTCATGAAAATAGTTCGTAAGTGTGTAGGATGATCGTCCCTGCATAAAGAGCAAGTAGGTAAATCATCCAGATAAGGTTGTACAATATGTATGATATCATGAAAAGCGTAAGACATTACCCTTTGAAAAGTTGCATGCATTTTTTAATATGAAAGGTAATTTGCAATAAGAAAATGTCCCCCAAGGACATATAAATGCTGTTTTTGGTTGATCAACAAGGAGTAAGTTGATTTGATTATAACTAGAAAATCCATCCATGAATGAAAAAATTTCATTTCTAGCACAATCATCAATAATTTGGTCGATATAGGGGGTAGGATAATTGTCTTTTGGACATGCTTTATTAATGTCTCTATAATCGATGCATACACATATAGTCCTTTGTTTTTTTTGTAATAGGGACTATATTAGATACCCAATCTGTTAATGGAATTGGATAAATAAATCTTGCTTGTAATAGTTTTTCAACTTCAACTTTAATTGCAACAACTTTTCGCGGATGTATTCGACGTAATATTTTTCTAATAGGCTTGGCATCCGAGTATGTCTTAATTTCATGAATGAAAATATTTGGAATGATTTCTAGCATCTCTTCGTAAGACCAGGTGAATATGTCTCAGAATTCTTGAAATAGGGCTTTATATGTATTAATCTCTTCAATTGTACAAGAAGCGCCTATATGAATGTTTTAAATAATTCCAGGTTTAACTGATATGTTGATGGGAACAATTGTAGAAATGTTTCTCAAATTAGTCTTAGAATCCGAATTTGTAATTGATATGGGATTCTGCAATTCCTTGACATAATCAATTGTAAAAATAGACAAAAAATATTTTTCAAACCTATCAAGGTTAGGTAAAAATGAAGATTTATGATGTAGATCATCCCAAGGTAATTCATCCAAAGAAAAAAATTCTTGAATACTTTCATCAGTGTGAAATACATGTTGAAAGAGATCGGAAAGTGATGTTAAGGCTGAGTTTGATAGTGAAGAGGATTATTCGATGATTACATTAATTTGATCAGGAGCAGTCGAAGGTGTGTCAGAATATGAATGTACTACCATATATTCCATTTCAAAAGGACTCAAAGGCATCTCGCCATTGAAAGAATCTAGTTTTGATTCTGAAGGCACTACCCAAGTGTCATCGAATGGTATAGGGCTTGATGAGATCATATTGATGTTGGAAATGGTACGCGGTATGTTGGGTGGAGGCATAGAGAAAGTTCCCATCAAAACGAATTCCTTTAATAAACCTACACCAACATCTTCATATGGGATAGTCAATTTTCCAGCATGTTGGATATTGTCTATAGAAGCAGGGTCGGATGAATAATATGGCAATTGATTGATTTTCACAATCTTTCCTTTATGAGGAAACATGATTAATCGAAAGATGGATGAAATGATAGCAGTCATGGCATAAGACCAACTATGAACCAAAATAAAGTTGTAATACAGAGGGGCATCAACAAATTCCACATCTATATTAACTATTTTTCCTTCTACTTCTATAGGTAAATCCTAGAGTATTCAGTAAGGATGAAATCCTCTTCCATCAAAGGCTTTAAGGATTGTAAGGGATTGGTTCAGTGTTGGAGAATCAAGATTTTTCCAATATTTTAATGACATTATGCATGTGGATGCCCCCTCATCAATTACAGTATGAAAGACTCGTCTGTTTTTTACTAATACTGGAATCTGAAAAGCCATCTGATGAGGGAGTCTCGGTGTAAAATTTTCTAGATCAAAGACCATGAGGTTGGAATCCTGAGGATCAATAGCTCTGATAGCTGATAATATTAATTTCCTTTGTGCTGGACATGATTGTAGCACTTCTAAGATTGACATTGCTGAAGGGGATATCGCTAAGTCTTCAACAATGTTGTAATTCTGAACAACTCTCGCATGTGCATTGAAAGCTGATTTTCAAAGTACACCTTTAGCAAGAAGTTTAATCACTAGACCAGGATGAGGTTTCTCTATGTGAAGTGGATCAGAAACTGAAGGAGATACAACTAGTGTTTGACTTGAATTTTCCATCTCTTTACCAGTTACAGGATTTTTAGTTCCATAGTTTTGCGATCGTGTCACAACCATAACCTCAGACATCATTAAAATATCTGCCGATGAATTTGAATAAGATCCTATATTTTTTATATATTGAGTAGGAAAAGGATCCTTCAATACAGCGGGTGTGGGTGAACCTTTGACAAACTTAGAGACCTCAAACCGATGTGGGCACTCTTTCGTAAAGCGATCATCATCACAGATAAGACAAGGATAACAAGGTTTTCACTTATCATCAACTGGTTCATTCTTTCAGTTTTCTCTTTGGGAGATGTAGTTTTCTTTTTTTTATTCTTTCCTTTCTTCTTATTACTAGTTTTAGATTTAGCTGTAGATGAGTCTACAACATGGATGTCAACAAAAGTTTCAAGGGAAGAATCTCCTTTTGGTGAATCTAGTAAAGTTATGATAGGAGAAGTAGTTTTGGTTGACTTCTTCTTACTCTTATTAGCATTAACTAAACCAGTTACACCATCTGAAGCATGAGAACCTAAAGGAGTTGCAGTTATTTGACCGGGACGTGGTAAGTTAGGAATTTTTTCGTATAATATACCAGGCTAGGTATATACAAGGTCTAAGTACTGTGCTTGAGAAATGACCTGTTCTTCCGTAATAACACCTCCCTTAGCCACATATTCAGTGATATTTGGAAGTAATGATTTAATAAACCATTCTGCCAAGATCTGATCCAGAATAAAAACTTTCACTAAACGTCTTCTACGTCTCCATTCATGCATATGATCTAAAATGTATGTAGACGTAGATTGTTTTAATGAAGTTAAGAGTTCTGTGCCATATTGGTCGTATCAGACTAGCAACTAAAAGTATGTTAAGAAAGTTGTTTCTAATGTGTTGAAATTGTTGAATGAGCCACGAGATAGTTCAATATACCACTTTGCAGCTAACCCTATCAGTGTTATCTAAAACAGTCTTAATCGAATGGAATCATCAATTAAAGAATTGGATGTGCACCAGAGGTGGTAAGTCATGACATGGTTTGAGGGGTCTTCTCCTAATTTACCTTAGAACTTAGGAATATCACTGGGCAACTTATTCAGCATTGATAGCCAAAATGGAAGATAATAAATCAGATCGTTTGTTAGGTGTGACAAATCGGTTAAATCCAAAGTTGCTATGAATGGTAACTGACGATTAGGGTCCTGTTGAGTGAGTTGATAACCTTGAGGAACTATACCAGTACCAGGAGGAGGATATCTAGGATAACCTGGAATAGCCTATGTAGTTGGGATTGGAATGCCTCCCGAATAACCAGGGTTAGTCGTACCATACTGAGGTTGAGCTGGTATCTGATACGTGTAACCAGGGTATGGTTGATGTTTGTATACTGGATTCTGCGCTACATGTTCATATTGATACTTCCCTTGATATGGTTGATTAAAAAAACTAAGGTTGGCTTGTTGCAATTGTACTTGTACCAGGTTATCCCGCAGGCATCTAAATAGTAATCTAAACTTTGGAGCCAGGTTGATGTGTAGTGACATGAGGGATTGGTTGTGATACTTGAGGGGCTATAGAAATAGGGGTTGTAGAAATTCTAGGGATAGGTGTGGTAGGTTGAACAAAAGCTGGCCCAACAGTTCGAGGTGGAGTTCTAGGTGTACTTGGACCAGGCTGTTGAACATTACTAGGTGTAGATACCTAAGGTATAACTTGAAGCGTAGGTTGGATTGGTTGTTGGATTTGAGTGTAGCCAATTGGTTGACCAGGTTGATTATAAGGTACTTGCACGTTAGGTTTCAAATTATGTTGATTCAAAGATGGATTCCACACCATGTTTACTCCAGGATATGGAGTTCCCATTGAAGGTTGTGATGCGTAAGATGGACCATAACTAGGTTGATAATTTGGAACATAAGTTTGATAGTTGGTTGGATAATTTCCACTAAAATATTGACCTCCCTGAAACAATCGTTGTTCCTGATAAAACTACGGCCCCAATGGAGGCTGATGTCCTTGGAAATACTATTTCCCTAGCATAGGGTATTTTCCTTGAAGAGGTTCAGGACCCTGAATAGAGTACTACCCTTGAGGTTGATATTGTCCTTGAGGTATGTACTCTCCTTGAGGTGTGTACAGTCTGTGAGGTATGTACTATCCTTGAGGTGTGTACTGTTCTTCAGGTTGCCCCTCGGGCTGTAAATTACTACCTTGAGGATGCCTCCCAGGTAGTAAATTACTACTTTGAGGGCCAGGGTTAGGAATATTTCCAGACATCATGTAGACTTGTTCCACGTTCAAATTTTCGGTACGTGATTCATTTGGAGGTGATTGTACTAGTTTTTTGGGAGAGGGAAATGCTCCAGAGAAAGTACCAAAAAGAGACTTGTATCCCAGAGGAACAAACAGACCACCATAAAAATAAGTTTCTGGTGATGCAGAAAACATGGATGACTCACTAGACATATTTAATGAAGGTCTGTAATTACCTCTAGGTATGACGTAAAAAGGAATACGGGGTGGCGATTAGTTGAGACCAAAATTGTGTAGAAAGTTAGTTAACTAAGAATACCAAGGATCTTGTTTGAAAGGGCTATAATAAATTGATTCACTTGGCCTAAGATCTAAAGATTCTTGACGTGAAGGCAATATAACCTCTTCTTCGGTGTGAGTAATCTCTTCGATGCTAATGAGGCCAGAAGGAAGGTTCTAAGTGATGTGAAAATTCACTTGAGGTGAATGAGGACGACTAGGGGTTGGGGTTATGAACTCTGAAGCAAGCTTAGATGTAGCAGGCTTAGTTTCTAGTTCAAAAATTTCAGGCTTAGAAGCTGGCAATTCACTAGTTGTGGAAGCAAGTTCAACTAGTTCAGAAATTGTAAGTTTTATTTGAGAACTTTCTGTTGTTTGAGGTTGATCTACTTCGTAATTAGGATGTATAATTAATGATGCTTCCTCTTGTTCAGTTGATCCGGTCCCTGATGGTTGTCCTTTCTAAGATTTAAGCTTTTCTAACTGACTTGATGTGTACTTAGGGGGTTTCCCCTGCATTTTACGGGATTGTCTTGGTAATTCGACCACGATTAAATGTTTAACACATGAAAACAAAGAAAATTTCAACAAAATATCCTAAAGTCTCTAAGGAAACAATCAAATTGATCACACACCTTCAAAATCTAAGAGAGAAATCAGCACACAAATAGTATGTTTCCACACTAAAAACAGTAGTTGGTGATGAAATCCAACGTCGTAGAATTCTAATGTGGAAAAATTGGCGGTTGGAACAGTTACCTCGACAACCTACTTAATGAAATAGTCCAGTGCAAGTCTCTCCACTTATGACATCTCGAAGCGAAGAGTACCCTTCGAAAAGTCCAAGTGAGTCTAGCCGACGTCTACTCCAAGTACAGTGGGATCTTCCCTCCACTGTCACCTTGGGAAAAATCCTAAATTTTATAGTCACTAAGGTCACCAACGGGAAAAAATGTACCTGGGGGAATAGTCTACGATCCGATATACATGCAAGGGCAAAGTAATTAGCTCAATCCCCTTGAAGGCTCCTTGATATAATCCAAGGTTTACCAACAAGTGACCCCAGGCTCCTCGACAATGGTCTATCAGAGGTTTACCATTTTTATTATGTGCACATCTGCTATCTTTCCCAATGAGATAGGTACGATTACCTCACTGGTTCTGACATGATCTGGTGCTTGAATCTTTTAAGAAGAGCTTCCCAAAGCACAAGTGCTACAATTGGATTTTCCTACCGCAAGATTGCTTCTTGATTGTTTAAACAGTTTTGGAATGTTAATTACAACCTGTTCCAAGACACTAGCCTAAGCTATTTTGGTGGAATGAGCCCTAGAAAATGTAAAAATATCTAAATTTATTTTATTAAAGCGTTGTTTTTAATTTGGCTGTTGCTTAAGACAAAAGGTATGGAAGTGAAACTTCAATGATGTTTGTGACCTGACTCAAAAATACACTAAATGCATCTAAATGAGAAGTGCAACTCTTTTCTTTTCAATGAATCTTATTTAAGGGAAAGATTGAGAGATTTAACAATTTTCAAAGCACCAATTCTTTCATTCCTAAACAAAATCTTTGAAAAGAAGACAATTTCTTTGAAAACTCAATTTGCAAAATGATCAATTAATCTTTCGAAATGAAATTCCTTTAACAATCAGATCGGAAACTACAAATCAATAAAAAAACTATTTCCAAAGGAAAACACTATTTAAAAAACTCTAAAACATAAAATTCAAAATCAAATAAAAATCCAATTTTGAAGTCTATCTAAAAAGTTTGAGGATGTTTTCTCCTAGTTTGTAATCGAACTAAGAAGAATGTCTACTTATCTCAGTAGAAATGAAAACATCCAAAAATGCTTTGGTATGAAAATCAGGCTTTATTAAGCTAAAAGCTCTTCCAAATTTGCAAATGAAAAGAGAATCAATTTTCATAAAAGTAAGGTTTGCAATGGTTTTAATGGCTCAAAAAGAGAATATCATCATACCAGTAAGATGAGGTATATGAAAGTATGTTGGATGGAGCAACAAGAAAATAGGGAAAAAATTCACTCATAAGATGCAAATTGGATGATAAATCACACAAACACACAGGTTGCTGAAAATAAATTCACAAATAAGATTTGACAGCTAAGGTAGATTGGGGCAAACACAAAGAATCAGGTAATCTAGATCCTAAAAAGAGATTTCTTACTTTTTCAAAAAAATTCCAAAGGTCCACAGGTTCTAATGGAGAACAGAACAATATCGCACTGTTTTGAACTACAAACTGCGGAGGTTGCCGCACTATTTTATGATGAAAACTGTGGAGGCAAGGAAAATTACATAAAAAATAAATATTCAACTTTTATTTTCAGGGATTCTTAAAATTTATCTACCCAACCCAATATTAGACAAATCAAAATCAGTAAACTTTTCAAAATTCAAACTGAAAACTAAAAGAGAAAGCTAAGTTCTATTCCCCAGCAGAGTCACCATGTTGTTAAACGGAATAATCCCTCTTGCGGACAAGAGAAATCTCCCTAATATTCAAAGAATAGCTAGAAACAAACAACCATATGAAAACCTTTTTCTCTAGATTAAATTCATTCCAAAATTATCATAAGAAAGTAAGAGGACATGCTCCTACCATGAAATCCAAATGCTTGATGAAGTCTTTTGTCCTGTCGCTCCGAAATGGCTTCTCCAATAAGTAGAACCTGCAACCAAAGACGAGGCAAAATGATCAAAGCATCTGCAACATATAATAATTAAGAAAAGTTGATTTAACTTAGTGATCAAGTAGTCTAAGTAGAGATGTTATTCCAATAAGCACAAGAAAAACTCAATGAGAGAAAGAAATCCATTATGTATTATCTTGAATAAAAAGAGGAGTAACCTTACAACCTGACGCCTTGATGTCATACAGGTTTCTCCCGGGGTCCTCAACAATCGTGTCTCCCTCAGTTTGGAAAGCCTTCCTCTCTGAATACTAGCATGAAGTTATGGGCATAAGGGTGTGATCATTCTCATGCCAACAACACACTAGTGCAGAAAGTATGCACTTGGCAATTCTCTTCAACAATTACTTACAATCTTTAAGCTACCCTTGAGATTGAAACATGAGCTCAATTTATATGGAAATGGAGGTAGTTTCAGTTCCATGAAGAGGGGGATGGATTTCTCTCATGAAGGGATTTGAGCTCCATGGACCAAGGGATAAGCTCCATGAGTGGAGGCATAAAGCTCGAACTGATCATGCCTCTAGAAGCTTACAGTTGGGAATATTCGACCAGCTGGGCTTCTAGAATTTACGTTTTCCTTTATTTGAATTTTTATGGGGGTCCACAGGTTTTAATAGTAGAACATGCGGGGGCTACTGCAAGCTATAAAACAAATATCCGTGAACTCGTAGGAAAAGGCTAGAAAAAGTGCAGAGGTAGACTTTTAAGGGTTTTAATGAGCTTTTCTCAAATTCCAAGACTTGTTTTGGGAACATTAAGGTTTTTTACTTCTAAGGGAGAACAATATAGGTGGTGATATACCTATATGGACATTCAAATGTCATGGTGACAAAATAACGTGTAACACCCCCTCTCGATGATTGGGGGCGAATTTTTTTTGCAAAAATGAAAGAAAAAATATGCAATTTCACACTAGGGAATTCTGCTTTCACACACCAAACCCTAGATGCAAATGCAAAGATTTTTCTTTTCAATTCACTTAATTTTCGAATGTGAAGAAAAATAATATGCAAATTTTCAATTATTGATTCATTTACACTTTTTAGAACGAGGACCAAAACAATAATTCATCCAAGTGATCAACAATCAAACGAAATTAGTTTGTGAGCAACCAAATGATAAGAGCAAAGAAAAATCGAAACCAATTATTTCCAAAGTCAAAGAAACAGATATGAAAATTAAAATGGAGGCTTTAAAGAGACCAAAAGACACTCAAGACTTAGGGAAGTTCATTTGGAAGTAGACTCATCAAAAAGAGGCTCAAAAACCAAGGAAACATTTGTGCAAAAATAGGGGCCAGCGCTGGTGCAAAGGAGGTGCCAGGGCTTTGAAACACTGGTACAGAGTGGCCCTAAGTGAGGTACAATGCTCTGTCAGAGGCACTATGATCAGAGGCACTATGATCAGAGGCTTAATATTTAGCTAAAATATGAAATTGCTTAGAAAGTTTCCAAACTAGAATGACCAGATAGAGCTCGTCACCAGGATTCCAACGCAACTTGTTTCATCAAAATTCGAGTTCGTATGAGTAAGTTATGGTCTACTGTCCTTTTTTTGAAACAAGTAAAAAATGTGTAGAACAGTGATAGAATGATGACTTGGTAGTCCAGTTAGCACCTCAAGAATATCCACGAAATATTCTCCAATTTTCATCTAATGACATTGTGAGAAGTGTCATAGTCAGATTCGCCAATGTTGCTTGGGAAATTGAAATTTGTCATCCTAATCCTAAGGTTGAAATTTCTATATATGGTGGATTATTAATTTTTATATTGTGGAATTGAGCCAATGGAGAAGGGACACGTGGAGCAGCAGGAGGCTACCACATGGCCTCCCCCATGGCAAGGTTGGATGGTGCATATTTATTTAAGCCAAGGTTCAAATCAAAGGTCAAAGGAGTGCATATATATTATTATATCCAAAATCTGGAGAAAAGGTTCAAATGTTGCATTCAATAAAAATTTTATGATAGAGGAGGGGTGAAGGTTGGGGTCGACCCCACGACCTCCCCCAGACTAGTGCTCGCACCAACCATTATACCATACACCAAGTTATTAACCCCATAAGGATTCTACATGTAATTAAAGATTGTTAGCACCATGTTTGGGGGTCCTGAGGGGGATAGCCTTGCAGGCCAGCCCCTCCTATATGTTCAAGCGCTCAGAACCAGGAGCTAACACTGTTCACTGACAGAGTTGTTAAATGCGTTAAACCATGTTTAATACTCGCTAATCTTGGATTAGTCCACAAACCCGTGCTTAAGAGTTAAGTGTGAATCACCCTAACTACAGAGTTAATTAACTCTTAAATGCACACTTAACTTAAGATAATGACGAGTTTAAGTTAGCGGCAGACTTGGCAGAGCCCGCCAAATGCGGCAGAGCTCCTGTTTTAGTGGAGCTATTTGGCAAACTTCCAGTTTTAGTGGAGAAATTGTAGAAAAATATGGTTTTTCCATAAATGAGGAAATTTTTGACCAAATTTGGCTTAGGAAGAGTCATTCTTGGTATATTTTTATGTTTTGGAGCCATTGGAGTAGGTTGCAGAGGCAACATGAGACTATAAGCATCATTTTTTCACAATTGAAGCTAATACAAAGACCCATGCCATGGAAGCTGGACCAAGGAGATGTAGCCCAGGAGGGGTGAACTCCTTCATCAAAACCATGTGTATTTGACTCAGTTGTTTGTGTTTGTTGTTTTTTTATATGCTGTTGTTCAAAATTTAGTTTCCATGCTTTTATGTTCATGAAATACACTTAATCTCATCAATTTTATTGAATTATCAATAATATGCACATGTATAAACCATTGAACAAGAAGAAAACAAAATAATTTTCATATTAAATCCGAAACTAATATTAGCACAACATTAACTAACAATCAATTTCAGAGCAAGTTGGTATCATAGCAACGGTTATTTGCTTCCTTTGCTTGATATTATGCAAGAAGGGTTTTAATAGTTGCAATTTTGTGATGCTTATAAGGTTGAAGTTGTATAGAGGATAAGGGAAGCTATTGGTTGTTAGTCCAAATATTAGGAAAAGAAGAAAGAGAGTTGAAAGAGCATCATCTTCACCCAAAGTTCCACTCAAAGCTTCACTTGAAGCACCTCAAGTTCTATCTCCAGCAGTTGAGATTGAAGAGGTACAAATTGCACAAGAAGATGAAGTGATTGAAAAGGTACAAGAATCAGAAGTTGAGCTTGAATCCTTAGCCATTATGTCAAGTGTTAGAGAGAATCAAGGACATTTAGAAGAGGAATATTTCAAGACAGACTTCAAGGACATTCATAGAATGGCTAAAATCATGTTTGATGCATTCATTGCAGAAAGAGCAGGAGAAGGTTTTGAGCCTCCACATGGAGAAGGAACTTCGGATGACAGGAATGATGAAGAGAAGAGTTTGAAAGGAAGTGGAGGAAAGCCACCTCCATCTCCACCATCCTCACCCTCATCGTCTTCATGAACATCTTCATATTCCACTTCCACCACAAAAACCACCCACATGCATTCAAAAACCCCAAAAGGAAAAACTCCATTACTCAGGTTGGGCATCAAGTTTGAAATTCCCATGTACAATGGTGAGGTAAATGTAGAGAAGCTATACAATTGGATCCATCAATTGGAATTATACTGCAGAATTCAGAATCTACAAGAGGACGACATAAAGATCCAGTTGGCTTCATTAAGGCTAGAAGGAGCAACACTAGTTTGGTGGGAGGTAAAGACTAAAGAGGAAATGCGAATCCATGCTAAGATATCTATTTCTTAGTTGGAATTCACTCCTTCCATTAAAATACAGTTTTATCCATTAGCCTATATGTAAAAATGAATTATGAGTTGGCAAAACTTTATGCAACTCAAAGGCTAAACAGTTCAAGAGTACACCCAGGATTTTAGAAGGAGGGCTTTGTTGTTAGGAGTAAACTTGAATTCCAAAGACACACTCTTGAAATAAATTGGGGGTTTACATTCCTAACTGAAACATAATATCCTTATGTTTAACCCAAACAACTTAGATAAAGTATGTGTGCAAGCCACACATCTTGAAGCAAGGGGAAGTAATATTCAGGAAGAGGGTAGTAAGAAGAAGCCATTCAAGGCTAAGGGAAAAGAGAAGGGAGGAAACTGGAAGGGAAAGAAGAATGCAAGCCTCAAGAAAGAGGGGAGAAAACTACATGAAAGCATTCTTCCAAAGAGGGGCATGATGAAGTCCACTATTGGAAACTACATCCTGAACTAAGGCATAAGAAACCAAATAACAAGGGGAAACAAAAGATGACTTATGCCACACAACAAGATCTTGGATCTGATTCTGTAGATGGGACCAAGATCGTAGCCATGGTTAAAAAATGACAGAAAGCCATAGCAAGTACTAGTTCCTCATATAGTCACAAAAACACCCCAAATGAAGAAACAAGGATATAATTGTTCCACGTTAGAGTGATTTCCAATCATACAAATATTGATGCATTGTTTGATAGTTGGTCACAAGCAAACCTTATTTCAGAAGACTTGGTCAAAAATATTAACCTTGAAACCATAACACATCATAAACCATACCCTTTGGGTTGGATAGTTAAGAATTCGAATTTACAAGTTGCAAGGAAATGCATATTTCGATTTGCTATTACTACAAACTTTGTTGATGAAGTCGAGTTAGATGTGGTTCCACTTGAAATTTTCGGGATTATCTTGGGAAGTCCATATTTTTATGAAAAGAAAGAAATGTTTTATCGCCATGAGAAAAAATATCATTTGCCTAAATATGGGGTGGAGTATATTGTGAGATATCATCGCAAAAAACTGAATATTTCACTAGTTAATGCAGGGAAAATGAAGAGGCTAGTTAATGCAAGTAAAACTTTTGTGCTTCTCATGATCAAGAAAAATGATGATTTTTACTATGAATCTTTTGAAGGATGTGATGAAAAATTAAAATCTGATTTGTTTTATGTGGTAAGTCAACATGTTGAGATGTTTCAAGAACCAAGTGGGTTACCTCCCAAGAGGGGAATTTAGCATGAGATTCAGTTGCAGCAGGATGTTCCACTTCCAAACATTGGCATGTATCGTATGTCAATTATGGAGAGTTTGTAAATCAAGAATAAAATTCAATAATTTCTTAACAAAGGTATCATATGCCCATCTACTTTGTCATGCGGTTCACCAATTATTTTGGTACCAAAGAAGGATGGGACTTGGTGCATGTGCATAGGTTTCCATGCACTGAATAAAATCATGGCAAAGAACTGATACCCACTCCCACGCATTGATGATTTGCTAGATTAGTTAAAGTATCCAAGATATTTCATAAGCTAGACTTACGAAGTGGTTATAATCAAGTTAGAATAGCTGAGGAGGACATCTGGAAAACTGCATTTAAAACTAGACAAGGATTGTTTGAGTGGCTAGTTATGCCATTCGGTCTAACAAATGCTCCAACTACTTTCATGAGAGTTATGAATGATGTACTAATACCATTTCTAGATGAATTCGTCATTGTTTACTTAGATGATATTTTGATATTCAAAAAATCAAGATATGAACATATCATGCATGTGAACAATGTACTTGATGTCTTGAAAAAAGAGCAACTATTTTTAAAGATGTCAAAGTGTGAGTTTGGCAAGACTTCTTTAGTGTATTTGGGACACATTGTTGGAGGAGGTGAGTTGAATATAGACCCTTCCAAAGTAGAGGTCATTCTAAATTGGCCCAAGCCAAATACAGTTACAGAGGTAAGAATCTTTCTTGGGGAAACACAGTATTGGAGGAAATTCATTGCTAATTTTTCTTCCATTGAAACTCTGTTACATGCATTGACAATTGTCAAGAAAGTCTTCCATTGGGGATATATGCAGAAAAAATCATTTGTTTCTTAAAAAATAAAGATAAGTTCAACATTGGTATTGGCTCTTCCAAATCTTAGACAACCATTTGAGATCCAAACATATGCAAGTGATTATGCCATGGGAGTAGTTCTCCTGCAGCATGGTAAGCCTATTTCGTTTCATTATGAAACTTTAATGGAGATGTGACTAACTATCCCACCCATGACAAAGAGTTATATGCATTAGTATAAAGTGTAAAGAAATGGAAGCACTATATGATGGGGAAAGAGACCATTATGCATACTGACCATCAACCTTTGCAATACTTATAATAACAGTCAAAGTTGTAGCAATCAAGACATTTGAGATGGATGGGATTTCTACAACAATTTCATTTGGTTATCAGGTAGAAAAAGTGAATCTACAATAAGGTAGATGATATGCTCTCTAGGCCTATTTTAAATTCATCTATTATACTCAAGCACAATTCAGTTATGCATGAAATTTACATTGAACAATATGCATATGATAGTGATTTTCAAGATGTGTATGAAAGCTTGAGTCAAGGAAACCAAAATGAAGAGTTAGATTATCATGTGCATAAAAATTTTCTGTATCACTTGGGCAAGTTATGTATACCACACGTAGAAAGAAATAGTATCATAAGGGAGGCGCACACTTCATTGATTGCTGGACATTTCGGTGTAGGAAAGACAATAGAAAATATCCAAAGGTATTGTTATTGGCCACACATGATTGATAGTGTATCTCATTTTATTATAGGATGTTGTTTATTTCCAATAAATAAGCCTAGTAATGGGAAACTTGGATTGTACACTCCACTTCCGGTTCCTTCACATCATTGGGAGAGTATCTCAATGGATTTTGTAGGTGGTCTTCCAATGTCAAGGAAAGGTCATGATTACTTGTATGTTGTGGTAGATAGGTTCAAAAAAATGTGTCTTTTGATGCCTGTAAGAAAACAATTACAGCTAAAAAAACTTCTTATCTTTTCTTTCAAAATGTATGGGTTCATTTTGGTCTTCCTAATTCTATTGAAAGTGATCGAGATTCTCGGTTTGTTGGGAATTTTTGGTCAAAATTATGGGACATGATGGACACAAATTTGAAGAAGAGTACAACATTTCATCTGAAAAAAAATGGTCAGACCGAGGTGGTGAACAGGACAATCATTCATCTTCTTAGAGGTTATTGCAGCAAACATCCCAAGTTGTGGGATGAATAGTTGCATTACATTCAGAATGCATACAATAGGGTAAAGCATTCTTCCACAAAAACATTTCCATTTGAGGCATGTTTTGGGTACTTTCCAAGATCGCCTTTGGACTTTATCTTTGAGAAATATGTCGCTATAGATGGTCATATTGACATAGATAATGCAAGGAAATTCTTTGAGCAAATTCAGTTGGTACATCACACAGTGCAAGAACAACTTGCAAACAATCAAAGAAGCTACAAGGCAAGGCATGATAAACACCATGTTGATCACAAATTCCAGGTTGGATATGAATTTTGGTTATATATCAACAAAGAAATATTACAAGGGGAAGGTAAAAAGCTCAAGCCAATTCGTTATGATCCATCTAAAATTCTGGAAAATATTGGTACTAATGCATTTAAGCTAGATTTTCCTCCTTATATGAAAATATATTCTATCGTTAATGTTGAAAATTTGAGATTTTCTGAGCCTCCTTTGATTGATGATCAAGGAGAGCATGTTAAGCTACCATCATTAGATGATTTCTCACCAGAATATCTTGATGAACTTTAGCAAGATCTCATACTTAACATAATAATCAGAACTTCAAGGAGAGGGAATTTCGAATACCTTAGAGTGGGAGTCAAGGGAAAAAATCCTTCCAAGGACAAATGGATGGAGAGTGATAGGGTGAGGGAGTTGTACCCTCACCTACTGAAAAATTGATAGTATCTTTTAGGGTCCAAAAGACGTCTAGTGGGGAGGAATGATCGGAGGCCTAGTATTTAGCTCAAAAATGAAAGTGCTTAGAAATGCTCCAAACCATAACGATCAGATAGAGCTTGTCACCAGGATTCCAATGCAACTCATTTCATCAAAATCCGAGTTCGTATGAGTAAGTTATGGCCTGTATTCCATTTTCTCAAACATGTAAAAGATGTGTAGAACAATGATAGATTGGTGACTTGGCAGTCTAGTCAGCACCTCAGGAATATCCAGGGAATATTCTCCATTTTAGCCAATGAAACTGTGACAAGTGTCAGCTAATGTTGCTTGGGAAATTGAAATTTTTCTTTGTAATCCTAAGGTTGAAATTTTTATATATGGTGGATTATTAATTTTTATATAGTGGAATTGAGCCAATGGAGAAGGGACACGTGGAGAAGCCTGAGTTTGCCATGTGCCTTCCCCCATGATAAGGTTGGATGGTGCATATTTATTTAAGCCAAGGTTCAAATCAAAGGTCAAAGAAGTGCATATATATTATTATATCCAAAGTATGAAGCAAAGGTTCAAATGTTGCGTTCAATAAAAAGTTTATGATCGAGGAGGGGCGGAGGTTGAGGTTGGCCCCACGAACTCCCCCAGACTAGCACTGACACCAACTATTTTACCATACACCAAGTTCTTAACCCCATAAGGATTCCACATGTAATTAAATATTGTCAGCGCCAAGTTTGGGGATCTAGAGGGGGCAAGCCCCCTCCCATATGTTCAAGTGCTCAGAACTAGGAGCTAACACTGTTCACCGGCAGAGTTGTTAAATACATTAAACCATGTTTAATACCCACTAATCTTGGATTAGTCCAAAAACCCACATTTAAGAGTTAAGTGGGAATAACACTAGCTGTGGAGTTAATTAACTCTTAATTGCACACTTAGCTTAAGATAATGACGAGTTTAAGTTAGCAGTGGACTTGGTGGAGCCCACCAAATGTAGTAGAGCTCCAGTTTTAGTGGATATGTCTGGAAAACTTCCAATTTTAATGGAGAAATTGTAAGAAAAATTGGTTTTTCCATAACTGAGGCAGTTTGAGACCAATTTTGGCTCAGGAAGAGTCATTCTTAGTAGGTTTTGATGTTTTCAAGCCATTGCAGCAGGTTGCAGAGGCAACAGAAGATCGTAAACATCAATTTTTCACAATTGAAGCTAATAAAAAGTCCCATGCCATGGAATCTGGAATAAGGAGATGTAGCCCAGGAGGGGTGAACTCCTTCATCAAAACAATGTGTATTTGACTCAGTTGTCTGTGTTTGTTGTGTTTTTATATGCTGTTGTTCAGCATTTAGATTTGATGTTTTTATGTTCATGAAATACACTTAATCTCATCAAGTTTATTGAATTATCAATCATAAGCACATGTATATACCCTTGTACAAGAAGAAAATCAAATAAATTTCATATTAAATCTAAAACTGATATTAGCACAACATTAACTAAAAATCAATTTCAGATCACACTGGTAGAGCGTTGGGGCTAGGAAAGAGGATTATGACAAAAAAATTGCAAAAACGTTTGAATGAAACCACTTCCTAGGTCTGTTCTTGGTTGGATGTTGCAACAAAGTTCTGTCAAGGAGGTAGTCAAACAAAAAGGACAAGGAAAACCACCAAGGGAATACTTCATTCCCTAGTACAGTCGCTAATTTGTTATATATGATTTATGATTGCAGACAAAGGTATCTCCCCTAGGTTTGGTGGTCAACCTAGAATAACAAAGAGACAAGGAACCCAATCTTTTACCTTAAAGTAAATAGATGACAGAGTGAGGCCTACCTGGAAATTACTGCTCACTTCTCTCTTTCTTAAGCTTACAAGATCCAATTCCAAATCCAACTGCCAAAATTAGAACTTGCATAGTCAAAAAACACAAGCCAAGAAACTATGATATGTATGCAATATCATCTAAATACTCTATTCAGTTAATCACCATGGTATTGAAATACATGAATCAACATCACATATAGGAAAATAGAGAATTATTTGCATTAATATAAATAGAAGGAGATTACAACCATAAGTGGCAGTTGATCTTGTAGAATAACTCCTCCAAGTTGTTGAATCGTCCTTTCCTTGTCACAATATGCACCTCTAGTCACCCTATGCATGAGATGATAACTACTTACTGCATCAATATAAGGGCAGAATCACTCTCCAAAGCCAACCATTCGTTCACCAACCTTTTCATAGGCAATATGGTAAATATATAGGAGAGAGGGGTAAGTTGGGAGTTCTAATCCAATTACCATTATAAGGTTTTAGATCCACCATTGATGGGGGGATAGAATCAACAGATAAGTGGTGAAAAATCCAAATAAGGGTAGGATAGGATCTGAATGTCAATCCAAGGTAAGTAGTTGAAACAAATTCTGGAAACTCTTAAAAGATGAAGCTTCCAGAATCTTGCTCATTTTCTCGAAATTCTAGAACCAACATAGGTGCAAAGGAGGGATACCTGTTGGTGACCAACGCTAGACACATGGGAAAATTTTTAGGTGAGTGCACCCTAATAGGCTTGCAAGGAGTGTTGGTGTTCAAACTGCCTCAGATAAGGCAGTTTAGGGTTGGAATTATGAGGGATGAAAGGTATATGCTTAGGGCTTTGTGCAAGATGATGACAAGGGGAATAAGATGTTGATTGATCCCATTAGGAGGCTAACTTTGATTGGATGTGATAAAATGGTGTATAATATGGCCCAAAAACATAGGTCTCTCTCTTCCTTAAACGAGCCAATCTACTCCTTCTTTGCCTCCTTTGTTGCACCAATGGATGTGCTAAATGAGACACAATCACCTCCTATTTGTACACAGTAGAAGGGATTCTTCCAACCTCCAACATAGGGTTTGTACAACTGTCATGTGGCATATTATCATGGGTGAAAAACCGTAGGCTTGGGTTTCAAGACCACAAGGAAATTGTGGAGCTCCTTCCTCTAAACCCTCGATCCTCAAGGCTGGAGTACCTCCCAAGCTACAAAAATCGACATTGTATGTGTTGTCAATCCTAGAGACAACCTTGAATTGTGAAAGACTAGTGCCTAGGACATCTTATATAGCAAGGACTAGTATGATATAACAAGGAAAATTAGCAGAACAAGGCTCTTTTGCTATTTCATTTTTAACAGGAAAGATCAATGTAGATGGAACCAGAATATTCACAAACTCAGCATAATGAAAGGAAAATTGTAGAGGTAAGGAGAGAATTCTCAATATAAATGTATCAGACAACTCAAATACAACTTGCTATAAGGAGGGCTGGATTCTAAAAATTCTTTACAGAGATTGAAAATTAGACAGCATTTGTTGTGTAAGAAATATAGAAGGAATACTAACTACTAATGAGATGAAATTCCATAAACATATATGAACATGAGATGGGCTTAAGATAATAAGAATCCATACATGTCCAAAGCTTTCAAAAAATAACATCCCATAGCACTTAATATAGAAGAAACATGGATGAAGTTGAAAATGAAACAACATATCATGACTGAGCCATATTTAAAGCGCTAGATAGGTTTATCATGAGTATCGATTGTAATAAATTCATACCAGAACCAGTGAGCCACTCGCATTCCAGAGCATGATACAAGAAGGATGGAAATAGTGAAATGAACAGCTAAACTATATCACATAAGACAGAATTACAAACTATAAAGCATCAAGACTAGAATCCTCATTAAAGGTAAAACTCCTTATCGTTGAGACCCAACGGGCTCTTCACATTTGTATTAAAACTTCAACAAAATGCATACAAGAAACTCTTTCACAACAAATTCTTCAGAAAATCTGGAACCTATTTTTCTCTTTATTTGCTACTTATATAGAAGCCTCAGAAACATGAGTGAGAAGATATTTTTTGGAAAAATATCTTCCTTGCGTGCTGGTAATCAGTTTGAGGTCTCCATCAAAAATAACCAAAATTCATGATGAGGAATAGGGGCATCTCATCATTGAAAGCTAGGCTCATGGCCGTTTTAAACCAAGAATATTAAACAACAGTTTCTGACAGAAATTAAAATGTAGGAGTGGAATGTGAATTCCACTCGAAATTTAAAAGTAACAAACTAAAATGAAAGTAAAAGGCCACTAGGGCCGAATCATGAATTGACAATGTTCACTGACGAGGTGGAGTTGAGGCGGTCGCTGTCACAAATGGCGGAATTTTGGCTGAAAGGAATCAATTTTCCTCTGATGTGGCAGTAGAGGCTTTTCTTCCTGTAGATCTTCATGATTTTCTTTAATTCTGATTTAATTTGGAGGATGGGCTTTTGATAATCATTCTTAGACGTAACCCCAAATTGTCTTCAATCTTCTATTTTTGCTGTGATCCCGTGTGTCTTGTTGATGTATAGTGCTACGCAGGGATGACAAGGCATCAATGCCTATGAAGCATCGATGAGACGTGGAGTTTGAACCCTGATAATGACTATAACACAGTAGAAGTGGTGGGATCCCAACATGACGGGCAGCGATTAGGAATGAACCGTCAGATCCCAAGAGATCAACGGTTGCGATCTAATTGCATCGGAACAAAGCGAGGTTGAAACTCCGATGGATAAATATGAATGAACAGGGCAATGCAATGAGGGCCATTGATCTAACTTGGACGGATGGTCACAATTGGATTGGCAGATCACAATCGGGGAAGGCAACGGGTGACATATTTAAGGACTTACGATTGGCGATGCGTGATTGAGCGCCAGCCGTCCGATCTGGAACAAGATTGATGGCGGAGACTCAATCGGCGAGGAGACGGATGGGGGTAAAGGAGTGGAGTGGGAGAAATAAAGGTCGTTGGATTAAGGGAAATCGATGGCGAAGATTACAATCAGAGGATTGCAATCAGGGTGTGCAGCAGGCGGCACACTTTAAAAGTTGCGATTGTGATTGGTGTGATGGTATGATGGTTGTCTGATCTGACAGCGAATCAATGGTGGAGATGAGCATTGGAGGGTTGAAAGAATTAGGGCGATGGGCATGACAGGACTTGCGCAGACCGTCAGATCTGTATAGATCGATGATGGGTATTGCACCCACGCTCCACAGACCATAACACCATCGCGTCGGAGCTTTTGACTTTGCAAAGAAAACGCGCCCCACTCCGACATTCCGATTGCGATTAGCACCCAGGCCTTAAGCGCTCGGTTTTGGGCGCGGGTCATGTGGGAAACGGTTCGAGGGGGTTGGCCAAAGGGGCTAGGCCTGATATATGAAGGAAAGTGGGCTTTCGGCCTATTTTTAATGCATTTTAAGGATAGAGGAGGCATTCGGTAAAGGGAATAAGGGGTTTTAAGCTGAACAAAGGTAATTTAAAAGGCTTAAAAGGGGATTTGGGATGATTTAAAGGATAAGTGGGGAATTTAGAAGGGGAAGAAGAATGATGAAAACAGAGGCTTAGAGGGAATGAAATAAGAGGGAAAAGGGGGCCTTTTGGGTATTTTATTCACAAACAGAGAGGCTTTAAAACTGGGAACAACAGTGAGGCTTTAACAAAGGATAAGGCACAAGGAGGCTTCAAGGATGATGTGTTTTCAGAGGGAATGCATTCCTTAAAGGCTTAAAGATAGTTTGGCCCCCTGTTTGCTTGTCAAAAAATTCATAGGGGGCTAACATGATCAACATTGGCTCCATCTAGGGATGGCACATTCATCCTTGAGCGTGTCGAGAACTTCATAGACCACCTGTTAATCTTCTGTGTGGACACCACTCTTCATCACTTTTCATTTTTCTCTTCATGATTCATCATGACACACACATCATTCGAACAAAGATGAAAATAGAAAACTAATGGACAGTATGATAAATCAGGCTCTCTCAGCCTGAATCAGAACTGGAAGTAAGGTTTGAGGAACTGATCGTTTACAGGTGCATCGAGCAAGTCTCCTTGTAAATTTTCCAACCTGAAGGTGTTGTTTCCCCCTTGTTCCACGATTTTAAAAGGGCCGAAGCAGAGTGGGTCGAATTTACCATGTTTCCCCTTTTCATCTCTTCGAATATCCCATCTGAGCACTACATCCACAACCTGCAACTTCCTATCCTTGGCATGCTGATCAAAAAGGTCTTTCATCTTCTCTTGATATTCAGTTAGCCTCTGACTTACCTGGTTCCATGTTTCTTCTAACTCCACCAGCTGATTTATTCTCCTGGTCACATCATCTGGTTCTTGAATTTCTTGCATGAATCGGGCTACTGGTAAGGCTAACTGTACAGGGAATATTGCTGCCCTCCCATATAATAATTCATATGGGGACTTCCTGGTTGCTCTCTTGCTGGTAATCTTGTTGGCCCACAGAGCAAATTTCTATTGGGAATCCCAATTTTTCTGATTTTCGTTGATAGCCTTCTTTAGTGCTCTCACCAGGGTTTTATTTGAAGACTCTGCCAGGCCATTTCCTTGTGGGTAATAAGCCATAAAGTGGCCTAGTGAAACATTATATTGCTGGCAGAAGTTGAAAAAATTTGCAAATTTAAAGGCCTGTGCATTTTCGGTCACTATCTTGGCAGGGCAACCAAATCTGGATATGATATTTTCTTCCATAAATTTCATTACCACAACATTTGTTGCATTCCTTGTAGGTATAGCTTCCACCCACTTTGTGAAATAATCTGTGGTAGTTAATATCCACTTATGCTGACCACTTGATGGAGGATGTTTTTCACCGATAAAGTCAATTCCCCATTGCTGGAATGGTTCATCCATGTGAACAGGGATCATGGGTAGAGGTGCCAACTTCTATTTTTCGGCAAACCTTTGGCATTTCTCATAAGCTCTAACCCGGGAAAACACATCTCCAAAGAGTTTGGGCCAGAAGAAACCAGCATTCAGGATTTTGTGTGCAGTAGCCCTCCAACTATAATGACCCCCATAGATTCCTTCATGAAATTCGGCCATTATACTCTCAACCTCGTCTTCTGTGAGACACAGGAGCAGAATGCCTGAGGGATCTCGCCAGTACAGACGACCATTGGCAACCACATACTTCTGTGATCTCAACCTTAGTGTTCTATATTTAGCTTTATTGTAGCTAGGAGGGCAGTTGAGTGTTAGAAGATATTCCACTATCTCTTTGTACCACGGGCTAATGAGGTACTTCATATGTGTCTTCTGAGTAGCTATCTCTACTCCCTGTTGCTCTTCTTTCGTCCCAGACTCCTCATTTGCTATCATAGACAAATTTATACCCAGAGCCTTACAGTTTGATTCGAACAAGATTTTGGCTAACCCTTGTCCCTTCATCATTTTGGTAGGACAGATGTCTAGCTCATACTCTTGTATTTTGGAAATCCATTTCCCTCTTTTTCCTTCTCTATCTCCCTGGATAAGAATATATTTTACAGTTTCTGTAGGCACAAACACAATGATATGGGACTGCAAGAAATACATATGAAATGCTTTAAGAGACTTCACCAGGGCATATTCCTACTTTTCTAATATGTTATATTTCAGCTCTACATCACGGAGCACTTGACTGAAGAAGGCGATGGGCTGCTCATACCCTTCTGCATTTTTCTCCAATAAAACTCCTGCCACTATATGAGGTGATGCAAATGAAAAGGTCATGAAAGGTTTGGCATAATCTGGTCCATCTAGCACAGGGGCTTCAGGAAAGGCATTTTTTATCATGGAAAAGGACTCTCGTGATTCCTGGGACCACTTTACCTCATTATTTTTCTTCAGCATGTCAGTTATATGTCCAACTATCTCAGCATAGTTTGGGATAAACCTCCTGAGAAAGTTAATGCGCCCTAGGAACACCTGCACCTCCTTTTTATTTATGGGAAGAGAAATGCCATTTATAACTTCTACTCTCTTAGGATCTATTTTTACCCCATATTTGGTTACAATATGTCCCAAAATCTTACCCTCTTCTAATGCAAACAATGACTTCTATGGATTGAGAGAGAGACCATACCTTCTGCACTTCTCGAAAGTTCTACGCAAGTGTTTAATGTGTTCTACATCATCTTTTGAGAACACAGTGATATCATCCAGATATACTACCACAAACTTATCTTGCTCCCCAACAAAGGCAATGTCCATGGCCCTTTGAAAAGTGGCCCCTGCATTGATCAACCCAAAAGGCGTCCTGGCATACATAAACGTACCCCAAGGAGTGGTAAAGGCAGTCATCTTCTGATATTTTGGTAGTACAGCCACCTGATTGTAACCAGAGAATCCATCCATCATCGACATCCTAGAAGCTCCTACCACTTTCTGCAGGATGTGATCCATCTTGGGCAGGGTATAATTATCCTTTAAGGATGCTCGGTTTAAATTTCGAAAATCCACACATACCCCTATTTCTCCATTCTTTTTCCGGATAGGGACTAGGTTTGCTACCCACTCAGAATATCTCAATGGCACAATGATTTTGGCCTTCAACAGTTTCTTAATTTCTTTCTCAATAGAGGGAAGCAGCAGAGGATTTATCTGTCTAAGCTTCTGTTTATGTGGCTTCGCATCCCCCTTCAGTGGAATTTTATGTTGCATGATGCTGATATCGAAGGTTTTTAGGTCTTGATAAGACCATGCAAACAATCTTTGTATGAATGGAATAAATTCTGGTAGAGCTCTTTATACTCCTCTGGGACTTTCTTGGATAACTTCACAATTTTGGGGTCAGCATCAGTACCAAGGTTAAGATCTTCTACCTGATTTTCCTCCACAACTTTGTTTGGCTGCAGTGGGACATCGTTTCTGTTCAACAACCTTTCTAAGGGCACTAGTCCTCGGGGTATAACGTTGCCTTTTAGTTGCAGAACTTTATGGCCCGCCACCTTTTCCTCACACTCATTTTCTGAAGTGTTTTCAGCCTCTTCTTCTTCACAAGTATCAATCTCCATGTTGGAGAATTCCCCTACTATTTCTAGGAATCTTTTCACTTGTTCTTCATCCTCAAACACTTGCCAATGTTTGATGTTCTCTGGGATTGATGGTCGATAACGTAACTCAATTTCATATCTTAAGAGAGGGTTTTGAGGTGGACGAAAAGTACTGGCAGCAACTGCAAGGGAGTCTGCCATCCTATTCTTCTCCCGGGGCATGAACTGAATATTAAATGCCAAGAAAAAATTCTCCACCAGGTCCCAAACTTCATTCCTATAAGCCCTTAGCCTAGGATGTTTGGTTTGGCACTGATTCTTCACTTGTCTAACCACCAGTTCCGATTCTCCCAGAACCTTTAAACTCTGTATGTTCATACTCCTGGTTGTCTGTAACCCTAATAGAAGTGCTTCATACTCGGCCACATTATTAGTGGCTTCATACTCTAGTTTGAAAGACAATGGGACCCATTGGCCTGTAGGAGAAATCAATAATACTCCAGCCCCATTACCTTCTATGGAGTTTTCTCCATCAAAATGAAGTGTCCAGATTCCTGCTTCATGGCTCTCTATGGACTGCTTGGTCTTGATCTGGAAAAATGATGGTTCATGAGCGTAATCTTGATCTTCTTTGAGCATCAAACATGAGAAATCTCCCTCCTCACTATAAACTGGAGAATTAACTGAGTTATCAGCCTTGGTAACTGTCTTGAAAAATCTGGTTTCCCGGTACAACCTCCTCTCCTGGCCACCAAAAACTGGGATAGTAGCATAAGTCAAGTCCAATTTGATTGACCCACCAATTTTAGTTCCCCAGGATCTTGACAGCAACATGCCGAAGCGAGCTGGGATGTCAGCCACCACGATGTCCATCACCACACTTTTTGCTGGGATTTGGGCCAAATTGACCACCAAATCCTTGATCATACCCAGGCATTTAACTCTTTTGGAATCAAATGAATGGAGGTCTTTGTATGGACGAGTGATTTGTAATCCTAGTTGTTCCATGACCGATAAGGGCAATAAATTATCAGAGGCTCCTAAATCTAACATACATTTATGCAACATCAGGCCATGAATTACTAGGGACACATAAAATGGGGGAGTAGAAGCATCTAATTCCTCAACATGTGGGCCAAATACAACCATAGGTATTTCTTCTTGAAGGTTCAGAATATCTGGAATATGTGCTACTTCTGGGGGAAGCATAAAGGATGTGACCTGGGACTGATATGCAGGATGCTTCAACAATTCGGTCAAGGGAACTGGGATTTTGACCTTCTCAAGCTCCATCTGCAAACTGAAGACCGAGGATGACTCATCTACTAACACTTGTTTTGACTCTTTGCTTTGGACAAGGGGTTTGACTTCCTTTGTGACTGACTTGACATTAGGGGGAGTAGCCACTTGTGAAGAGGAAGGAATTTGATCAGCAAAATGCAAATATTCGTTAAGAGTTCTCTTACCTTTGTCTGTGTTCCCTTGAGCTGTTGTCTCCTTCTGAGCAGATGATTCCTCATGGGGTGCATCTTCCTCTTGATCCTGAGTGCGAGTTCTCTTCCTAGAAGATCTAAGGTCATATCTTCTATTAAACTGTGCTTGCATGAAATCGACAAACTGCTTGCAGTAGTCATCGATCTCAAGATCTTCAGTGCTTTCATTAACTTTTTCTTCCACATGTGATGGAATATGTACTTCATCACTTCCTTTTAGGGGACATTCTACTTCATAACTATTTGAAAAAGAAAGGTATGCTTCATCTTGCTCGTAAGTGGTTTCTTCGATAGGACCATCTACTTGACCTTCCAAGTACAGAAGGTGTGGTACCTGATCTTGTTGTTCCTTTCATTCCCTTTGCAGTATCTGCAAGGGTGGTTTTCTGTACTAAGGGTTGTAACCCCTGTTTGGAGCGTTCTGGAAATTCTTGGAGGATGAATTCTTGGCCTCTAGTTCAAGCCTGACCAGCTTACTTGAAAGATTCTTAATCATTTTGTTCATTTCCTCAATTCTGTCATTAGTTGAGTCTCTGTCTTGGCTAGAGGTAGATACTTCTTCTTTCCCCTTTCTTCTAGTATCTTGTTCAGATTTTCCCTTTGATTTACCAATGGAGGCAAAGTTTTCCTCCAACTCTAGTGCATCTGTTTGAGCATCATCCAAGGTGGCGGGCTTTCTTTCTCTCAGAGAGAAACCAAATTCTGAGTCAAACGTGGCTACGAAAACAACTTTAGCAGTGTTTTGATGAGGTTTCATATCAGCAAGAAGGCTCATATACAACTTGTTAAATATTTTGATAAATTCTGACACCCCTTCATTATGTCTTTTCTTGAGTGTGTTAAACTCAGTAAGACAATGTCCATGATCTTTCTTCTCTCCCCATTTTCTGAGAAAAGTATCTTCCATTCCCTCCCATGTGGTGATGGAACGGTCTCCTAATGTCTTAAACCATTTTCTGGCTTCGCCATCAAGAGATTGCACAAACAATATTAGGACTACATCTAGGTGTTCCACATTAAAGTTCTCTGCAAAAGAGCAGAAGACCTCAAGATGTTTTTGAGCTTCAATCTCATTTTCCCCATTGAATCGGGATATGATCTTCAGATAGTCCTATAGCATATCATTCAACACTTGAGGCAATGCCAGGGGGGCATACTTATTCAACAAGAAGCCAGGAACGTTGGCCATTGGAGGAGGTGGAGGTAGTGTAAGAGTTTGACATGTAAAAGGAGGAGGAGGAGGTGGAAGTGAAGTATGAATGATAATAGGAATGTATTGGACAACAACTTGAGGTGTTGACGGGAACAAAGAGCTGTTAAGAGCAGATACTTCAGTAACTTCCTTGACCTCTTCAACCTCAGGATTAGGGTGAAAGGGGTAATATGTGGTATCCCTTGATTCAGCTTCGTCTTTAATTCAGACACCTCCCCGGGGTGGAATATCTGAGTAGTAATCGATATCTCCCATAGTGGAGTCGGGACCTTGCACTTGGGAAACTTGAGAGGAGAAGGACGGAAAGTCTTCTAAAGAGAATTCGGGGATCTCAGTATGGACTGAATGTCTTTCCCTCCAACTCCTTTTATGTAGGATCTTCTTTGGGTTAGACACAAAAGGTGTCTTTGGCTGAGATGTATCTGACCTCAGGTGTGGCTTACGAGGAGCCAGGACTGCAAGCAAATTTTTCTGATAAATGAATGTGGAGTTGCCAAGGTGAGGTATCTACAACTCTCAACTCTCCATGCTCACCTATTTGAAGAGTGAATAAGGTTTTGTTGAGGCCTAGGGATTCAACTTCTCTAGACTTCGATATCCCCAGCAACGGCACCAAAAAGATGTTGTCAATCCTAGAGACAGCCTTGAGTTGTGAAATAACAGTGCCTAGGACATCTTATATAGCAAGGAGCAGTATGATATAACAAGGAAAATTAGCAGAACAAGGCTCTTTTTCTATTTCAGTTTTAACAGGAAAGATCAATGTAGATGGAACCAGAATATTCACAAACTCAGCATAATGAAAGGAACACTGCAGAGGCAAGGAGTTAATTCTCAATATAAATGTATCAGACAACTCAAAGATAGCTTGTTGTAAGGAGGGCTGGATTCTAAAAATGCTTTACAAATATTGAAAATCAGACGGCATGCTGTATAAGAAATATAGAAGGAATACTAACTACTAATGAGATGAAATTCCATAAACATATCTGAACATGAGATGGGCTTAAGATAATAAGAATCCATACATGTTCATAGCTTTCAAAAAATAACATCCCATAGCACTTAATATAGGAGAAACGTGGATGAAGTTGAAAATGAAACAGCATATCATGACTGAGCCATATTTAAAGCGCTAGACAGGTTTAGCATGAGTATCGATTGTGATAAATTCATACCAGAACCAGTGAGCCACTCGCATTCTAGAGCATGATACAAGAAGGATGGAAATAGTGAAATGAACAGCTAAACTATATCACATAAGACAGAATTACAAACTATAAAGCATCAATACCAGAATCCTCATTAAAGGTAAAACTCCTTATCATTGAGACCCAACACGCTCTTCACATTTGTATTAAAACTTCAACAAAATGCATACAAGAAACTCTTTCACAGAAAATTCTTCAGAAAATCTGGAACTTGTTTTTATCTTTAGTTGCTACTTATATAGAAGCCTCAGAAACATGAGCGAGAAGATATTTTTGGGAAAAATATATTCCTCGCATGCTGGTAATCAGTTTGAGGTCTCCATCAAAAATAACAAAAATTCATGATGAGGAATAGGGGAATCTCATCATTGACAGTTAGACTCATGGCTGTTTTAAATCAAGGATATTAAATAACAGTTTCTAAAAGAAAGTAAAATGCAGGAGTGGAATGTGAATTCCACTCGAAATTTAAAAGTAACAAATTAAAATGAAATTAAAATGCCACTAGGGCCAAATCATGAATTGACAATGTTCACTGACGAGGTGGAGTTGAGGCGGTCACTGTCACAGATGGCGGAATGTTGGCTGAGAGGAATCAATTTGCCTCTGATGTGGCAGTAAAGGATTTTCTGCCTGTAGATCTTCATGATTTTCTTTAATTCTGATTTAATTTGGAGGATGGGCTTTCGATAATCAATCTTAGCCATAACCCCAAATTGTCTTCAATATTTTGTTTTTGCCGTGGTAGGTCTTTGACACTGATACTCTTCAATCTTCTGTTTCTGTCATGATCCCATGTGTCTTGTTGATGTGCAGCGCTGCGCAGGGCTCACAAGGCATCAATGCCTATGAAGCATCGACGAGACGTGGAGTTTGAACCCTGATAATGACTGTAACACAGTAGAAGTGGTGGGATTCCAGCATGACGGGGGGCGATTAGGAATGAACCGTTGGATCCCAAGAGATCAACGGTTGCGATCTAATCGCATCAGAACAAAGCGAGGCCGAAACTCCGATGGAGAAATATGAATGAACGGGGCGATGCAATGAGGGCCGTTGATCTAACTTGGATGGACGGTCACAATTGGAATGGTGGATCGCAATCGGGGAAGGCAGTGGGTGACATATTCAAGGACTTGTGATTGGCGATGCGCGATTGAGCACCAGCCGTCTGATCTGGAATAAGATCGATGGTGGAGACTCAATTGGCGGGGAGACGGACGGGGGTAAAGGAGTGGAGCGAGAGAAATAAGGGCCATTGGATTAAGGGAAATTGATGGTGGAGATTACAATCAGAGGATCGCAATCAGGGAGTACAGCGGGCGGCACACTTTAAAAGTTGCAATTGTGATCGGTGCAGTGGTGTGATGGTCGTCCGATCTGATAGTGAATCAACGATGGAGATGAGCATTGGATGGGTGATAGAATCAGGGCGATGGGCATGACAGGACTTGCGCAGACTGTCAGATCTGTATAGATCGACAGCGGGTATTGCACCCGCGCTCCACAGACCATAACACCATCGCGTCGGAGCTTTTGACTTTGCAAAGAAAACATGCCCCACTCCGACCTTCCGATTGCGATTAGCACCCAGGTCTTAAGCGCTCAGTTCTGGGTGTGGGTCATGTGGGGAAACAGTTCGAGGGGGTTGGCCAAAGGGGCTAGGCCTGATATATGAAGGAAAGTGGGTTTTCGGCCTATTTTTAATGCATTTTAAGGCCAGAGGAGGAATTCGGTAAAGGGAATAAGGGGTTTTAAGTTGAAAACAGGTAATTTAAAAGGCTTAAAAAGGGATTTGGGATGATTTAAAGGATAAGTGGGGAATTTAGAAGGGGAAGAATAATGATGAAAACAGAGGCTTAGAGGGAATGAAATAAGAGGGAAAAGGGGGCCTTTTGGGTATTTTCTTCAAAAACAGAGAGGCTTTAAAACTGGGAACAGAAGTGAGGATTTATCAAAGGATAAGGCACAAGGAGTCATCGAGGATGATGTGTTTTCAGAGGGAATTCATTCTTTGAAGGCTCAAAGATAGTTTGGCCCCCTGTTTTCTTGTCAAAAAATTCATAGGGGGCTAACATGATCAATAGTATGCATGAAAATTATTGATAGATATGTCACATGACCCATTGAGCTTGAGAAAATTTTCTTGGCAGAATATGTTTCCTCCTACTCAACTAGGAAAATAACAACAAATAAAATAAAATTCCAATGTGTCATACAATTGATTTGATACAATGAACACAAGGACCCCAAAAACCATTGTAGAGAAAAAATGATGCTCTACATCCCATACAGAAAATCTAAATACATGTTAAAAAAGGTGAGTGAAACATGGACTGAGGCATAATTGTCACAATGACATATTGTCAATGTCAATGAAAAATGATTTTCCCATTTAATCTGGCCATGGGGTGATATTGATGTTTCTTCTACTATAATCACATCCAAAATAAGGAGATATTTATGCTTCACTTCTTGTTGGAAGATGGCATTAATACTTGTTCTATTTAAAAATATGATATTCAACATGACCTACAAGAAAATATGCAATTTAGAAACATTCAAACTAGACAAACAAATACCAGTTAAGTCATTAAAAATCCCTTTGTTTTGGACACATTGGCATATCATGAAATTAGGAGACAACTAAATCAAGAATAACATTCAATATTAAAACAACCAATACTGTGGAAAAAAATAATCTAGGAAAGTTGTTATACTTGTTTATCATTGGAGTTATAGGCATAGGAAAAATGTTTATTGCACAAGTACTTTACCATGCATTGGTGCACATCTATAATAAATAATTACAAAGTGATCCTTTGAAAAAAAAGCATCACATAGTTTCATTTAATGGAAAAGTTGCATATATTGTAAATGGTGTCATAGTGCATTCAACTTTTCACTTGCCACATTCACCATATGACATGGTGAAATTGAATTCTAACACACTTGATATATTGAGAAAAGAATATGGACAACTTAAATGCTCATAGATTAAGCTTCATTGATTGGCTCTCGATTTCTATATAACATTGACAAGCAACTCTTTGAAATCATACACACTCCATCTACGCCATTTGATGTAATATTCTATGGCAACCTGTGCTAGGCACAACCTATACGTGATTGTTGGATATTTGAGAATCCAACTCTTAAAGGATCTATTGTTCCTTACAGTTTATGGGAAAGACAATGTCAAAAATTATGAACTAAAACAAGTGATGCGTCAAGAGAACAAAGAATTTGTGTCAAATTTTAAACAACATTTGGACATGTTCACACATTGACCATGATTTTTCATTCTTAAACAAACATTCTTATAGATGTGCAGCAGATGATCCAACATTTCCTTATCTCTTCTACTTAAACAAGAATGTACAAGAACACAATGAAAGAATATTGTCTCTCATCGACACAGAAGAAATCACATTAAATGCATATGATAGAAATTTTGAGTCAATAAATCCAAATTTCATTAGAAATATCAAAATGAAGTTGACAACTACCATTGTGCTAAAAGAAATGCTTGTTGAACTAATTTGTGGAAATTACAATATTCAAAATGGCTTGGTCAATGGCACTGAAGGTATTTTTAGGGAATCCAATTTGGATTGAATTTTTTGATTCATCCATTGACATTTTTCAACAAAAAGAAATCATACACTTGTTCAAAAATTGAATAATGTCTAATTGGACACCTATTACTAAAATTTGTAGGCATATTCAATCAAATAGAAAAAATAGTTTCATAATAGAATAATTCCTTATTCAATTGGCATGTCCACAAATGAGACATCAATCAAAAGGCTCGACGATGGATAGATTCGATTTTGACCCAAAGGGGGTTAGGAAATATGGAATTCTCAACATTGTACTTTCTCATGTCAAGGATGTTAATCCTTGTATTTTTTAAACAAATTAGAACATATAAACTTTTTCTCTTAATGAAAGAGTCGTTGTTGAGCTACAAAGAGTTAGGGAAAGATTCAACTAAAGAAAATGAATGTTTGACAATATGTTCATTGAAAAAATGTATATTCTCATTTAATTTTGAAGATATCATTGATAAATATGATCTAATTAATGCTAATATATTTTGTTTTCAAGAAACAAGAACAAAATCACCTCCATCAAATCTAATGCATACAAATAAATATCACTACATACAATTTTTTCACTTACATGGAATTCTTACGTAGTATATAAAAAATATTGGTGTTGACAATCAACTCACCTATGCAACAAGCAATATTGAATCAACAATCACAAGTTTTCATCTTCAAGAACATGTCATCGCACTTCTGAATATATACATTGCACCAAACATAGGCACTGAAGATATAATTTGTAACAACCTGAGTTAATTTTCCATGTAAATAAATTAAACCAAGGTTATGGGACATGTATTCCAAGCTAAATGGAGGGAAAAGCATTAAATTGGAAAAGGCATTGGAAAGGGAAAAGAGAAAATACATGGCAATTTAATAAAAGAAATAAAGGAAAATAGGAGAAAAAGAAGATGAAGAGACAAGAATATGCATGAGAAGAAAAATGAAGGAAATTGAAGAAAAGAAAAAGGAAAAGAAATAAAATAGGGGAGAAATAATTATACCTCTCATCTTCCACACTCTTACACATGCATACACTCTTACACACTTACACTCTTGGAGTATTCTAGCCTTCACTTGGACATTAAGGCATTCTCACTTGGACTTGGAGAATTAGAGAAATTGGACATAATAAAGAAATCAAAGGAATTTATGGGCAACAAAGAATAAGGTTGGAAAATCAGCTACAATAGTAGAACATTGCGGGTATTGAAACGGAGCCCAAGTATGGAAATAATAGGCCCTTCGTGATACCAGACACACAACCAAGACCGTGTTATTTACATTTTATATGAGCTCCACTGAATTGATAGGTTGTCTACGAGACCAAGCATACAACTAAGGAGCGATATAACAACTTCCTATATGCTCCCTATACCAGCCCTCATACAATGGAGTTCAAGCCCTATAAACAAGCAAGCACTCTATTTTTCTTTTGTTAAATTTGAAAGAATAAATTTATTCCAAAATACACTTGAAGTACTTTCTCTTTCTAAAAAAAATTAATATCCTGTAGTTGAAATACATATCATTGCATTTTATATTAATTTACCGTGACAATTTCTATAAATGATTTCCCTCTTGATTGTACATGCATTTTTTTGTTATGCATTTTCTTTTTGTTTTTCAAACACGAACATTGACCTGAGAATAATATTCATTTGTTTTCACTATTTTGTGTGATTTTAGTTACCAAATCTCAATGTTCTTTGCTAACTTCACATATTTGGTTATAGTAGAGGTTTATGGATTATGTGTGCTTAGTTGGATGTTATTAAATGTTTAAATTTCATTTATGTTCCATAATTTTTTCTTAATTTTTATTTCTCATCAGTTTACTATTAAAACATGTCATACTATAATTTGTGGATGAACAATATTTTTTACTTGTGAAGTATATGTTTTATTGTTCATGTCTTGTAGAGACCCATGGATGTCCTTTTCCTACTACAAAAGGATTCAAAAATGGCGAAATAAGGATACTTGGGGCCTTTGCTCACCAATGAAGTGGAGGAAATGGTTTTGAAAATGGGGCCTATGATCATCAAGGAAATCGATGGCATATAGAAAATGTGAATTATATGTGAGTTAATTTGGAAACCCTAACCCATTGTGAGATTTTAGTTACCAAATCTCAATGTTATTTGTTCACTTTGTATGTCTCCTTTAGCATATGATACCACAATCATTAGTTTGGTTATAGTAGAGGTTTTTGGTTACTACATGATTCCCTGATTGTTTTTAAATATTATTTATGTTCCATGATTTTTTTTTAATTGTTATTTATCATGATTTTACTCTTAAAGAACCTTTGCTAGAGAGGTTGAGCCCAAGTACTGAAATAACAAGCCCTCTGCGACATTGGACATAGTTTATACAAGCTCCACTAAAATAACCCAAAAATAATAGCAAGCCCTTTGCAAGACTAGACACACAACCAGAACCAAATTAAATTATAGGCCATTTGTAAGACTGAACATGCATTTATAGAATGGAATTCAAGCCCTAGAACCAAGAAAAACCCATCTCGCCTTCAAAAACCCCCAACTAAAAAAACATTGGTGAAACAAAAAAATCCCTGACTAAAAAGACACTAGTGAAAAAACAATGTAATCTAGAAAGTACCCTTTGCAATAGAGGTTGAGCCCAAGTACTGAAATAACATGCCATATGTGACATCCGTTAAGCTTCATACTTTTGATCACTCTGTGTTACGTGTGAACTATATGTTTCATTGTTCATATGTTGTAGCCACTCGTGGACACACTTTTCCTACTAGACATGGCTTCAAAAATAATGGAATAAGGATATATGTGGCCTATGTTCACCGAAAAAGTGAAATAAATAATTTTTCAAATGGGACCTATGATGATCAAGGAAACAAAAGACATAGCACATGTGAATTATTTATGAGTTAGTTTGGAAACCTTGATCCATTGTTTCAGATTTCTAGATCTAGCCGATTGAAAATTCTGAGCCTTTTCTATCATATCACATTCCAACCAATATGTTTTCCTCTTATGACCTCATAAACTGATGTGATCAAATACAAAATATTGGTTTCCTTGTATTCATAGTATCTCATGATTTTATTGTATCAATGATGCTCAAAAACAATTGGAGTTCTTGTCACAATAGTTGAGGTAATTACATATGTGTTGTCTCAAATGTATGGTCGCATCACAGTCCTTGGAGTTGGCAATGCCACCCTTATTATTGTACAATTCTTCTTTGGCCTGTATAATTATGATATGTCTAAATAAGTTACTCTAGAAATCATATGGGTTGGGGTGCGCCATTTCGGTGTTCATTGTTACTAATATATGATATGTACCTTTACATATCTTTATGTATTTCTTTGATTTTATTATGTTCTCTATTTCCAAAGAAATGTAGCTCGTGGTATTTGTATAAGTCCATTGGTTTTCTAATTTAACTTCTATATAAATTTTCATAGTTTGATTTTTCTCTTATGCAATTGTAGAATCTACCAAATGCTACCAACTTGCATCCCACCATTTTGGTTTTTCCAGTAGTGACATACTTCCAAGTATTTTGTGTTTTTTTTCCAATGAGTTCAAATAATGAATGTGGAGAAGAAGGTTCGTATCCCATTAATTAATTCTATACCTAAAACATGCCAATTATTCTGTAGTTAACTTTTTTTTCAAATTTGTATTTTGTTTCCCATGTTGAAAATGGCACCAAGAAAGATTCTAATTTAATTTTCCCTTGAATTAAGTTAGAAGAATATTGTATTTTCACATCATGTGACAGCTTGTATGAGTTAAATAAGTTAGTTTTACTTAGTTGGTTCAGTTAATTCGAGTTGAGGGTCTAACTTGTGTCATGTAGAGTGGTTCCTACTTTATAGGAGCCCTGGTTGAGCTTATTTTTAGTTGTAATTAATTAATTTAGTTTATCTGAGTTAAAGTTAGCTTAACTAGTTCCAACTCATGGAGGAACTAGTGAGAGGTCAAAGTGGGGAACTTGAAATTGAACCAAATCTAGTGATCAATCAATTAACTGATGATTCAACCATAAATAACGCATGCATGTGAGATCTGAGAGTTACCTAGCTGAGATTGGAGTTCAAGGGCAATGTACTATCAGTTGTATAATCATCCAAATTTTACATGTGGTGCATACAGTCAGAGGAGGGCCCTTGATGGATTACGCACTTGTGGATGGGTATTTCCCTAATTAATAGGGGCTAATTACCCATGGAAGAAACACAAGGAAATAGGGACTTTGGCAAGCATAATTTTTTTTAAGTATTAGCTAGGGATTTTATAGGAAGAGTGAGACAGATAGAGATAGTGCAAAGGTTTCTCAGGCTTGAGAAAAGCATTATAATCTTCTCATATTTTCTGACTAATGAAATATAGATAGCGGGGTTTTTAGCTGTGGATTTCTCTAGGAAATCATTGTGTAATATGTTGATTGAATTATTTCTCTTGCATGCTTCATGATTTCATGATATTTTATTGTTTCTGCAATTGGTAGAGTAGATTCAAGTCTATTGTTTTAGCAAATTAAAATTAGCAGTTTAAATCTATAAGGAATTTCTACATGGTATCAGAGATGAAATCACAATAGAAGAGAAGATTATGATTTTGTACTTACACAAGGAAAGATTTTTGCAAATCTAATCTCCCAGAGCTAGCAAAAAGGATCAGTATGGCATTATATGGTTTGAGGCTCGAGTATTCCCTTGAGGGTAGCTCAAATTACATTGCATGGACATATCAGATGAATCAGTATTTGAAGAAAACATATTGAAGGAGTTAATTGAGAAGGACATCCTGAAACTAGCTCCAGCCGATGCACAAAATCTAGAAAAGTGGATGAAGTGTGTTGAAAAAGGAAGAAGGATATTAATGGAAGGATTTCGAGATCATATTATCTCAAATATCCACAGTAAGGAGTCTCCATATGAAATGTAGAAAGTATTGATAGACTTGTTTCAGAACATCAGTTACCATAGAAATTTGGTACTAAACGACAAGATTAGGAAAATCAAGATGGAGAAGGATGACACAATACCATAGTACTTGACCAATATCACCCAATGTCGGGATGAGCTTGGAAGTGTTGGTGTTACAGTTTATGAGGATGATATGGTCATCCTAACACTTTCAGGCCTTCCCAAGGGCTAGCACAACTACTAGGATTCAATAAATGGGAGGGAGAAGCTAAGAGAGTGGGAGTGATTGTGTTTCTACTTGGTGCAAGAAGATATTAGGAGGAACACCAGAGATGGGACCTCATCAAAGCATGATCATGAGGAGAATGGTGCCTTGGCTGGAAAGGAAAATAAAGGGAAAGGGAGGAAGTCCAAATCAAAGGTGATTCCAGATAATTGGGCAAGAAGAAGGACTTGTCGAAGATTATATGTTTTCACTATCATGAGCTGGGACACTATACCACGAAGTGTACGCACAAGAAGGCTGAAAAGAATCCCTCAAGAGGCGCAGCAGGTGAAGCTCTTGCCTCAAAATTCAAGTTGGATTTCACACTCATTTCTTTCATGGTGACATCCGTGATGGGTTATATGTGGTACCTGGATAGTGGAGCCTCATTCCATATGATCGACAAAAAATAATTCTTCAGAAACTTGGAGGAGAAAGACCTCTAGATGCACATTGAGATGGGAGATGATGGAAGGTATAATGTGATGGAAATAAATAATATTACTTTTCAAAGGGAGTCTGGTTCTCCTCTCACATTAAAATATGTCATCTATGTTCCTGGTTTGAAGAGGAATTTAGTTTCAGTTGCTATGTTGCAATATTGTGGCTACGATTTCATGTTTAGCAAAGAAAAGGTGTTCCTGCTTCACATCGCCATGGGACAAGTGAAGTGGATTAGGGTTCGGGTGAAGAACCTATAAAAATTGGATGTAGAAGACTATGTTGCTTTGAGCACAAAAGAAGAGAAGATGCAGAGCCGAGACATCGGTGAATAATGGCATACCACTACATGCATCCAAAGAGTCCCTATCTTGCATAGCATTTGTGAATAGTAAATTATCACTAACATAAAACTTAGAAGATATGTTGGATTTATATGCATATATCGGTTATAATAGTCGTGGTTTTTTGTGCTTATAGATATTGATGATTTTGAGATCCATTGCCTCAAAATCGAGAAATTGGGTACTCTTGAAAAAAAACACAGTAGAAACAGAGGACTCAACATATTCTTACACAACAGAGACATAGGAAACAAAATATTCTCCTCAACAAGTGACATTAGAACCAAGAACTCCTATATTTCCTTAAATTCAATCATGAATGATAAAAATCAGTTTTTTTGGGTCTTTTTATAGTTTCATTGGTTTTTTGTTTCTACAATGTTGGTCACCCATGTCACAAGTTTAGTAGGAAAGAATTCATCTAGTTTGAATATAATAAAAAAGTGCATTCTTTCATTCACATTTTTTTACCTTAAAATTCCATCCATACCATACACTTGGCCTTGGAAAGGCTTACTTTTCATTGTTGATATTCTAGTAATATTTTGTGTTCTTGTTACATATTTACCAAGTTCTGAGTCCTTTTTGGGTAGGTGAGGTAGAGCTCTACATCTAGTAAAACAAAAAGAGCTTAATAGAGCTAGGAGAAACCAGTGATATTTTCAAAAACTAAAGGAATTAGATGAAAAAAACAGTTCAAAAGGGCATGGAAATAAGATAAAATATTTGCGGGACACGCACTACAAGGAAAAGACCCTCTAGCATATGTTTTTGAGGAAGCCCTTATAAAAATAGGCTAGATATCTGTTTGTAGCAGAGGTCACTAGAGGAGGTTGGTGAGTGGAGGTTCTTGCGGACGTTTTTTTTTGCGATACGTTTCTCATCATAACATGCACCAGTGCACTTGATATGTATGTAACACACCGGTGCATAGTAGAGGCTAAAGAAGTGTTGTAGTGTTATTTTTTAGTACTACGAAGACAATGATGCACTTCACACATACAATGCACAATGCATTTTATATAAAGCACACTAGAGCGTACTATCAAATGGCACACCGACACACTGTGCTCTCCATACAAACTAGCCCAGTGTGTCTCAGTAATCTAGTGCACCGTAAAGAAATGCGGTGCGCCATTGGTAAAATAGCCTTGTGCATCTCATAACCGAGTGCACCGAAAAAGGGTTAATTTAAAAAAAAAAAATTACCGACCGTAAATACTTCATTTTTACTTGTTACAATGCTATAGAGATCTCAAGCATTGATGTGAGTTTTTCTTCTCTGAGGCACCCTACCATCGGTGCTCCATTTGCCCACATTTCTTTCATCCATTGCTCACTATGTGGAGTTCAAATTTTCCAAAACTACGAGAAAAATTGTTTTTTAGTATTCCTTGGAAAAGATACCTCGTTGACACGCAAACGTGTAGGTAATATACTTGTTTCTCACCAACCTAACCTTTTAGCAGATTAATTTCTCAATTTGAGTTAAAATTTACCGTTTAAAAAAAATAAAAATAATGCATGGTGCGTTCGAGCCATTTGACTCACACCGTTCTCAGTGCTGCCTATAAATTTACACACTGCACCGTGAATGGTGTTAACGGAAACCACACTAGGTTCTGGTGCGGTACCGAGAAAAAGCACACCTCTTTAACACTACAATAGTGCAGTGCGTGTCAGTTGTCGGCCGCACCAACCATTTAAAATTTTAAAAAATACCACTC
Organism: Pinus albicaulis; assembly: GCA_034641835.2. NCBI lineage: Eukaryota > Viridiplantae > Streptophyta > Pinopsida > Pinales > Pinaceae > Pinus > Pinus albicaulis. The sequence continues at coordinate 312,818 of JAXQQM020060698.1, read as the reverse complement.
TATGTACGGCTGTATGATGGTTCAGTCGTTTACCATGTTGCGTTATAACCACCGCCTTGGGGTGGATAGTTTGGTCAACGCACTGCAAAAAAAAAAAAAAAAATTATGTTTTCACGGTGCGTGAAGTTTTTTTCGATAAGATATATATATATATATATATATATATATATATATATAGTTGTAAATACAATTGTCATTTAATAAAACAAATTATGTTTTATGTATGAGGGAGGCTGATGTATTTAATATGTGAATCATTCTACGATGTCAATGGAGAGAGGAAAGGAAACAATAAGAACATATGGAGGATAATTATAACATGATACAGCAGTGGGTAGCACAGGAGAGGGAGAAAATTTTGTAACCTCACCCTATTACGGCACCCACCCAGTTTCTCTTAAGGGAGGTAGGCCTCCTTAATTTCTACGAGGAGGCTACATCCTTGAAGGGGCACACTGGGTTATTAGGAAAGTTGATCTACAGGTGGGATGCCCACCTATAGGCTTTTCGGGTCGGTCCTAGCCAGTGGTACTGACCCACTGAGGAGGACATTTATTTTATTACTGGCCTATTTAGGAGAGGGTAGGATTTTCCCCAGTTCCCATATGTCTCCATTGATTATTCAAGAAGGAGTCAGTTGGCATACTCCCAAAGATACATTAGGGATGATATACTTTCTCCTAAAAATTTTCAGGTGTCTAGTGGTCAGTTACGCATTGCTTCGTTTGGTCCAGAGGAGGTGAGGTACCTCTCACTACTACTAACGACCATTGCACACTATACTAGTGACAAGAAATGTATTAGTTTCCCTCTTTTATTTTATGTTGATTCTTTATTCTAGATGCCATGACTTGTGAGATGGTCTACCATTTTTTTGTGGCAGTTTTGTATAGCATTATATAGATTTCGTTCTCAGGCACATGGGAGGTTGACCTTCCCTTTTGCTTCATAGTTATTTTGTTTATTTTTTAAGAGGTTTTAGAAGACAAGGCCTACTTTTTTCCACCAGCCTCGTAGGCCAATGTTAGATGTATGGATGCAGATGTGGGGCCAGATGATGCCCAAGAGGGGCTTGTCTGAGTGTCCTGTCGGGATATCTAGTGATGCACTAGAGTTGCTAGCCAGTGTTGATGATCACATGTTCGTGATGGTGTCTTGTTCGTACGTGGGTTTGGATTGGCGCAGGTGTACCAACATCCTCTTCATACAGGATGAGCCATCAGATGTTAGGGTAATATTAGTGTTTTCTTTAAATTAATATAGTTTCATTTTATTGTCTTAATTAATTAGAATAAAACTTATTCTAACACGATATTTAAATTATTTTATTAAATTGTTTAATGAAATTGTCTAATTATTTTTGTGTACTATATATTTTGTACATATTGGCACATTCGTTGGGGACATGATTCCACCCCCACCAAATGATCCTGTAGATCATGAAGAGGAGATGGAGGAGGCTGAAAATCAGGGTGACAGACCTCCTCGGGTTCAAATACCTGCGGGCATGTGACGTAGGGCTAACATCCGATTCAGGCACCATCGACTGAGCAGGCATCGAGTACTAGTTATAGTACTGATGTAGTACCAACAGATATTTGACGTTTATATGCAGTTCTATTACAGTTGTATGTTTTTGACATTATATATATATAGTGCATGTATTTTATGTTCATGTTGATGTACTTAATTTACATGTTGGTGTTCATCATAAGGTGTATATTGTTAAGTCATGTTAGATATGTTCATTTAATGTTGTTGCAGATAGATGTGTATGTGATAGCAGTTATTTGACATGAGATGCATATTTGATGTTTTTTCTGTGATGATGTTATACAATGCTTGTGTTTTGTTAAATGATCATGATCACAATGATTATATGATTTTATCGAATTTGAATGTGTATTTTAGAATATGATGTTTGTACAATGGTTATATGATCTTGATGTTTATTTTTAATATTAAATCATGATATTTATTAAATATTATGTATTGGTAATTGTAAAATTGTGCAATTGTAATTGTATGTGTCATGATTGTAATTGTTGGGTATGTGTTATATTCTTTTCACGATTAGTTTGGACTAATTTGGGTGTTGCAGAGCTGGACTAATGATTAAGCTCTCTTGTGGCCCACTGTGGAAAGAAAACAACAAGTGGGAGAATGTTGGGTATGTGTTATATTCTTTCCACAATTAGTCTCACGCGCACCCGCCCATGGGAGAAAGTGTTTTTGTACCCTATTTTTCGGTGGGCGGACCTGCCCATGGTTTTGTGCATGGGTTTGCATATGGTTTTGGGGGACGATGGCTTTCGACCCCTGGTATTTTGTAGATCCGGTCAAGGGAACTACGGTTATGTTCTAATACAGGGTTAATGGATTGGGGTTTATGAATGCTTCGGCATGTATATATATGTGTTGTAACACTAAAAGGAACATAATGAAAAATTAAGTCGGTAGTCCCGATTTGGGATCTAGGGGGAAATCTGTGTATATCTGTTTTATGTTTTAGGCTCTCACTATTGTTTATTTTTTGTTTTTAAGATTCGTTTGCAGACAATTTCTGTACAGGGTTAAAACCTACAATAATTGTAATTTTAATTGTAATTGTATGTAAAATTGTAATTGAAATTGAAATTTTAATTGTAATTGTATGTAAAATTGTAATTGTAATTGTATGTATTGTCATGATTCAATTTTATTAAAATTATAAAATTTGTAAATTTGTAATTGTAATTGTATGTATCATGATTGATTGTAATTGTAATTTAATTGTAATTGTATGTAAAATTGTAAATTTGTAAATTTGTATGAATATAAATAATTGTAAAATAATAAATCTAGAATAATATGAATTTTTGTAACATAATAAAGTTTAGAAAATAATGCAAATAAATTCATGTTTAGAATTATCATTATTTTATTATGATCTTACATACCAAAAATAACAGTATACATTAATACATTTTTTTTTTAAAATTTTGAAGATATCATTCGCGCACACACGCGCGCGCGCACACACACACACACACACATACATATATAATAGAGTGCATTTATTTAAGTAATGAAATACTGAAAAACCATTTAAAGAAATCAAGTAGTTGTATTATTTTAGGAATTGACAGAAAAAAAGGACTTGATACAGTGCATTAATTTCGAGATAAAAATAATTGCAAATTATCAAGTGAAATGATTTTAACATTAGCACAATGCAAACCAATTAATTCAAATGCATATTATAATGTTTAGAAAAAAAGAGTCTTAGTTATAAGGTTAAGTCCTCTTCTTTATAAAAACTCATCTTAAATAGTATAAATGATGGAACAACACATGTACCGTATCACTCTCTATTCTCATGATCACCCTCATTATCTTCCATTTCGCTTGGCATGATAACACTATTGTTCAAAAAAATGTGTTTTGATATAGGGTTATGTCTCAATATGAACCACCAATCTCTATCCAACACATCTAGGTAAAAAAAACACCTAGTTGCAGTGTTTGGGGAAAACAAAAGGCTCCATAGATTCATCCCACACCTTTCTAGAGTTTATACATATCAGCCTACTATCAAAATTTTCCTTTACATCATTCCGATCAAAGGTATCCCACCACTTGCACCTAAAAATAACACATGGGAAAGAATAGAAGTCCTTTTCAATGATCTCTTGTATCTTTCCAACGTAACCTAACGTTCCTCGTACTAGGTTTTGATCATAGTGGCTAACTCGACCAGATTGATCGAAATCAACTTCCACTCCATAGTCTTGTGTCATGTGTCCATCATTGATATTTTCTGTGCAAAAATGGTGCCCATATGCCCACATAGATGGGAACAAATGCACCTATGAAAAGTTAAAAAATGATAGTGTCATGTGTCTAATAACCCAATTATTAAATTATAAAATATAGATGTTACATTTCAAAGGTGCATTATTAAGTTTAAAATTTACATAAGTATATTATTACCGAGTTGTTGCACCCAATAAATACATTTAGCTCCTCCTCTTCAGCATGCAGGTAATGACTGATTGCACCGTATTTCTATCTGACTTGGTCAATAACCCAACTATTGGGGCATATAATTGGCATATTTTATTTTAAATGATCGAGATAAGGCACACTTCTACCATTCAACCGTCTGAATTATTTCCTGTCACTATCCCATTTCATCCTCTTTTGTTCGTACAATGTGACCCACGGTTGTGTCACTTCAGAATTGTAAAGAATGAATTTATTGATTGCTTCAATTTCTGCATTCGTTGATGAAATCAAACCGACATATAGTACATATGAGATCAAAATATACATTATATCGAAGTTCAACATGAATATTTACTTTGTGTAAATTTGAAAAATTATAAGTCACTTACTCTTTATCAAGCACCTTTTTCCATTCATTTGGAGAAGCTCCCCTTCTCTTTACCTTCATCCTCTTCATCATCCCAAATCACCGCAATTGGTGTGTTGTCGATATTCTTGATGTAATCACTGGAATAATAGAAATACTTGTACGATATGTACCCCTCTACTATAGACCCCTCGTGTTTTCCCCTTTGTCGAACAAAACTTCAATTTTTTCATGTACCTCTCTAATAAGAACATCCAACGATAAGAAAACACCCCAAATAATTCAACCTCATATACTAGGTGGATTATAATGAACCTGCAAATCCATGAAACTCATCGGCAGTTCCTTCTCAAACATACAAACAATCTCAACTATGTCTTATCGCTACCATGGAATGCTAGCCACATGAATATCCTTGGACATGATCCAACGTACATATGCAGATAATTTAGATATGGCACATCCTAGTGTTGGGAATCACGATTGTCGTTAGACCAAAAATCACAAGTGTTAGTCAATGATCGCATCACTAGAGATAAGGATCCATGAGAGGTAGTTAGTCCATGTCGTGAAACACATGGGGAGCATTGGTTTATCCAATGTCCAACAATATCCCCCCCAATGCAAGCTGGGTGTGTATCCAACTCATGACCATGATTTGATAGCACTTGTTGGGAATCACGATTTCGATTAGACCAAAACCCATAGGTGTTAGTCAACGATCACATCGCTAGAGATAAGGATCCATGAGAGGCAGTTGGTCCATGTCACAAAATACACAGGGAGTGTTGGTTTATCCAATGTCCAACAATCTCCCCCCAATGTGAGCCGGGTGTGTATCGAACTCGTGATCGCAAAAGAGCATATCAAGATCAACAAAGGTATATAGGAGCAACAATAAAGACAAAGAGCAGCAACAAAGTATGTAAGACAAACAACAAGGTAAAGAAGGAAAAATATCAGCAAAGAAAATGAGTAGCAAGGTAAGGAGCAACAAGCAAAGGAACATCAAGGCAAGGAGCAACAAGCAAAGAAGTAGCACAATGTTAGCCATGCAAAGGAGTAGAAGAAGGAGGAGGATTTGTGATACATTGAATTTTTTTTGATAATGTTGCAAATATTTCTATACTGAAGATTTTGTTGTGACGTGAAATTGTTGATTGAGCTGAATTTTTTTGATGCAAAGGCAAGTCTCCAAGGCAAAGAAAAAGATGCATTAAGCTGAATTGTTGTAATGCATTAATGATATGAATTGTTAATTGATGTTGGCATTAAGTTGATCCATTCAATAATTACATATGGCTGAAATTAAATATTGGATTATTTATGTATTTTGTGGACTAATATTCAAGATATTAAGTGTGTGGAAACGAATGAATGGAAGGAAAAGAGTCATGCCTATTCTCTTCCTATTCCTATGTGGAATACAAACAACCATCTAACTATCTCTATAAAAGATGTCATTTTGGAGTGTATAGAACATAAGAGAGCTGGAGAATATGAGAGATCTGATTGAGATATTATGCATATATGGAGCTGATGTGAAGTAGATTTGAAGGGAGAAGAGGCAGAAGTAAAGATGGAGATATGAAAATTTGATAACCAGGTAAATCCGAATATTGTTTTCATGCTGTACGAGGGTATTTTTGGTCTCCTTTCAAGTTGCACCTTGATAAAAATTTTAGTTGGAGTTGATTGAGGGAGGAGCCTCCTGTGGGTGGTAGCCTGTAGAAAACACATGGGAGTTGGAGCTTCCTTGCATGTTGTAGCTTGTAGAAACTTGAGGTAGTTGCCTCATGTAGGTTGGAGCCTACAGAAAATTAGATGTAATAAGGAGTAGGAGCTTGCCTTTGCATCACAAAAATAATAAAATCATGGTTTTCTCCCTTATGGGTTCCCACTTATATTTGGTGTCCATGTGCATTATTATTATGTGTTGATGTGATGTGTTACTCTACTTCTTGCTTTTTGTTCACATATTCAGTCTGTTGATCATTATTTACTGAGTTTCTCATGTAATGGTTTTGTTAATGAGTTTAATAAAATAATTTTAATGTCCATGAATGGACTAAACTGATTCACCCCCCCTCTCAGTTTAGTCAAGGGTTCATCAATTGGTATCAGAGTCGGTTCCTTCTGTATAAGTCTAGCAGTTTGAAGGTTGGTCTGATTGAGTCATGGACTATCAAAGTGTACCTGTTTTGAGTTCATCAAACTTTCATGAATGGAGAGATAAGGTTAAAACAAATTTAATGGCTTATGGACCTGAGGTATGGAAACTTGTATGTTATGGTTATTGCAAAGACTCCCCCTCTTTGCAAGAACAACAGTGGAATGACAAGGAAAAGTGCGTAATATATAACAGTCTTCATAGCAATGATCTTGATACAATAATGGATTTAACTTCTACAAAATAAATCTGGAATATATTGCATCTCATGCATGAAGGAGACACTAGTGGATACATTGTTAAGAAGAAGATAAACAAGAAGAATAAAAACCTCTTTTAAAAGGAAAAGTTTCAGTCAAATGAGGTTGTTGTTAGTGTGAATGGAAACGATTTCCATGAAGAAGATATAGTTGAAGAAAAAGCCAAAATTTCTTGACTGAAATAGGAAGATTCAAGAATGAAAACAAAGATCTGAAGAAACTAGTGCAAATATGTGATGAGAGAGAATATGAGCGTAAGGAAGAAATTTCTGGCCTGAAGGCAAAAAATTGAAGAAGCAAGGAGATTAGGAGAGGTTATGAATAACTAGCTAAAGTAGAAAGATATACAATGTGGATTATTAGATTATGAGATTATTTTAGCTAGAAGATAGTTAGATGGAAAGAACAAGTTTTGTAAGCAGCTAGAAGAGGAGGTTCCCTCCATGAAATGCTCAGAAAAGGATGATATTAAAGATGATGGTGAATATTTCCTAAAAAGACTCATAGGAGAAGGGACACACACCCTGATTAATAAAGAATAAAACAAGAACAAACATCAATATCAAAATCCAATGAATGAGTTGAAAAAATTCGGAAGATCTTAAAGTATATTCTTTGCTCTTGGGAAAACCATCATATGTCTTTCTTGCTATGAACATGGTCACGTGGCAGTAGATTGTAAGAACAATCAAGTCAATACTAATCAATATAACATGAAGCAAACAAGAAGGTATCCTCAAACAAACCATCAAATAAAGTTCCCTCAAGCACGTAAGCAGAGAGAACAATCATCCACTAGGTACACAAATTATTTTTATGGTTACTATTATGAGTGCAATGGATTTGGACGCAAAGATATTGAATGCAATTTGTATGCAAAGAAAATTATGTACACAAGAAAAGACACACCATTTTCTCCAGTATTTTTCCATGCAAGATGTTATGAGTGTAATAACTTTGGCCATAAGGCCAAAGAATGAAAACTGCTATATACCCTGAAGAGTTCTAGACATAAGATGAAGGACACTTCACGAAGATCAAAAAATGAAGGAAATGATCGACAATATATGAAAGCGTGGAAGAAGAAGAAAAGGGAGCAACTGGTTACATCAATTACATAATTAAGTCATCATTATTTGAGGGGGTGCTCCTCTAAGAAAGAAAAAGGATAATTCATTTAGTGTTACAAGAGTAGCAATATCTTAAGGGGAGAGTAGACCTAAGAATGCCTAAGAAGAGAAAGTAGATATGTGAAGAATAAATTTTCATATGAGCTGAAGCAATTCATAATCAAAGTACACAAGACATTGAAGGAGAAGAGGGTATTGAAGAATCCCAAATCCAAAAATAGCTTGCATAACCTGCAAAATTATTCATCAAATTAAAAAAGAAAAAAGAACCCACTGTTGCAGCTATAGCTTATGGGTTTCATAGCAAGGTTCCAATGAAAAAAAAATACGGTCTTGGTTTTCGACCTTGGCAGAGATACCTTTAATGTTTCCATTGTTATCTTTGGAGGGAGGTAAATTTGAGATGAATGCTATTGGATGGGACACACATTTGGGTGGTTAATATTTTGAGAATCACATGCTCAAATAGTGTATTGCAAATTTCAAGAGAAAATACAAAAAGGAGATGAGCACAAGTGCCAAAGCCCTTCAGAGGATCCATTCATAATGTGAAAAGGGAAAAATAAATTTGTCTTATGTGTTAGAGACTATGATTGATATTGATTATCTCTACGAAGGTCTGGATTTCACATGAATATTACGAGAGCCAGGTTCTAAGAGCCCAATACTGATTTATTTGATAATTGCATGCAAATCCTTACCCAATGTTTGGAAGATGCTAGGATGACCAAAGAGAAAATTAAAGAAGTGACATTAGTTGGGGGTTCTACTCGCATTCCAAAGGTACAAGATTTGTTCAATAGAGAGAAACTCTGAAAAAGCATAAACCCCGATGAGTATGTCTGCAAATGGCGTTGCAATTTAGGCAGAAGCCTTAAACAATGAAGGAATCCAATTCTTCGTCATGAATGTCACACCTTTGAGTCTTGGAATCAAAACTACAGGGGGCTTAATTTTAGTAGTCATTCAAAGAAATACTCTTATTCTAACTCAGAGAAAGGCTTATCACACTACAATGTGTAATAATTAGGTAAGAGTGTATTTTCGAGTATATGAAGGTGAGAGAGTAATGGTTGCAGACAACAATTTTCTCGGTAAATTTCGGTTGAGTGGAATTTTTGCAGCCCATTGTGGAGTGGCAAGCTTTAGAGTAGTGTTTGAATTGGACACAGATGGAATTCTAAAGGTGTCAGCCTAAGACAGTGAATAAATAGGCAATGTTAGTCTCCAATGTTTCGTAAGAGTAAAGGAAATGAAACATGCGTTAGTTGTCAATATACTAATTATGCTAGCAAACCTGAAATGCGCCAAATTTGATAGAGATTCTAATGGATACATCGATATGAGAATGTTGAAGGTCAGGTTTAAGGAACGTTACATTGTTGCATTATGAAAAAAATGGGAGAAGCCAATTCATAGTTCAGGACGTTATGCCATGATTGTTGGTTGTGTGGAACCTTATTTAGACTACCAGATAGATTTGTTAAGGAGCCAAAGCAGGATGATAGACATCAGAAGACACATAATAAGTTAACGGAGAATATTATGCGTTGCCAATGATGATGGAGCATGATTAACATAAAGGATCTCTCTGTTGCAATATACCATACTTGACAATGCACAAGATGCGAGAAGGAATCTGAGGAGAATTTGCATCGAGATTTCAAAGAAAAAATTGAATTGGTGTAAGAAAAGAGTGTTAATTTCATGAAGCGTCCATGTATGGTTTGAGAATAATACACGTTACCAATGGTGGTGGAGCATGATTGAAAGAAATGATCTATCTGCTACAATATACCATACCTAACAGTGCACAGGATTCCATAGGGAATACAAGGAGAGGTTGTGTCAAGCATTCAAAGAAAAATTGAATTGGTTTCAGAACATAGCATTAATTTCATGAAGCATTCATGCATGGAACTCAGATTCAAACCCGACGTTAAATTGTAGTGATATATGGTTAGTGGTGCGATCTTTTGCAGTGTATGTCCACTAGGTCAGGGAATTCAAACATGTGTGGTGTTATTAAATATATTGGTATTATACCTTGACATTTAATGAAATATTTCGAATGGATTTGAGAACAATGTCGGCATAAATTATAGAGTACATTCGACAAATTTTCAACAGCCATTTTGGAAATCAGGAATGTTGAAAATATTCCTGGAAGACGGTCACATCCCCCAGATTCCATGTATGATTATTTGACTAGAAAAATATAAATGCAGTGTGCCAACGATGTGTTCTACGCCCTATATCCAGGCATTAAGACTACAAAGTGAAACAAATTTTGAATGGAAAACTTCAAGGGGTTCAGAATAAATGTATTATATTCACTAGTGTTTTAGCAGATTTTGTTTCATCTAAGGTCACAGAGTTTCAGCCCCCTGGTCACATGCCTTCGGTCACACAGGGCTCTGCCATGGCCAACCCCAATTTCGTGGCTTTACGCAATAATCAGGTCATGACGGAGGAGTAGATGGAGACCATGCGCAGGATAATTTTCCTTTATTCAACAATTTGAAGTCAGATGGTGGAAATGCATAGAGCCATGTCGCAACAATAACCTTCTTCAATTCCTACTATCCATATTAGACAACACATACTTTATGATTTAGCTCAAGGAAATCCAAGGTTTAGAATATTTGTTAGACAACCTTGGACACTATCATGTAGATCAACATGTTCATAAAAGTGATGATGTGGTTCAAAACAAGCCTTGTACAACTAACCAAAAATAATTTGGAATCTAAGGTAATGATACCCCATATTTATCTCCACGTGAAGATAAAATGAGGCCTCATGCATCACTGAGTAGCACTATGCTTGGTGTGATTGGCAGTGCTGAACATGAATCTATTGAATTTCTGCATGAATTTAAGCCTATATATTCTTCTGTTGAAGTTGGAAATCGTGATCATGATGCAACTCACGCATATATACATGGGTCTGGTACCACAACTGGCCAAGTAGATGGGAAATCATGGCAAGTGCCTAGTGTCGTAGTTGATGTTGGAAGAATGTTTGGTGAAAATGCGGTGGTGGTGGATTCTCATAAGCACATGGTCTCGACTAATGACATGGGAGTCTATTTTCACCCTCTTCATGCAAGTGAAGGCTACACCGTCTTAAGCCATTATCAGTGTTCTTTTGGAGTACCTATCCATTCCCTCTATGCCAACACCCGATACCCATATCGAGGAACTTAAAGGTCAATTTGGATGATCAAGATCAAATATAAATATATCTTCTCAGTGTTTAATTAACAAGCAGTGGTGCTAAAAGCATTAGTGTATTCTTTAATTTATTGGATAACTTTAAAACTTGGAAGCAAAATTCATTATAACTTGTTGCTATTGTGTTGAGGTGGCCTTCAAAAGACATAACTGTGCATAATGAAGGTATTGCATGGACTGAAAAATTCTTTATCAAAACTTTTTTTTCTATTTTATCAACATCTTGTAGCGTCCCAAGGTGTTGTGAAGATAAATGAGATAGATAAAGCCAAACATAATTTTTCTACAATTACAGTGGCTCTTAATGCTATAAATAGATATGCTGAATGGGATCCTAGTCAACTCTAAGAAGCTCTGGTTTAATTGAATAGCCCAAGTTTTCAATTAAAGGGAGTTGTAGTAAGAAATAGTGATGATTTCTATGCCAATATAATGGATGTTGCATTTCAGTGCATGCTCAATCATATATAACACGTACTTCTAAAATTTCTAAAGATTTTTTAAGAGGAAATAGATAGATTCATTTGATCCAAACCTCGAAGATAAGTTTGTTCATTTGTGTGATTGAAGATACTTGTTCATTCATGCCATTAGAGATGTTCTTTGTAGATACAATTTCTTCACAAGAAGACCATCTACAACAAAAATTTACTCATGAATATTTTATATGTAAGTGTAAGGTGTTGAGTTGGAATTGTTAGACCTTCTTACATTTCACTGAAAAATACTTATATTTATAATCATTGAAAGGAATATCAAATCTATCTTCCACTCATAAATCTATAGGAGGGAAAAAAGTTCCTTTAGTCTTAAATATCCAAACCCCTTGCCATTGATTTCAAAGCGGGAGGTAAGCAAAGGTTATGAGTAGCAAAAAAACATCGTTTTAATGCCAATAGGGGGAGGATCATTGTGTTGCCATCAATGACCAAGGGGGATATTGTTGGAAATATTTTCATTTTTGGCGAAGGAGCATATCAGGATCAACAAAGGTATACAGGAGCAGTAACAAAGACAAAGAGAAGCAACAAGGTATGTAGGAGCAACCAGAAGGCAAAGAAGGAAAAAGAGCAGCAAAGCAAAGGAGTAGCAAGGTAAGGAGAAACAAGCAAAGGAACATCATGGCAAGGAGAAAAAAGCAAAGAAGTATCACAAGATCAACCATGCAAAGGAGCAGAAGAAGGAGCAGGAATTGTGATACATTGAAATTTTTTTGATAATGTTGCAATGATTTCTATATTGAATATTTTGTTGTGATGTGAAATTGTTGATTAAGCTGAATTTTTGTGATGCAAAGGCAAGTTTCCAAGGCAAAGACAAAGATGAATTAAGCTAAATTGTTGTAATACATTAATGATATACATTGTTAACTTATGTTGGAATTAAGTTGATCCATTCAATCATTACATATGGCTGAAATTAAATATTGGATTATTTATGTATTTTTTGGACTAATATTCAAGATATGAAGAGTGTCGAAACGAATGAATGGAAGGAAAAGATTCAAGCCTATTCTCTTCCCATTCATATGTGGAATACAAACAACCATCAAACTATCTCCACAAAAGATGTCATTTTGGAATGTACAGAACATAAGAGAGCTGGAGAATATGAGAGAGATGATTGAGATATTATGCACATATGGATCTGATGTGATGCAGATTTGAAGGGAGAAGAGGTAAAATTAAAAATGAAGATATGCAGAGTTGATAACCAGGTAAATCAACTTATTATTTTCATGTTGTGTGAGGGGATTGAGGTCTCCTTTCAAGTTTCACCTTGATACAATATTTAGTTGGAGCTAGTTGAGGTAGAATCCTCCTGTGGGTGGTAGCCTGCAGAAAACACATGGGAGTTGAAGCTTCCTTGCATGTTGTAGCTTGTAGAAATTTTAGGTAGCAACCTTCTGTAGGTTGGAGCCTACATAAAATCAGATGTAATAAGGAGTAGGATCTTGCCTTCGCATCACAACAATAATAAAATTGTTGTTTTCTCCCTTATGGGTTTCCACTTATATCTGGTGTCCATGTGCATTATTATTATGTGTTGATGTGATGTGTTACTCTACTTGTTGATAGATGTTCACATATTCAGTTTTTTGATCGTTATTTATTGAGTTGCTCATGTAATGGTTTTGTTAATGAGTTTAATTAAATAATTTTAATGTCCATGAATGGACTAAACTAATTCACCCCCCCCCCCCCCCACTCTTAGTTCAGTTAAGGTTTCATTACCTTGGTCTTGGGGGAAGCCATGTTTCACATACCCATGCAAGAACAAAGGATAATGACACTACAAAGTTATAAACACATGCAATAATATACAAAATTAGTTATGTTTTATGATCCCATGGGATATAATTTATTAATATAACAAATAATAAAATCATGCTTTTGATATTATATGTACTCTTAGAATATTCAAATGGTCATTCAATTTCAACCCAGACAAATGGTCTTCCATGGTGAAGCAACGTTGTAGTGAAGACCCATATGAAGATGGCACCCTAACACCCATTATAACTTCCTTTGCCAAATAAAAATCATGTTTTTTAAAAATACATGGGACATCACCTTCTTTGAAATACCAATTAGAGGGACAGGCCTCTGATCCTGTACTTTCTATTTTTCTTGGCCAATGTTTCTTTTTAGTTTTTGAAGTAATAAGATATTTCCTAACAGCTAATGTATCAATTTGTTTTGATGATATGTTCCTCCATGGAAGATGAAACATTTTTAAATATATGCATGGGACCTAATAAGTAGGTAATATTAAGATGCTCCCAATATGGGAGGTTATAAAAGATATATTTTTTTTCATCCCAATGGGAAATTTATCAACATAGGTGTCGAAGAATTCGATCATCGAACATAGGCTCCCTATTTGAATCAAACATTTCTATGAAATCCTTCTCCTTCTCTCTCTCATATGCTCTAAGCCATTCAGCTAGTTTCATTATTGCAAGCCTTTGGGTTCTCTCTCTTTTACCATTGAAAGCAGATGTTGCTCTTCTGTAAGGGTGTTCTTTGGGGAGGAATACCCTAGAGCAGTCATACACTGGCTTTTGTAGGTCATTGGACCATCTAGATTTCAGAGAAGGTCCACAACATTTACATCCATAATACCCTTTTGTTACAAGACCTACGAAAGTATTGTATACAATATGCATGACACGTTAAATAATATCATGAAGATCAGAACAATTACAACGAATTGAATTAATATGCGAAAGAATATTGTTACGTATATAAACAAATCAATAAACATGTAATTTACTAGAGAAAACTCCTAAGCCTGGATAATCATGTGTCGTGTAAGCACATATTCCATACAACGTAAAACTCCTCTCTGTTGCAATGGGTCTTGATACATCGTATACATTTATCCCATCCCATAATTCCTTCAATTCATCTACCAGTGGTTGTAAGTAGACATCCATATTCTTCACTTGTCTTCTACCAAGGACTATGAGAGCCAACATAAGATGTTCATCCTTCATGGACAACCATGGGGGAATATTGTTATTGATTACTAGTATAGGCCAAACATAATACTTGGTGTTCTGGAGGGAATATGGGTTGATGCCATTTATGGCTATGCTGAGTCGTAGACTTTGTATTTCATTGTTGAATTTTTTGGGCTATCCTCTATATGCTTCATGGATATTGTATTATGTTAGGGTTCGCATAACTTCCAACTCAATTCTATGTGAGGCATTCCATTCCTACAACATAGCTAATTATTTGCAACGAAAGAGCCTTTGAATCCTTGGGATTATAGGCATGTGCCTCAATATCTTAAAAGGAGGACCACGTTATTTACCATTTTTTATTTATCATACCTCTCATGCCCACATTTCAAACATATCTCTTTGTCTGCATATTCTCATGTATATATAGAATACAATCATTTGCACATGCATGCTATGGTATGTACTCAACACCCAACATTTTTAACTTTTTCTTTACCTCTTCATAGCTACTGGGCAAGAAATTATCACTCAGAAGAACCTTATCTTTGAATAACCTATAGTTAGTCATGGAAAATATTAAATATTTAATGCCAATAGTTATTAACATTCATAAAATTGACCATTTGTAATGTTGATTGTCTGACAATATTTCTAAAAATATAAGGGACTTGATGGTCAATTACCTCAAAACTTCCGAGAAACATGCATTTGACAAGCAAAACTTTTCTTTCAAGTTTTATAGTAACATTTTTGTCCCCAACTAGGTAGAATTTGAATGACTGCCATGTCCAAAGAGAGGGTTGGTGGAAGAAATTTAAGGATTTCGAAAAAGGTATCCACGATATGAGCATCATCCCCTAGCTGATCATCGTTCTGGAATGCATCTAACAACATTATCTCCATGTCAGTCATATCCCTTAAGTAATCATCCATACCAACTTCTATTTTATTACCTCTATTACCAGCTAAAGAACTACTATTGTTGTAGTCGTTCCTAATTGGTGAATTTGGATGTAGTGGGAGTTGAATAGGTGGTTGATTCAACCATTATTGGTATCATTCCTCTTGTGTTTTTCTCTTAATTCAGCCTTCTCTCGATTTGAAATTGTCGTGAGGTGCAAAGGAAGATGGTAGGTAGGTCGCTCATCATCACTAGAATCCTAATAATTTCAAAAAATATATTTGAACATAATTAGTACAAAATCGATGATATCAATTAGTAAGCACGTAAATGCATGATTAATTGGTTTGAGGTGGAAATAATTACATTGTACCAAACAATTACTACCATCATTGTCCCAGGATTGTGGCTAGAAGATGGCATGTTATAATTGGCAGGGTGAAGCGACTGTCCATTTTCATCTACCAATCGCGCCTTGCAGTATGCTGCTCTTGATAAGAGCTTCCGACATTTTGGAACTGTTTGAATATTTTGTGCATTTGAACTCGATTATGAATCTGCATGAACCTGAAAATTTGTATACACTTATTTTATTCAGCTGATTGACATGGATAAAAAAATAAATTCAATTAGATATTGAAAATATAAAAAAAAAAATATGAAGTAATTACGTCTGGATATGGATAGGGAGGACTTCGCAATGGACTTTGAGAAATATTATGGAACAAGCTAGATTTTGAAAAATTGTCCATTTGATATAATCATGAGATTTTCTCCCTAAATTTGAGAAAAATCAACAATAAATTTTGGTGTACATACCTAAAATTAATTTTGGTGCCTTAAAAAAGGATTTATTGTTATCGATGCTAATGTACTGTTAATTGCACCGGTGCGGTTTTATTGCCGGATGCATCAGTATTGTTAGTTAACAAACACACCGAATATAGAGAAAAAAAAAGTTCAACTTTATTTTTTTGAAGTGAAAAAAAAAGAGTGGTAAACTGAAAAATGAGCGGCAAATGATTTTTGGAAATCTAATTTCATAAAAAAGTTTTTTAAATAGTAAAATCTATTCATTATTTCTTTATTTTTGCAAAAAATTTCAGGGAGGGATTTGCACGAGAGACATACCTAGAGCAAGAGAGCACAAGAGCATTGTAGAGCAAAAAAATTCTTTTGAACAACAACACTATTCAGAGAATCATAATTTGAAACATCTGGTGATTCACACAAAAACCCTGTAGTATAGTAAAATTATTAAATTTTACTGTAGTATTATTTTTTATGGTTTCTGTTAGATTTAATACATGCATAGTAAAAAATTTAAATTTTACTATGTATTTTACTAATAAAATCATTTACAATCTCTATTCCTATTTACATTTAATTAAAATTCAGAAAAGAAAAAAAAAACAAAAAAAATTCATTCTTATGTTAAACCCTTGCTTCTACTTGTTTATGTGACTTCACAATTAGGGATTTTCATTATATATTTATAGGGTTTGTATTACTATATATAGGCGTATGCAACCTAACTCGTGGGACCACTTGCAGAGTCAGATCCGGCCCTCACATGATTTAAAAAAAAAAGAGCTTTTGTTAATCGACGTGCACTGTTTAAAATAGCGCATTGGTGCGTGATTGTAGTATACCGCACTGGGCATGTATTGACAAAAAACATTGTTTGATAAAAGCATTTGTTTTATTAATTTATGTTGATGTTAATTAGTGCTTCAGTATTAATATAATGCGCCGGCTCTCTTATTGAAAAAGAGCACCGTATATTGTTTCTACTATATTGGTGATGCGTTTATAAGAACCTACCACATTGTTTTCGATGGGTAAGTTGCGAAAGTCGCACCGGGTGTCTAATTTACATAGACGCACCATTTTCTTGATTTTTTTTTTACGTGAAAGTTATGTGATTTATTTATAAAATATATTAAATAATGGTACATATTTTATATTGATAAAAAAGTGGATGACAAGAGTTCTAGTAACAAAATACTGATAGCACATCCAGAAATGCAAAAAAGGCAATTTCTTTGTAAATTATTTACAAAAATTAATATTTTTGAACTATATGCAAGTTTAACTAATATGTATTGTTTAGTGTGTATCATGCAGAGCCACAAAATGACGAAGCTTGATAAGATTCTTTCTGATATAAGACCAGAAGAGCATAAAATCTTGATGGAAAAATTGCAAAAGGATGAATCAGGTGAATGAAAAAATACTATCGATCGAATATGAGTTTCTTTTTTGAATTTTCATTAATAATATACTTAAAAATATTAGATAACATGTTTCAAACAATATATTAATTCAGATATGTTTAATTTTCTACAGGGACCAACAACGAAGAAACAGAATGTTGTTCTAAGAAAAGAAAAAAAATAGAACATGCAAATGCAAATGAATTGCTCCTTAGCTCATCTAGAGTGGTGTTGGAGATTAATGAAAGGGGGAAAAACTTTTACAAAACTTTGAGAGATCTAGTGGAATGAATGTATAGATGTTCTTCCCACTTACAATACAAAAAACAATCCAATGATTCCAATAACCAAATTTTATTTAAACTACAGGAAAATTTTCCAGAGAATTGGTCAATGAGACATGTCAGACTTTTAATAGAAAAAACATACGACAAAAAAGAAGGATTGAAAAAGTATTATTCCTTTAATTTTTTTTCTAGAATTATATGTACATATTACTACAAAGCAATCCTTTATAAATATCACTTTTGTTATATTTAGTTTTTATATATCAATATAAAAATTAAATAGTTTATTGTCATGTTACTTTTTCAAGAAGATTAGGAAAATCTCAAAGGATGAATGAGATGATATTGGAAATATGTCAGTATGAATGTCCAAAAAGGTGTACAAGGAGATGGTCAAAGAAATGGACATAATTGCATCGCATGAGGAGTCATCTCAACAACAACGTGCTTCAAATGTAATATGTAATCATTGAATTTTTCAATTAGGTACAATAAATAAATAATTTAGAAATAAATATTAAATTTCAAGTATTTTCTTGCAGAAAAGAAAAGAAAATGGAACCCATTCAGCACATAAAACAGGATGACAAAAAGGGTTGATATCTATGTTTGTGAGTAATTGTTACTTCCTTATAACAACTTAACTAGATTTCATTTTTGTATATTTTAAGTTATTTTAAAACAATCATCATTGAATGTAATCAAACAGGTGTTAACATACAAGGAAGGACCATTAGAAGAATTGATTGAAATTGGATTAACTATGATTTTTCAGTATATGTTGGCATACACTACAAGGAAAAGACCCTCTAGCGAATTTTTTTGAGGAACCTGTTATAAAAATACCCTAGACATCCGTTTCTAGTGGATGTTCCTAGAGGAGGTTGGCGGGCGGATGTTTTTGTGGATGTATTTTTTCCGGTGCTCTTATCACCGTAAAATGTACCAGTGCATTCAATACGACATAGCACCGATGCAGTTAAAAAATTGGCACACCAGACACCGTGTGCCCCATACACACCCGCCCGGTGCATTTTAATTCTATAGAGTATCGGTACTTTACATAACTTCCACACCGACGCCTCATAAAAAATGTGCGAAAACTGACACTGCCCGGGTCGCCCGTAAACGCACCGGGTTGCCAACGCACCAGGCCACCCTGAAATCCCCGTGCATCGCCAGAGGGTTAAATAAATAAAAAATTATGGCAAAAAAACCACACAAAATATAGGCACACCAAGAACCATGCACTCATAACACCCTCCCCCAGTGTGTCATATTCCTATACAACACCGGTCCTTACATGTCTATCATATCGGTCCTTACATGTCTACTGCACCGGTTCTTCCGAAAAAGTGCGCGAAAAAAGATATCGCCTGGTAAGGAATAACTCAAATGCACTGGGGCACCTGTAAAACACGTGCACCGGTAGATGGTTAAATAACAAAAATTACAGAAAAAAACCGCATAAAACATTGGCACACTGGAGACCGTGTGCTTCGTACACACCCGCCCGGTGCCTTTCATTACAAAAAAACACCGGTGCGTGTCTACTCGTCAGCACTGGTGTCTCATAAAAAGCGCGTGGAATAGAACCTACCTGGCGCAATGAACAAAAATCACTGGGTGCCATTAATTTTATGCACCGGAAAAGGGTTAAAAAAAAATAAAATTACGGCCAAAAAACTGCACAAATCATTGGTTCACCGGGCAATGTTCCCAGTGCATCTTATTACTGTAGAGCACTGGTGCATTACCTCTAAGCCACCCCGATGTCTCATAAAACGCGCGCAGAATAGAAACCACTCGATGCGGAATAATGGGACGCACCAGGGCCCCATTAATTCTGCGCACCAGAAAAGGCTTACAAAAACAAAATGTAGAAATTATATAACTTATGTGTTATATGTCCAAGATTCTCTTGATATCACACTATTTTAATTCCATGCAAAATACAGAATATATTCCACCATTTATCATTTTCAGAAATTAAATCAAGATTGCAATGCAGACATGAAACAATAAAAATTCACACATTAACGCAGTTGTTTAACGGGAAAGCATGAAGCTGAAAACCCCAACTATATATATATAATATATGTCATAGAGATCATGTAAAAATCCTCATACAAATCTGATCATATCAAGCTCTCAGTACAATACAATTGCTACACACTAATCAAGAACAATTAGCAAAAATATGCACTGATTTTTGCCCTCTTGATAGCCTGCCTCTACTGCGCAATCCCTGCTAAAGAATGGCTTTGGATGAGTTCGAATTGCTCCAGCCTTGCTCATGCAATCCTCATTGGTATGTCCAATGAGTGTGTGGTGCATACAATGCAACACTATAGTCACAACTGATAGTCACACTTGCTCTTTCACCAATCTCTCCACTGAGACTCCACTGATCTATTCTGCACTGTAGTTAACTGTTGTCTCTGTCCAGTTAAATAATGAGTTATTATTTAGTGAATTAATTTAACTAATTAATTCACTCAGCTCCAACTGAAAGTATCGATCGGTTATAAATAGACACAATCGAGTTCAGGGCGAGTTTAACTCCACAAATGTAGTTAAAATAAGAAACCAACTCCACCAACTACTTCTCCAACTCCACCAAACTCTGCCACTTGAGTTCTAACTGAAGTCCTCCATGCATGAACCACCAGTAGCTCTAGGAATTGTGTAATTCCTTCAGCTAGCTGATCTGAACAATCTGTTAACTGAATGTCAGTGCTCCAAGAGAATAAGACAATGTTTAGAGTCCAAATATTATTAAGAGCTAATAATATCCGACATGTCTATTTTTAGACTGGCAGTCTAAAAATAGACTTTGCCCAAAATGTCTAAAAATAGAAGTCCATCTATTTTCCAACTTGACAAACCATCCACAAATAGCATCCTACAACTCATAGAATATGATCGACATGTCTAAAAATAGACTCTGTGCCAAAAATAGCCTGCGAGGCCCACTTAGTGAAGGTGACTTTTTTCACTAAGCTCATCATCTTGTTGAATCTCAACATACAATGCAACACTATAGCCACAACTAATAGTCACACTTGCTCTTTCACCAATCTCTCCACTGAGTCTCCACTGATCTGTTCTGCACTGTAGTTAACTGTTGTCTCTGTCCAATTAAATAATGAGTTATTATTTAGTGAATTAATTTAACTAATTAATTCACTCAACTCCACTGAAAGTATCAATCAGTTAGAAATAGACACAATCAGTTCAACTGAGTTTAACTCCACAAGTGTAGTTAAACTAGAAACCAACTCCACCAACTACTTCTCCAACTCCACCAAACTCTGCCACTTGAGTTCTAATTGAAGTCCTCCATGCATGAACCACCAGTAGCTCTAGGAATTGCGTAATTCCTTCAGCTAGCTAATCTGAACAATCTGTTAACTGAATGTCAGTGCTCCAATAGAATAAGATCATGTTTAGAGTCCAAATATTATTAAGAGCTAATAATATCCGACATGTCTATTTTTAGACTGGCAGTCTAAAAATAGACTTCGCCCAAAATGTCTAAAAATAGAAGTCCATCTATTTTTCCAACTTCACCAACCATCCACAAATAGCATCCTGCAACTCATAGAATATGATCGACATGTCTAAAAATAGACTTTGCACCAAAAATAGCCTGCAGGGCCCACTTAGTGAAGGCGA
The DNA here is from genome assembly GCA_034641835.2 of Pinus albicaulis. Classification (NCBI taxonomy): domain Eukaryota; kingdom Viridiplantae; phylum Streptophyta; class Pinopsida; order Pinales; family Pinaceae; genus Pinus; species Pinus albicaulis. The sequence goes on along the minus strand of JAXQQM020060698.1, from coordinate 291,114 downwards.
CTCTTTTCACTAAGCTCATCATCTTGTTGAATCTCAACACTCCCTCTAAACAAGATAGGGATTATCTGCCACCCCAATCATGTCTCTATGGTATTCGAATTTGCTCTTGGTGAGCACCTTCGTCAGAATATCTGCATCCTAATCTTCTGTAGGAATGTAAGAAAGCAACATGATCCTCCGCTGCACACAATCTCTGATATGATGATACCGGATGTCAATATGTTTAGATCTATCATGAAATACTAGATTAACTGAGAGTTTAATGCAACTTTGATTATCACAATATATCACAGTAGGATCTAAATGAGAACCGAATAAACCAACCAGGATCTTCCTCATCCATATAGCCTCGCATGCATCCAAACTTGTTGCCATGTACTCGGCCTCTGCTGAACTGAGTGCCACAGATATTTGTTTCCTGCTGTACCAAGAAACTGTTGTAGATCTGATACTGAAAATCCCTCCAGATGTGCTCTTTCTGTCCGTTGGGCTTCCTGCCAAATCTGCATCCGTGAATCCATGCAGCTTCACTTCATCCCACTGTCTGTACCACAATTCATACTCAGATGTGCCCCTGAGATATCTCAGGACATGCTTTCCTGCCTTCCAAAAGAGCTTGGTAGGCTTCACCATTGCTTGTGAAAGCTGGTTCACAACATAGCATATGTCCGGTCGTGTATTGACTAAATACATGAGCGAACCAACCAACTGTTGATAAACAGTGGCATCCACTACCTCTGCCGATGTAGCATCCTCCTTCCTCCAACCACTAGGAAGAGGAGTGTCGATAGGCTTGAAGCCTTACATGTGAAACTTCTCCAGTATCTCCCGGGCGTACTCGCCTTGAGACACAAACAGTTCACCTTTCCGCTGCCAAATTTCCAATCCCACGAAATAATGAATGAGGCCCAAGTCCTTCATCTTGAACTCCTTTGCAAGATCTGCCTTGCATGAGTGTATCAATAGTTCATCACCCGTTAGTATTCAATCATCTACATAAAACACAATGATCAAAAACACCCTCCTGCCATCTGGTATAGGTTTAGATGCGCCTCACTCTTGTCCAGCCAGTTCGAACCAAATCCAGGGTGAAATAATACATCTTTGTGTGTACCAAGCACGGGGTGCTTGTTTTCAGCCATACAATGCTCTTTTGAGCCTACACACATGGGACTCGGCTAATTTGAAGATTTTGAATCCTTCAATTTGCTCAATGTACACCTCCTCCTCAATGATTCCATTGAAGACGATGATCTCATCCATTTGATGAATGTGCCAACCATACGTGTTTGAGAGGCAAGGATGGTCGTATGGAAGAATACCTTGCGGCAATTGCAAAGGTTTCTTTATAGTCGATCCCCTCAATCTGTGAGAAGCCTCGAGAAAAAAATCTTGCCTTGTACTTCTCGACGCTCTCGTCAGTAGCTTTCTTCACTTTGTAGATCCATGTCGGACCTACCACTGATTTCCCTTTCGGCCTTGGGACAATCTCCCATGCACTGCTTCTAACAATCGAATCATACTCTTCCACCATGGCATCTACCCATGCAGGGTCCTCCACAACTTCCTCAAAAGAGGATGGCTCTGTCATGATACACTATACTTGCTCATGGAGCCATGTATCTAGTAAATACGGTCAAGTAGTTTGTCCTACATTTTTAACATTTGTGATGTAGGAACTCCTACATTACGAACCCCATCGCAAGATTCGGTCGCTCCACACGTAGTGCGCTTTCACCCTGCGGTGTTTGGCGGCACGCAGGTGGTTTATTCCTCTCCATGAACCTCCTCTTGTGGCTGATCCACATATTGAGGCTCATCCTTAGGAACTAATAGCTCCTCATCTGCATGCAAGTGTGGCTCCCTCTCAAGCAAACACTTCATGGCTTTCTCCTCATGAAATTTGATATCTCGTCGCACAATATTCTTCCGACTGTCTGGCAAATACACACGATCGTTGTGGGGTGTTTCTGTGTACCCAAAAATATCCCAACCTCTATGGTCGGCTCCAACTTATTCCTGGCATCCTTCTTCACATGAATATAAACAAGTGAGCCAAAAATCTTCAAATGATAAATATCAGGGTTCTTTCCAGAAAATGCCTCCTTGGTTGTACTCATGCCAAGTACTTTGTGAGGACAACGGTTTTGCACATAAATCGTAGTATTGCATGCCTCCCCCTGTGAAGTGTATGGGAAAAGGCCCCAGTCATGCAACATCGCTGCATGCGACACCCACGATGGGTCTGAGCTGTTCCCTCTTACTTGGCTCATTTCTTTGTGGGTTATGAGGTGCTCTGAGTTCTCTTCAAATTCCTTCTTTGCTACGAGAAGTCTTTGAATTTTCCGGTATGTTCACCACCATTATAACTGAAGATTTCACTTGCTTCCCCGACTCCTTCTCCACCAATGATTTAAACTCACAGAACTTTGAGAATGTTTCGCTCTTCTTCTGCATGAAGAAGATCTGACATATATGAAGGTCAGCCAACCCAAATATCACATAATACCTGTGCGTTGCTGTTGAAGCAACCGAGAAAGGTCCACACACGTCTGTGTGAATTCTCTCAAGGATCGTCGAAGCACAACTATCCTTCTCATGAAAAGTGGTCTTCACAAATTTTCCCAAAGTACATCCCTTGCACTGATCTGACTGCGCAAGTGTACCTTTGGGAAGCCCGATAGAAATTTGCTGCAAAATTTTCAAAGCACCATGGTGAAGATGGCCCAATCTCCTGTGCCACAATTTTCCCTCATCTCGTCTCACCACTCCTTCTGCTTTGCCTGCCATTGCAGCGCAACCATCTACCTACAATTGATAAAGATTCTTAACTCAAATCCCTATCCTCCTGGTTTGACTAGTTGTTTTATGGTGCAGGAAAGCTTTTCCCTCGCTAAAAGCAACATCATAACCCTTGTCTTGCAGCATCGCAACAGAGATCAGATTCTTCTTCAATCTTGGAACATGCATGACATCCTTCAAGATGAAAGGTTTACCGGAATCCCTCTCAAAGGAAATGGTCCCGATACCAGTCGCACTGTATCTACCATCATCGCTCATCTCGATGGGCACTCCAAGATCCTTTTCCTCCAGATCACTAAACAAATATTTGTCTTCGGTCATATGGAAAGACGCACCACTGTCAAGAAACCACACCGATCCCATAACACTTGAAACCAAGCATGCGATCAAAGAAAATTTGAGCTCAAACTGCGAGGCTAAGGCCTCTCCTGCTGCAGAACCAACAACGCTCTTATTCTTCTTCTTCTGTGGGAAATTAGTGGCGAAATGCCCATGCTGGTGACAGTGAAAACACTTCACCTTGGACAAATCATGCTTCTTGCCTTTAGCTTCAGATTTGGAAGATTTATTCCCTTTTCCTTTTCGAGCTTTGGCAGCCAAAGTGCAATTTTCTTCATCTTCATTCTTTGATGAAGATCCATCCCTGGTACCCCGCCTTATCTCTTCCTACACAAGATCCGACCAAAGTCGCTCCCATCCTGGCAGTTTCTCCCATCCATTGACAGAGTCTTCGTAGCTATGCCAACTCTTCGGAAACCCAAGGAGAGCCAAGCTCACCAAGTCTTCTTCATCAACGGTAACCTTCCCCCCTTGTGACTCATCCTTACAATGGACAAACTTCGTGAGGTCTTTTGGAATGCGCTAGCCTTCATCCATTTTTGTTTGTTGTGTAACCAGCTCCAAAAAGAGAAGAAAAGAGATATCAACGCCTTAGAAATGAGCCACTTCGAGGGGGAAACCTCCAATACATTACATAAATGAACAATTCTTGGATGATACAATTTACAAAACCTCCTTTCTATATGTAGGAGTCCATGGGGCCATAATGTAATCCTAGTGGGCCACAATGTAATCCTAGCCGACCTAACAATAATAATTTAAGGGCACAATAATAATAAAATGGGAGTTACAAGGGTACAATAATAACAATAAGGGGGTTACACTAACAACAATAAGGGACTATACTAGTAATATAGGGACCTAACATGCCCCTCTCCTTCAAAAAGGTGTTGTCCTCAACACTTGAGTAGCTCTGGGTGCTTCTGTATAAAATTCTCATCCTCCCATGTAGAATCTTCAGTGGGTAAGTTCTTCCACTTGATGAGATACTCTGAAATTGATCGATTCCGTAGCTGTCGAGTTCTTGTTTCCATGACCGCTTCAGGTTCCAATATGATTTTCCTTCCTCATCAAGTTCTGGCAATATTGTTTGAACTGGAAGATTTTCACCTATAACCTTCTTTAAGCATGAAACATGGAAAATTGGATGTACTCACGAAGAAGCAAGAAGCTCCAATTTGTATGCCATAGTACCAATCTTTTGCAACACCTTGTAAGGACCATAGTACTTTGGCGATAATTTATTATCCTTCTTAGCTTGCTTGAGGGACATTTGTTTGTATGGTTGTAGCCGTAAAAATGCCCAATCTCCTACATCAAAACTTCTCTCGCTGCGATGTTGATCTGCCTGTTGTTTCATTCGATTTTGTGCCAAATTCAGGTTATCCTTTAAGAGTTGGAGAACTTCTTGGTGATGCTCGATGTTATCTTCCACTGCTTGAACCTTCGAATTTTCCCTTAAAGATGATGTGATGGATGGTGGATGATATCCATAAAGTGCCATAAATGGGGTCATTTTTGCTGCAGTATGGAAGGAAGTGTTATACCACCATTCGGCAAGAGGTAACCACTTGACCCATTGTGTTTGTTTATCAGATACAAAACAACGAAGATATCCTTCCAAACATTTATTTACTATCTCAGTTTGACCATCAGGTTGAGGATGATAAGATGAGCTATGAGCTAATTGAGTACCCAAACAAGAAAATAACTCCGTCCAAAAATTTCCAGTAAAAATGGGATCTCTGTCTCTCACAATGACCCTTGGGCTTCCATGTAGCTTTTGAATTCTGTCCATAAATGTAGTAGCAAATGTGCTTGCTTTAAATGGATGAGATAATGCACAAAAGTGTGCATACTTGGTAAGTCTATCAACTACCACCATGATGACACTCTTTCCTTCGGACTTAGGTAAACCTGTGATAAAATCCATTGAAATCTCCTCCCAACGTTGACTTGGAATGGATAAAGGTTGTAGAAGTCACGGGGTCTTAATTGTTTCCACTTTATTCTGCTGGCAAACCAAACATTCCGCCACAAAATTTTGAATATCAGATTTAAGGCTATCCCAAAAAAATTCTTTCTTCACCCTGTGGTATGTTTTTAAAATCCTGAGTGTCCTCCTAAAGGAGAAGTGTGCAATTCCAGAAGAATCTTTTGTTTTATTTGGGAATTCTTACAAAGATATAAGCGATCTTTGTACCATAAGGAATCATTTTTCCAACTAAATGTATCAGATGTACTAGGATCTTACTGCAACTTTTGAATGAGTGTCCATACATCTTTGTCCTTCTTCCATTCATATCTTGCTTCGATTATCCAATCTGGTTGGATAATAGAAATGGCACAAAGCAATGCTTCCACTTCTTCATTCTTTCTTGAGAGTGCATCTGCAACAACATTAAGCTTTCCTTTTTTGTAGATTATTTCAAAGTCATAACCCAACATCTTTGTGACCCATTTTTGCTGCTCTTCTAACGATAGTCTTTGTTCCAAAAAGTGTTTAAGACTATCATGATTAGTTTTTACCTTGATGTGTCTTCCCATTAGGTAAGTTCGCCATTTCTTTAGTGCATGCAGTATTGCTAACATTTCCTTCTCATAAATAGGTTTCTGTAAATACTTTCCTTTGATTGGACGACTTTCAAAAGCAATGGGTCTTCCTTCCTGCATTAAAACCACACCAATTCCATTTCCTGAGGCATCACATTACACAATAAAGGTTTTTTTGAAGTCTGGCATAGCTAAAACCGGTGCTAGGCACATTGCCTCTTTAAGACATTCAAAGGCCTTAGTTGCTTCAGGAGTCCATGAAAATAAATCTTTCTTCAATAATGTTGTTAGAGGTGCTGCTATTCTCCCATAATTCTTAACAAACTTGCGATAATACCCTGTTAACCCGAGAAATCCTCGCAGCTTCTTTATGGTTGTAGGGACTTTCCATTCCTTAATGGCTTTAATTTTGTTAGGGTCTACTTTAACACCCTCGTGAGATACAATATGACCCAGATATTCCACCTCTTGTACTCGAAAGAAACATTTGGATTTTTTTTCATATAATTGTTTCTCCTGCAATAGTTTGAGCACCCTGTCAACATGTTCAACATGATCCTTCCAAGACCTGTTGTAGATTAGTATATCATCAAAAAATACTAGCACAAATTTTCTAAGGAAGGGTTGAAAATGGAATTCATCAACCCTTGAAATGTAGAAGGTGCATTGGTAAGGCCAAAAGGCATGACCAAAAATTCATAATGACCCTCATGAGTTCGAAATGTTTTTTTTGGAATATCTTCAGTCTTCATTCTAATTTGATGATATCCTAAATGAAGATCCAACTTGGTAAAATAAATTGCTCCATGTAATTCATCCAATAATTCATCAATCACGGGAATGGGAAATTTATCTTTAATGGTGAGCTTATTGAGCTCCCTATAATGCGGACACATTCGCCATGATCCATCCTTCTTGTGTACCAATACTACAGGAGCAGAGAAAGAACTTTGACTAGGTTGAATTATACCCGCCTCTAACATTTTTGCAATCATACATTCAATTTCGCTCTTTTGGACGTAAGGATATCTATAAGGCCTGATGTTTGGAGGAACACTTCCTGGAATCAAATGAATAGCACGATCATGATCACGAATAGGTGGGAGTCCTTTGGGAGTTTCAAACACCTTGGAATGATTGTCCAAGACTTGTTGGAGATCTGCAGAAATAGATGATTTTGATGTTGGAACTTCTAGTGAGCATAATTGTGCAATTACGCCTCGCTGTTCTTTCTTTAGAAGCTTTATCATGACATTAGAGCTTATTATCCTTCCTGGCTTCCCCGCAATACCCCGTAATTCGACTTCCTTTCCTTCTGAAAAAAATTTCAAGAAAAGTTCTTGAAAATTAAAAGCTACCGTCCCCAAAGATTGTAACCATTGTACTCCTAGTACAACATCGGCACCTCCCATAGGAATGGAAAGCATTGGACTAGTCAATACATATTCCCCCATGGTTAGCTTGATATTATGGCATTTTCCAGAGTAATTTATAGTTCCTCCATTTGCAACCATCACTTGACATTCTGGTGCTGGGTATAAGAAACAATTTAATTCCTTGGCTACCTTACAATGAATAAAATTATGGGTGCTACCTGAATCAATCAACACTATTACCCTTTTCTTCTTGATCTGTCCTACTATCTTGAGAGTTTGAGGAGTGGTAATTCCAGCCAGTGCATTACATGATATGGTCGGATTCATTTCTTCCTCTTCTATGGCTGGTTCCTGGTGTATATCCTCTTCTTTTTCATTTTCTTCTTCTTCTTCACAATCTATGTAAAATAATTTCTTTTCAGCACACTTATGACCTTTAGTGTATTTTCTATCACAACTGTAGCAAAGCCCTTTTGCTCTTTTTGCTTCCAATTTTTGTGGTGTCAACCTTGTAGGTTGTGGAAATCTAGGCGTAGAAACACTTCCTTCTTTATAGAATTGAGTGGTAGGCTTCCTTGTCGCCATAATTTTGCATTCAACTTTTCTTGCCAACCTGAATGCCTTCTCCAATGAATCAGGTTCCAAAACACGAACTTCATGTTGGATGTTATCCTTTAGAGTACCTAAGAAGAGATCAATCCTGTGTTCCTCTGGAATATTGGTTACCCTTATATTCAATTTTTGGAAGTCCTCAATGTGCTGCCCCACTAAACCCTTTTGTTTGAGATTTATCAATTGGCTAAAGAAGGTGTTGCTCTTTGTATCCTCATAATGTGCTATCATTTCCTCGGTAAAAATTGACCAAGTGACAATTTTTTTACGGGAGCAAAGCCATTGATACCATACAAATGTATTTTGTTCTAAATGTAAAGTTGCAATGCGTACCTTTTGTGTGTTTTGCACGTTATGGAGATCAAAATATTGCTCCATCTGTAGTATCCATGTTACAGGATCCTTTCCATCAAACTTCCTCATATCCAATTTTGGAATATGGTGGTTCTTCCCGCCAACATTAGAGTTTATGAAATCACGATTAACATTTATTTTGTTCTCATCATGAGGTTCTTCTACTATCTTTTCACAATTAGGAAACATTTCTTGTATCAACTTTGTCAAACCTTCGATGTCTTCTTTTAGATCATTCTTCATATTTTCCATGTTGTCTTTCATGTCATCCATCTTAGCTTCCATGCCAGCTTCCATGCCATCCATCTTAGCTTCCACGCCTTTCTTCAAACTGCCCATATTCACTTCCACGCCTTTCTTCAAAACTTCCATTTCATTTTTTGTTGCTCTTTGCGAGAGTGAAATTTGTTGCACTTGCTCTTGTAATTTTGATAGATCATGTTGCAATTCTTCATCTTCATGAGTCATAGTAGAGCCTTCCGAAGGCTTAATGGGTGTTGAATTATTTTTATGGGGCATCTTTTAGAACCCAATACTGCTATATATTCTACAATATGCCCTTGGAATCAATTCAAATTGATTCTTCAAAGAAGACTTATGCAATTTGGAAAGAAAAAAAAATATACACACCTTTTTCTTGCTTTTGAGGAGCTCGATATTGAAATTGGATAATCTATGTAATTGAAAATCTTCGATATCTGAAATTCAATACCTTGGTAGCCATATAAATATTCTTTCAAATGCCACGAGTCTAACTTTGATTTGGATTCTCCAAGACAAAGTTATGTCCAATCTCCCACAATGACCTAATTATGGACTGGTTCAGTAGAGCGAACTTGTATGACTTGCCACCTGTCACTGTTTCGTCCTTTGTCTCTGAAATTGATAGCTAAGAAACTACAGTCTGTTTACTTGTGAAAAAATTTTACGGCACTCCAATCCGATTCCCAAAGCGAGAGTTATTGAACTTTTCCAACGATCACCTCTTTGAGATGAAATTTAGTTGCCTGAAAAAGCACTACATTCCACAGATCATATCTCCAAAAATATTAGCTCTGAAATTTTTCGAAACATTTCCTCAGGCTTTTCTCTTCGCACCATATGAATTTTAGATTCTGAACCTTCGTAGAAAACAATTTATAGCGCAAATTCCACGATGACCTGTTTAGGAGTCTGAAAAATGACCTAGCTTCCACAGATCATATCTCTGAAAATATTGCGAACCAAGCTCTGAAATTTTTCGAAGATCTTCCTCAGGATTTGGGCTTCGCACCATAAAAATTTCAGCTTACGGAAACTTCTTAGAAAAACAGTTATAGTGAAAATTCCACGATGACCTGTTTGGAGCAGCGAAACCCTAGAATCCAAAGCTCTGATACCAAATGTTGTGTAACCAGCTCCAAAAAGAGAAGAAAAGAGATATAAAAGCCTTAGAAATGAGCCACTTCAAGGGGGAAACCTCCAATACATTACATAAATGAACAATTATTGGATGATACAATTTACAAAACCTCCTTTCTATATATAGGAGTCCATGGGGCCATAATGTAATCCTAGTGGGCCAGAATGTAATCCTAGCTGACCTAAAAATAATAATTTAAGGGCACAAAAATAACAAAATGGGGGTTACAAAGGTACAATAATAACAATAAGGCGGTGACACTAACAATAATAAGGGACTGGACTAGTGATATAGGGACCTAACATTATTTTTAAGGCTTGTCAGCACAGGGTGCCAACTTCCTTTGGTCACTTCTTCTTTGGAATAAGTCCGTCAAAGCCTTCCACATTAAGAATGGAGTGGCTTTCCCGTGAAGGCTGGAGACAATGTGGTCCTGCACACCTTCCAACAGAATCCTTCGACACTTTGCTACCTTCTTTTTCCATGCGTCAAGTGTGGCTGCATCGTTAGAACCCGGCTTAGGAACATCGCTATTGATGAACTCCTTCAGCCCATTATCCTCCAATACCGCCTCCATCCTGTCCTTCCATGCTATGTAATTTGAGCTCCCATCAAGGGCATACTCCAATCACAATCCGTTGAAATACATTTCAATGAATGCTCTACTTCGACACCAAGAAAACATTGTAGCAAATTCGAATTCCACCAGCACAAAACTCAACCACTTCAATAATTGCAATCTCCTTCAATGATCACTACTGCTCTGATACCATGTAGAAATTATATAACTTATGTGTTATATGTCCAATATTCCCCTGATCTCACACTATTTAATTTTTGCAAATGATCAATGGTGGAATAGATTATATATTTTGCATGAAGTTAAAATAGTGTGAGATCAGGAGAATCTTGGACATATAACACATAATTTATATAATTTCTACACAAAATTATGGCCAAAAAATCGCACAAATCATTAGTTCATCGGAAAACGTGCTCGGTGCGTCTTATTACTGTAGAGCACCGATGCGTTACCGCTAGGCCACCCCGGTGCCTCCTAAATGCGCGCGAAAACAGAAACCGCCCGGGGCGGCATAGTGCAAACGCACCGGTACGCCAATAAAAACCCCGTGCACCGGAACATGGTTAAATAAAAAAAAAATTACAGCCAAAAAACCACATTTTTCACTTTTTTCAGTGCTACAGAGCTCTCAAGCACCGGTGCAAGTTATCCTTGTTTGAGCTGCACTGACATCTGTGCTCCCATTGCACTTATTGCACACACTGCTGCTGTGCATTGCCACCAATCTCCAGCTTGAATTTTATAAAGCAGTGGACAAATTTTCTTTTGAAAATTTTATAGCCAATATGCCTCCTCAACGGGTAAATGTACAGGTATTTTTCTTGTTTTTCCATAATTAAACCTTTTAGCGGATTAGAATTTGAAAAAACCTTAAAATTAACCATTAAAAATAAATAAAAATAAATTGTCCTGCAGTGTGCTTCAGCTGTTCGGCTTGCATCGGTTTGTGGTGCTGCCTGTAAATTTATAGGACGCACTGCACCTAGTGCTAACAATATCTGCACCAGTTCCGGTGTGGTACCGTGTGGCACACCATGTTATTTTAAAAAAATTTAAAAAGTGTCGTGCGGTCAGTTACCAGGCCGCACCGTTGACAATGGTATAGTGTGGCAACTCGATGCGTTGAAGACATTCATAGCCACGGGGCGCGTAATGTTATCAGTGCACTGCAACCGCAATCCGATATTGTCAATGGTTTGCGCTGGTAAACCGGTGCTAAGGGTATCTGCACTGATTTCGACGTGAATACCAAAGGCACATCATGTTATTTAAATTTCTTTAAAATGAGCGATGCGGTCAGCTACCTAGCCACACCATTGACCTAGTTGAATAATGGTGATGCGGTGCGTTGACCGAAATAACTACCTCGGGACGGGTATTTTTTGTCAGCGCACTGCTTACCGTATTTGCCTATGTCAATGGTGCGGCCTCTTAAAATACCGCACCGACGACTATGTACGGTGGTAGGAGGCCAGTGTGTTGACTTAGCTATAAGCCCCGAGGCATATAGGTGAAGTCAGCACACCAGCCTCCTGCCATCACATATAGTGAACGGTGCGCTAAAAGAATTTTCTGGAGCACCGATACCAGTGCGGTTGATATCCTTAGGTGCACTGTATGTGGTGCGCTTTATGGATAGAAGCACCGGTGTCGGTGCATGACTGTGTTTTTGGCGCATCGACTCTTGTTTTATTTATTTTTCAAAAAATATTTATATATGTATATTTTTAAATACATTTGTCATTTACTAATTTTTTTTTGTTTAATATATTAATCATTCAGAGACGTGAAAGGAGAGAAGAGGGGCAACAACAACAACAACAGGCAGAATAATATAACATGGTTCACCTATGGGAGGCAAGAGAGAGGGAGAGAGATGCATACCCTCACCCTATTATAGCAGCGACTCAGGGGCTCCTTAGGTAGGTAGGCCTCCTCAATTTCTATGAGGGGGCTACTTCCCTAAAGTCCCATAGTTTGTTTTGGAGACATCTTATCCGAAGGTGGAATGCCCAGCGACCGACTTTCGAGGTTGGTATCAACTAGTGGTACACGCCCACTGAGGAGGATGTATATTTTATTATAGGGCTATCGAGGAGAGGGGTTCATTTTCCCTCGTTCCCCGAGGTTCCAGCTGGATGTGTGGTAGGGAGTTAGTTAGTTTTCTCCTAGAGATACATTGGAGAACATTTAGTATTTCCTGCAGATTTTCAGGTCACTGGAGGGCAGTTACGTATTGGTGCGTTTGGTCATGAGGAGGTCCAATGTCTCTCACTTATCATTTCGACCATTTCACACAACACCAGTGACGAGCAACGCATTATTTACCAGCTTTTATATTATGTTGATTCTTTACTACAGCAGCCACAACTTTTCAGGTGGTCTGCCATTTTTTTGTGGCAGTTTTATATAGCATTAGATAGATGTCGTGCTCATGCACAAGGGAGGGTCAACTTCCCTTTTGTTTTAGAGATTTTTTGTTTATTTTTTGAGAGGTTTCTAGAGACGATACCTTCTTTTCTTTAGTAGCCTCGTAGGCCGAATACTAAGGCATGTATGCACATGTGGGGGCAGATGATGCCCAAGAGGGAGGAGACTCTTTTTCCAGCAAGGATATCAGATGATGCACTGAGGTTGCTAGCCAGTGTTGATGAGCATCCCTGTCCTTATGCAGGGTTGGATTTGCAAGGGTGTGCCAACATCCTCTTCACAGCTGATGAGCTGCCAGATGATAGAGGTAATATTACTATTTTATTTAAATTTATTCTAACATGTTATTTAACTTGTTTTTATTAAATTGTGTAATAAAATCCTCTAATTATTGTTGTGTACTTGTATATATTTTGCAGACATTGGCTCTTTTGATGGTGAGGAGATGCCGCCACCACCACCTGATCCAGGTGTGGATCTTGATGAGGATGAGGGCATGCCACATATTGCCGAGGATCATCAGGATCAGGCCGGTGTAGATCAGAGACCTACTGATCCTGCTGGTGCGCCGATGCACGGTCGGCATCTTAGTGATGTTAGATACAGGATGGAGTTGGGTGACCAACTCATTGCACTGATTGTTGAGGTGGGTATCAGGCCCGCTGATATCAAAAAAATAGAGGCCGATGATAGGCTATTACGGATGTGGAGAGGCATGCCATGTGACATGTTCAGCCTGATGCAGCATGTCGTAGGAGTTACGACAACTTTTATGTGACTGACGTGGATTGTTGCACATTACGATCGAGCCACAGCACATGATGGACAGTCTGCGAGGCATAGCGTACCATCATCTCATGATCATTCACAGCCTCGTGGCGTGCTAGATTTGCATGAGCCTCCACTAGCATCTACCAACAGTCATCATGGAGAAGAGGCTGGACCATCAGCCACTAGTACTGATATGGATCATGTTGTACTACCACTAGCTGATCCATGACATTTATATTATAGTTGTATACTTTTAAAATTATTCAGTTATATATATATATATATATATATATATATATGGTCCATGTATTTTATGTTCATGTTGCAGTTGTACTTAATTTACATGTTGGTGATCATCATGATGTGTATGTTGTTAGGTCATGTTAGATATGTTCATTTAATGTGCAGCTTGCAGATAGATGTGTATGTGATAGCATGAGATGTATATTTGATGTTTGTGTTGTACTGATGATGTTAATATATAATGTTAATTATGTTTTTTCGATGATCATGATCACGATGATGCAGTTAGCGATTTTGAATGTGTTTTTTAGTCAAATATGATGTTTGTACGATGGTTATCATGAACGTGATGTTTATTAATTAATTTAATACCAAATGATCATGATATTGTAAATTTGTAATATTTGTATTTCTAATTGTATTTAAAATTCTAAAATTGTAATTGTAATGGTATATATGTGAATTTCTAAAATTGTAATTGTAGCTTTAATTTTTAAAATTGTAAAATTGTAATTGTATATATGTAAAATTCTAAAATTGTAATTGTAATTGTATGTAAAATATTTGTAAAATTTTAATTGTATTAATGTGAAATGAATTTATTAAAATTTGTAAATTTGTAAATTTTAAATAATTGTAAAATAATAAATCTAGAATAATATGATTTATTGTAACATAATAAAGTTTAGAAAATAATGCAAATAAATTCCTGTACTTTAGAATTATAATTATTTTATTATGATCTTAGATACAAAAAAAAAGAATTAATTTATACAATACGCCATTTTTTTCAAGATCAACATAATACCAAATTATCAAGTGAATTATTGATTTTAACATTAACACAATGCAAATTACCAATTAATTCAAAATACATATTATATTAATATTTCGAAAAACCCATCTTAAAAAGTATAAATATTGATGAAATAACACATGTACCATATCACTCTCAGTTCTCATGATCGCCCTCATTATCTTCTAGCTTGCATGGCATGATAACACTATTGTTCTCAAAAATATGTTTTTATCTAGGGTCATGTTTCAATACGAACTACCAATCCCTATCCAACACATCTGGGTAAAAAAACACCTAGTTGCAGTGTTTAGGGAAAACATAGAGCTCCTTAGCTTCATCCCACATCTTTCTAGAGTTTATACATATCAGCCTACTATCGCGATCTTCCATTACATTATTCCGATCAAAGGTGTCCCACCACTTGCACCTAAAAATAACACATTGGAAAGAAGAAAAATCCACTTCAATGATCTCTTGTATCTTTCTGATGTAACCTAACGTCCCTCTTACTAGTTGTTGATCACGGTGGCTAGATCGACTAGATTGATCAAACTTGACTTACACTCCACAGTCTTGTGTGATGTTTCCAGCATCGGCATTTTCTGTGCGAAAATGGTGTCCATATGCCCACATAGATGGGAACAAATGCACCTATTATAAAGAAGTTTAAAAAATCATATAAGTGTCATGTGTCTTATAAATAATAATCCAACAGTTAAAATATGAAATGTAGATGTCTTAATATAAGTTTCAAATTTACATATAAATTATTACCGAGTTGCTACACCCAATCCCTACGTTTAGCGCATCCTCTTTAGCATGCAGTTAACGACCAGTAGCACTGTATTTCTCTCTGACTTGGTCAGCAACCCAACTGTTGGGGAATATTTTTGGCATATTTTCTTTTAAATGATTGGGATAAGGCACACTTCTACCATTCAATCGTCTGAATTCTTTCCTGTCACTATCCCATTTCATTCTTTTTTGTTCATACAATGCGACCCACGGTTGTGTCACTTCAAACTTGTAAAGAATGAATTTATTGATTGCTTCAATTTCTACATTCGCTGATGAAATCAAACCAACATTATATAGTACTTAGAGATCAAAATATACATTATATCGAAGTTCAACATGAATATTAATTACTTTTTGTAAATTTGAAAAATTATAAGTCGCTTACTCTTTATCAAGCGCTTTTTTCCACTCGTTTGGAGCAACTCTCCTTCTCTTTTGTCTTCATCCATTTGATCGTCCCAAATCACCGCACCTGGTCTGTTGTCGATCTGCTTGATGTACTCACTAGCATAGTAGAAAGACTCATACGATATGTACCCCTCTGCCATAGACCCCTCGGGTTTTTCCCTTTGTCGAACAAAACCTTTCAATTTCTTCATGTACCTCTCTAAGAAGAACATCCAATGACAAGAAACAACCCCAACTAATTCAACCTCATCTACCAAGTGGATTAGAAGATGAACCTGTAAGTCCATGAAACTCGTCGGCAGTTCCTTCTCAAACATACAAACAATCTCAACTATCTCTTGACGCCACCGTGGAATGCTAGCCACATGAATCTCCTTTGACGTGATCCAATGTACAAATGCAGATAATTTAGATATGGCACGTCCTAGGTCTTGAGGGAATTCATGTTTCACACACCCACGCACAAACAAAGGATAATGACACTGCAAAGTTATAAAAATGTGCAATAATATACAAAATTAGTTATGTTTTATGATCACCACATGGGATAAAATTTATTAATATAACAAATAATAAAATCATTCTTTTGACATTATACGTACTCTTAGAAGATTCAAATGGTCATGCGATTTCAACCCCGACAAATGGTCATCCACGGTGAAGCAGCGCCATAGTGAAGACCCATATGAAGTTGGCACCCTCACATCCATTATAACTTCCTTTGCCAAAGATATATCATCTTTTTTTAAAATCCATGGGACATCACCTTCTTTGAAAAACCATGAATTAGAGGGACCAGCGCCTGCCTCTGATCCCGTACTTTCTAATTGTCTTGGCCAATATTTCTTTTTAGTTTTTGAAGTAATAAGATCTTTCCTAACAGCCAATGTGTCACTTTGTTTCGATGATATGTGCCTCCATAAAGAAGATGAAACATTTTTAAATATATGCATGGGATATAATAAGTGGGAAATATTAAGATGCTCCCAATATGGGAGGTCATAAAAGATAGATTTCCTTTTCATCCCAATGGGAAATTTCTCAACATAGGTGTTGAAGAAATCTGGATCATCGAACTTAGGCTCCCCATTTGAATCGAACATTTCTGTGAACTCCTTCTCCTTCTCTCTCTCATATGCTCTAAGCCATTCAGCTGGTGTCATTATTGGAGGCCTTTGGGTTCTTTCTCGTTTACCATTGAAAGCGAATGCTGCTCTTCTGTAAGGGTGTTGTTCTGGTAGGAATATCCTGGAGCAATCATACACTGGCTTTCGTAGGTCCTTGGACCATCTAGCTTTCAGAGAAGGTCCACAACATTTACATCCAAAATACCCTTTTGTTACAAGACCTGCGAAATTATATTTGTATACATTAATTAATATGCATGGCACGTTAAAGACTATCATGAAGATCAGAACAAATAATATTACAACGAATTAAATAACTAATATGTGAAATAATATTGTTACATTATATATAAACAAATCAATAAATTAAACATGTAATTTACCAGAGAAAACTCCTAAGCCTGGATAATCATGTGTCATGTAAGCACATATGCCATACAACGTAAACCTCTTCTTTGCTGCGATGGGTCTTGATACATCGTATAAATCTATCCCATCCCATAATTCCTTCAATTCATCTACCAGTGGTTGTAAGTAGACATCCATATTCTTCACTTGTCTTTTACCGGGGACTATGAGAGCCAACATAAGATGTTCATTCTTCACAGACAACCATGGGGGGATATTGTTATTGATCACTACTACAGGCCAAACAGAATAGTTGGTGTTTTGGAGGGAATATGGGTTGACGCCATCCCTGGCTATGCTGAGTCGTAGACTTCGTACTTCATTCTTGACTTTTTCGGTCCATGTATCCTATATATGTTTCATGGCTATTGAATCAATTGGTATTCGCATAACTCCCAACTCACTTCTGTGTGAGGCATGCCATCCCTGCAACATAGCTAATTCTTTGCAACGAAAGAGCCTTTGAATCCTTGGGGTTATAGGCATGTGCCTCAGTATCTTAAAAGGAGGACCAGTACGTGATTTACCCTTCTTTTTTGATTTATCATACCTGTCATGCCCACATTTCGAACACATCTCTTTGTCTGCATATTCTCCTCTATATAGAATACAATCATTTGGACATGCATGATATGATATGTACTCAACACCCAACATTTTCAACAATTTTTTTGCCTCTTCGCAGCTACCAGGCAAGACATTATCACTCGGAAGAACCTTATCTTTGAATAACCTGTAGTTGGTGATCATGGAAAAATATATTAATAAATGTACATTAATTTCGATATAATTATTAACGTTCATAAAATTTAACATTTGTAATGTTCATTGCAGTGTACTGATTATATTTCAAATTTATATATAAGGGAAGTACTTTATGGTAACTTACCTCAAAAGTTTCGAGAAACATGCATTCGACAAGCCAAAATTTTCTTTCAAGTTGTACAGTAACATCATTTTCCCCAACAGGGTAGACTTTGACTAACCGCCGAGTC
Source organism: Pinus albicaulis (assembly GCA_034641835.2). Classification (NCBI taxonomy): domain Eukaryota; kingdom Viridiplantae; phylum Streptophyta; class Pinopsida; order Pinales; family Pinaceae; genus Pinus; species Pinus albicaulis. The sequence continues at coordinate 273,114 of JAXQQM020060698.1, read as the reverse complement.
CAAAGAGAGGGTTGGTGGAAGCAAATTTAAGGCTTTCAAAAAAGGTGTCAGTGATATGAGCATCATCCCCTAGCTGATCATCATTTTGGAATGCATCTAACAACATTGTCTCCATGGCAGTCGTATCCCTTAAGTAATCATCCATACCAACCTCTATTTGATTTCCTCCATTGCTAGCTTGTGAAGAACTACTATTATTGTAGTCATTCCTAATTGGTGAATCTGGACGTAGCGGGAATTAAATTGGTGGTTGATTCAACCATTCTTGGTATCGTTCCTCTCCGATTTTTTCTCTTAATTAAATCTTCTCTCGATTTGATATTGTCGTGGGGTGCAACGGAAGATGGTAGGTAGGTTGTTCATCATCACTAGAATCCTAATAATTTAAAAAAAAAAATGAACATGATTAGTACAAAATATATGATATCAATTAGTAACCACGTTGACAATATTGCATGATTATAAATTGGTTTGATGTTGAAATAATTACATATTAATCAATATATATACCAAACAAATTATAATTATAATTACCATCATTGTCTCGAGATTGTGGCTAGAAGATGCAATATTGTTACAATTTAGGTGGTGAAGCAGCTTTGTTCATTTTCATCTACCAAATGCGCCTATGTATGCATCTCCCGATAAGAACTTCCGACGTTTTTGGAGCAGCTTTGAATATTTTGTGCATCCGAACTCGATGTTGAATCTCGCATGAACCTACAAATTTGTATACATTATAAATTTAATTAAGTTGTGCGTGATTGATCTGCATGGATAAAAAAACATATATAAATTCAATTAGATAGTGAAAAAAATAAAACAAATCTAAGTAAATATTACATCTCCACATGGATAGGGAGAACTCCCGTGATGGAATTTGAAAAATATTATGGAACGAGTTGATTTTGAAGAATTGTCCATTCCATATAATATATGATATTTTCTCTCTACATTTGAGCAAAAAAACAATAAATTTTGGTGCACAAACTTCAATGTCATTCCGGTGCATAATGTACAGATAATAACACCGATGAGTTTTTTTTTATTTTGCGCACCTAGTGTCTTTTTTATAAAACGACGCAACCAAAGTGCTAAATTAAAGGACACATTGCTAAACGAATAACCACAAATAAAAAAAGTGCAACGCTTTTTTTCTTTAAGTGAAAAAAAAGCAAGAAATTAAAAAATAGGTGGCAAAATATTTTCGAAAATCTAATTTCATAAAACATTTCTTTAAATACTAAACACTTTTCATTATTTCACCATTTTTTGCAAAACTTTTCACTAGAGATTTGCAGGATACATACCGGAGCAAACAAAGCACGAGAGGACTGTGGAGAGAGGAAATACATTCGAACATAAGTATTCGTGACAATCGAATTCCAAACCCTATAACATAGAATTTCAAATGATGTGAGTAAAGTTTATTGTTTTTTTGTATTTTTTTTCTGCAATTTTTTTAATGTAGTAAAATAAGAAATCAAAGTCTATTGCTTTTTTTGTAGTTTTTTTTATGAAGTAAAATAACAAAATCAAAGCTTATTGTTTTTTTAACTTTCTTCTTCTTTTTTTTTACCTTTTCTTTAGTTTTCAAAAACAAAAAATAAAAAAGAAATCCATTTTTACAAACAAAACCCAAGATTCTTTTTGTTTATGCCCTTTCTTTTTTCCCTCTTTCTTTTCAATTTAGATTTATAGGGTTTGTATAGTCATAATAATACATCCAACCCATGGGACGACTTGTATATTTGGATCCCAATCCATGTTGGCCCTTGCGTCAATCTTAAAAAAAATGTTTTTATCAATGCGTCAAATGTAACATATGGCACCGATGCACTATTTCATTATGGCCCACCGCAAATTTGTTGTTTTGCAAAAAAAACCATTTTAGAAACAAACCCCCGCATTTTTTTTGTTTCTTCCCTTTCTTCTCCCACTTTTTTGTGATTTCGTAGTTAGGGCTTTTCAATTTATATTTATAGGATTTGTATTGCTAAATATAATCCTAAGACATCCAATCAACAGAAGACCCGCATAGTCGTATCCCAATCCATGTCGACCCTTGCGTCAATCTTAAAAAAATACGTACCGTTTTTTTCGTTGGTGTGCCCTGCGTAATCGAAAGCACCGGTACGCCTCGGTATATAGCGGGGCACCATGAAAGTATAGTGATAAAAAAATAAAAAAATAAAAAATGTTTTTATTAGTACAACATATGTAACATATGGCACCGATGCACTATTTCATTATGGCACACTGAAAAATGTGTCGCTTTGCAAAAAAAAACCACTTTAGAAACAAACCCTACATTCTTTTTTGTTTCTACCCTTTCTTCTCCCACTTTCTATGATTTCTAATTAGGACTTTTCAATTTATATTTATAGGGTTTGTATTACTAAATATAAACCTAAGACATCCAACCAATGGGAGGACGTGCATAGTCCCGATCCCAATCCATGCCTGCTCTGCGTTAAAATAAAAATAAAAATAACGTTGTCTGTGCGCCCGTGCGGAATACCACATCGGTGCGCTCTGTTCTCCCAATAATCGCGTAGCATCGTGATAAAAAAAATTAGAAAAACAAAATATTTTTTTTCAATGCGCCATTTGTAAAATATGCGCCCCAGTGTGCTATTTCATTATGGCAGATCGCGAACATTCTGTTTCGAAAAAAAAACTTTCAAAGGATACAAACCTTACATTATTTTTGTTTCTCCCCTTTCTTCTTCCTCTTTCTGTGATTTCAAAAATTGGGCTTTTCAATTTAGATTTATAGGGTTTGTATTGCTAAATATAGACCTAAGACATCCAACCGACATAACAATTAGCATAGTCAGATCCCAATCCATGTGGGCCCTGACATGAATTAAAAAAAATAGATTTTTTTTATCGATGCACCCTGACTACGTAGAGCAACAGGCTATTTATTTTACAAGCACACCGCACAATGTAATGTGATAAAAAATTAATTTTTTTTATCTGTGCCATATGTAAAATATGGCACCGATTTCTCGCTAAAAAAACTAACAATAGACAATTTTTATTATTTTATCATGGTTAGCCGGTGCAGCTATTGACATTTATCACATCGGTGCTCCTTGTTGACATAGAACACCATATAGTCTATTATACTATTATGGCGGTGCGCTTGGAAGAGTGACACGCACCGGCTGCCGGTGCGTAAACCATGAATGGTGCACGGGTTTTTTTGAGATTTTTTTTTACTTGAAAAGTTGACAATTTATTTATAAATATATTATTGAATGATATGGTACAAGTTTGAGATTGATAAAGAAATGAGTGACAAGATATCAAGTAACAAAAAATACTGATAGCACATCAAGAAAAGAAAAAAAGGCAAGTTCTTTGTAAATTTTTTTTACAAAAAAAATTATTTTTTGAACTATATGTAAGTTTAACTAATATGTATTGTTTATCGCGTGTCATGCAAAGCCACAAAATGACGAAGCTTGATAGGGTTATTTCGATCTAGGACCCTGTAAGAGCATAAAAGATTGATGGAAAAATTGCAAAAAGATGAATCAAAGTGAATGAAAAAATACTATCAATCCAATATGAGTTTCTTTTTTTTAGTTTTTCATTAATAATATAATTAAAATTATTAGATAACATGTGTGAAAAAATTCTATTAATTCACATCCGTTTAATGTTCTACAGTGATCAACAACTCGTAAAAGGAATGTTTTTTCTAAGAAAAGAAAAAAAAATAGAACATGCAAATGAAAATGAATTGGTCCTTAGCTCATTTGGAATGGTGCCTGAGGTTAACGAAAGGGGGAAATTTTTTTACAAAATTTTGAGGGATTTAGTGGAACGTAATGTATAGACGTTCTTTCCACTTACAATACAAAAACCAATCCAATGATTCCAAGAACCAAATTTTATGTAAACTACGGAAAGAGTTTCTATAGAATTGGTCAATGAGACATGTCGACTTTAATAGCAAAAAATGTACAACAACAAAAAAGAAGGAATGAAAAGGCAATATTCCATTAGATGTTTGTCTAGAATTATTTATAAATATCACTTTTGTTATACTTACTTTTCATATATCAATATAAAAATTAAATAGTTTATTGTCATGTTACATTTTTCAGAAGATTATGAAAATCTCAAAAGATGAATGAGTCGATATCGTAAATATGCTAGTAGGAATGTCCAAAAAGGTGTACAAGGAAATGGTCAAAGAAATGGACAAAATTGCATCGATGGAGGAGCCATCTCAACAACAACTTATTTCAAATGTAATATGTAATCATTGATTTTTTTCGATCATAGGTAAAATAAATAAACAATTTAGCATTAAATATTAATTTTCAAGTATTTTCTTGCAAAAAAAGAAAAGAAAATGGAACTCATTAAGCACATCAAACAAAGACGAAAAGGAAGAAAAGGATTGATATCTAAGTTTGTGAGTAATTGTTACTTCCTTATAACAACTTAACTAGATTTCATTTCTCGTATTTTTTAAGTTGTTTTACAAAAATCAGCATTGAATGTCTTCAAACAAAGCACATACAAAGAAGAACCATCAGAGGAATTGATTGAAATTGAGTTGAATATGGGTTGTGCGTATATGTTGGCATATCAGAACTTAATTGTGGAATTTGTAAGCATCTATCGATCTTGTTTTACTTAGCTCAATCTATAATTAATAGAAAAAATAAATCTTTTATATTAAATATATGATTTGTTATGGGGTAAATAACTCGAAGGAAACAAAGTATGGCATTGCGCCAATAGATCAAATCTTGAAAGATGGCATGTTACATGGTTTTGAAAGAATGTGTATAGTTTATGAGTCAATTTTTGCATTGGTACGTCATCTCTTTTCGATTTACATTGTCGTATATTATTTAATATTGCAATTTTCATTGTTCTCAGTCAATGTATATACACTCATTACGCTTTATTTTTATGTTTGTAGATTGAAGGTGAAGAAGAAGAAAACAATCAACACCATGAACAAAACATTTCTGAAAATAACCCAAGTCATGGAAGTAGCTCTAAAGTACGACAACAGCTCAAGTGAAGAATGATGATCACTATGTTTGGATATAAGAGCAAGGCGTTGTAGTTTTTGAAAAATGTCTCTCGAAATCAAACATTTTCTTTAATGTAATGGACATAGTGTCCCAATTGAAAGATAAAGGAATACCAATAATCGTCCCATTTTGTATGACAAAGAATGTCTTATATATATATATATATATAATAAATTTATCATATTGCTTCGTCTATTGTCGCTATTGCGTTCTTCCATTGTTGTTCTCAAATGCACTAATAAAAATTTAATTCATATGAATATTGTTATAAGATATATATGTGTCGAATTTTGATGAATAATGAATTTTAAAAAACCACAATAATTATGATATCAGATGTAACAAATTAATCCAAACATCACATTCAAATCCATTAATAAAAATTTAATTAATATGAATATTTTTATAAGATGTCGATACTTTTGATGAATTATGAATTTAAAACAAAGTCACAATAATTACACTCGTCATAGGCTGATGTTTTAAGAAAATACAAAATGAAAACCGATGCTTGTATTCTTATACCAAAGGTGCTTGTATTCTTAAGCGCACTGTGCGTGTTTTATGACCTATGGGCACCGCACAAATACCAAAACTAGTTAAAAATATTGAGGCATTTGTGCAATACTGACGCTCCGGTGCGTTTATGTCTATATACGCACCGATGTTGTTTTACGACCTATGAGCACTACACGAATACCGATACCAATTATAAAACTCCGTGTGTCTATGTGATACTATTCACCGTGGTGTTTTTGTGTCTATATGCACCGGTGCATTTGGATGACCCATAGGCACTCGCATGAATACTAGTACCAATTGTAAATCTCGTGCATTTGTGTGATATCGCGCACTAGGGTGTTTATGTGTCGATACGCACCGTGCATTTGTATGACATATTTGCACAGACACGAATACCGATACCAATTATAAATCTCGTGCATTTGTGTGATACTGTGCACCTGGGCATTTCTATAAGTATACGCACCTGACGCTTTGATATGACCTATGGGCACCGCTCAAATCCCAAGACCAATTAGAACGGCCCCCGTGCGTTGTATCACCAACACTACGCCCGATGCTATTTTATACCTTAACGGCCCTGCGTATTTCGCCTTCGACCGCCTCGAGGCTCGGCTACGTGTATGCACCCAATGCGTTAAAGCTCGATTAGCGCACCAATGAAAAAAAACATCTTTAATAACCTCCGCCGCCTCTTTTTTTTAGTTGTGTTGAATTTCCATTAAAAGCTCGCTAAAACCTCCGTATCCAAAAATGGATGTGGTAGCATATGTTTTTTTGACAATTTTGGCTAGTTTTATAACACTAAAAACTCTTTTATAACCTCCGCTAGAGGGTCTTTTTCCTTTAGTAGCGATATCGAAATTAATTGTGGAATTCATAAGTATCTATCTTGTTGTACTTAACTTAGTCTATAATTAATATAACAAAAAAATACTTTATATTAAATATATGATTTGTTATGGGGTATAAAACTTGCAAGAAACAAAGTATGGAACTGTGCAATGAATAAATCGTTGAAATATGGCATGAAATTTGGTTTTGAAAGAATGTGTATAGTTCATGAGTCAATTCTTGCTATGGTACATTTCTTTTTCTATTTACATTGATGCATATTATTTAATATTGCAAATTTCATTATTTTCACCAATGTATATACACTCATTACACTTTATTTTTATGTTTGTAGATGGAACTTGAAGAATAAGAAAACAATCAACACAATGAACAAAACATTCCTCCAAATAACTCAAGTCATGGAAGTAGCTCGAGTAAAGTTGACAATAGTTCCAGTTGAAGAATGATGATCAATATGTTTGGATATCAAAGCAAGGTGTTGTATTTTTTTGAAATATTTGTCTCGTGAAATCGGACATTTTGTTTAATGTAATGGACATAGTGTCCCAATTGAAAGACAAAGGGATACCAATAATCGCCCCATTTTGAATGACAAAGAGTGTCTTATTCATAAATACATATAATAAAATACATTTTAATTTCTTCTATTGTGTTCTCCATTTTCATTATGAAATGTTACATCACCCGACTAAATATATGGATGATTAAATATTATTATGAAGAGATGTGAAATCGATGATATCACATAACAAATTCATCCAAACATCACATTCAAATGCACTAATAAAAATTTAATCGATATGAATACTATTATAAGATATTGTAGGTTTTAACCCCGAACATAAATTATCTACACACGAATCTTATAATGAAAAAATAAACAATAGCGAGAGCATAAAACATAAAACAGATAAACACAGAGATTTTCCCCCTGGATCCCAAATTGGGACTACCAAAGCTTTGATTTTTCATTATATTCCTTTTAGTGTTACAACACATATATATACATGCCGAAGCATACATAAACCCCAATCCATTAACCCCCGGATTAGAACATAACCGTAGTTCCCTTGACCGGATCTACAAAATATCAGGGGTCAAAAACCATCGTACCCCAAAATCATGTGCAAACTCATGCACAAAACATGGGTGGGTCCGCATATGAGTGGGACCGCATACTAGGGCGCGTGGGGCTAGTCGTGAAAGAATACAACACATACCCAACATTCTCCCATTTGTTGTTTTCTTTTCCACTGGGGGCCACAGGAGAGCTTAGTCATTTGGTCAATTCTTCAACATCCATTGTTTCTCTACACCAAGAGAACTTTTTGAGTGCTCTGCAGACTTCGTCAATGCATCCGCAACATTCTTCAAAGTGTCCACCTTTACTAGTAACACCCTTTAGCCTCAACCATATCTCTAACAAAGTGATACTAAACATCAATGTGCTTTGTCTTTGAATGATAAGGTGGTTCTTAGCAAATAAAATTGCACTTTGGCTATCATCGCTCATCCTTATAGCTCGTTGCACCAACCCCATACATGAACACAATCTCTCGCAACCAACCGCTTCCTTTGCTTGCATGAGTGGTCGCTATGTATTCCCGCTCCCGTAGTTGAAAGCGCTCACTACGGATCGTCTTTTACTCATCCAACCGACCGCACCTCCAAATAGGCTAAACACATACCCACTTGTAGATCTTCTTTGGTCCAGATCTCCACTCGCTTTTCATCAACAAAACCACGAATGTCCAACATTCTTTCCAATCCCGGTCTTCCCCGGTAGCACAAGCCATAATCACTAGTGCCACGTAACAATCGAAAACTCGCTTCATTGTTGTCCAATGCTCCTTCCCCGGGTTTGACATAAACCCGCTCAATACTCCCACTACATGTGCAATGTCCGGGTCTAGTACGTACCATTGCATACATCGAGCTACCCACCGCACTTGCATATGGAACACGGACATATCCTCCTCTTCTTCTTATGTCTTGGGACACCGTTCTGCAGACACGCTTTGCACCTACAGTGAATAGGAACACTCACCGGTTTACTATCCCGCATATTGAACCTCTCAATATAGTCTCGACATACTTCCTCCGGGTTTAACCCGTAGCTTCCTCTTTGCCCGATCTCTCTTAATTTCCATGCCCAAAATATAGTTTGCAAGCACCAAGATCCTTCATGTCGAATTTGGAGAACAGCTTGGGTCTTCAAATCTTGGATAATTTCTTTGTCATTTCCAATCAGCAACATATCATCCACATACAAGACCAAATAAATAACACGGTCACCAATTAATTTAAAAATAAACACGAAAGTGATCCTCCTTGCTTTCTCGGTGAAGCCAAGTCCCTCGTATATAGGTATCAAATTTCTGATACCACATCCTTGGTGACTATTTTAACCCATGAGAGACTTCTTCAACTCCGCATACTAGTTCTTTCTTACCCTTCACCATAAAGCCTTCAAAGTTGTTTCAAGTAGATCTCCTATTCTAGATCCCCGTGAAGAAATGTTGTCTTCACATCCATCTGTTCTATCTCAAAATCAAATGCAAAGCAAAGCAATCGATAGAAGTAATCTAATAGAAGTAACCTTGGCAACAGAGAGAAAAATATCACCAAAATCAATTCCCGCACTGGGAATAACCTTTTGCTACCAACCAAGCTTTGTATTTCTCCACCTTGCCTTCTACATTCATCTTCTTTTTAAAAACTCCCAACGAGCTTCCTTCCAGAATCTGGCAACTCCACCGCATCCCATGCATCGTTTTGTGTAAGGATGCCATTTCATCAACCATGGCCTCCTTCTAGAGTTTTCCATTCTCTCGAATCTACCGCCTCCCCCGATAGCTTCCGGGTTCATCATCGATTATAGTTAAGGAAAACCCGAAAAAAAAGCGTATGGACTATACATTTCTGGTTGCCTTCTTTTCCCCGAACCGGTCTTCTCAAAGCTCGGAGTTTGTGGCTCTTCATCTTCTCGAGTCTTCTTTTGTTGTAGAGTCCGATTCATCCTCCTTTAGCTCAAACTCTATCTTCTCGAGTTCCTTTTGGTAGGACTTCATGTTTAACAACATCTTTCACTTCTCTAAACACCACATCTCAGCTTTACACAACCTTCCTTGTTTCCGAGTTCCAAAGCTTGTAACCCTTTACACCATTCTTATACCCAATAAAGATGCACCTTTCAGATTTATTATCCAACTTGGTCATTTTCTCCTTTGGAACATGTACATATGAATCACATCCAAATACCCTCAGATGTGAAATAGAGGGTTTCTTACCACATCCATACCGATGTGGGGGTCTTATCCTCCAACGCCGATGAAGGTGATCTCGTTAACTAAGTAACATGTAGTCTCCATTGCCTTCTCGCCCAAAATTCTTTTCCCTAACCCGGTACCACCGAGCATGCTTCTTGCCTTTTTCCATCTGTTGTTCTATTCATTCTTTCGCAACTCCATTTTGCCGAGGTGTGTATGTGAGTAGTCTTCTGCCATGCTATACCACACTTCTTACAGTAACTCTTCAAATTCCTTCTTGCGTAACTCCCCACCATTATCTCGTCCTCAATGCCTTTATCTTCTTCTCGTCCGTTTTCCACCGTAGCCTTAAATTTTTTAAATTTGTCAAAGACTTCGTATTTCTTCCTCAAGAAATATATCCATGTATTCCTTGAGAAGTCATCTATGAATGAAACATATTACACGGACTTTTCCCTATGATGGAACCTACACAGCCCAAACACATCACCGTGCACAAGTTCTAATATCTTGTTTGCCCTCTTAGCACCCGAAGGAAAACTCACCCGATTCTCGTCTTCCCATATACAAAATGTTCATAGAAATTGAATCCAGAGAACAATTAGACATACCTTCTACCATACCATCTCTATGCAAAGATCCGAAGGTCCCTTCTCTCCAATATGTCCAAGCCTTTGATGCCATAGCATGGTCTTTTTCTCCAGAGACAAAGCTAGAGTTTCCGTCCCACTTTCTAGAACCACAGTAATCGTTACACTCATCAATAACAAGCTACCTTGTAGCTTGTACAGAGTTCCAGATCCGAACTCCTCGCATTAATACCAAACGTGCTCCCCAACCATCTTGCAGCATCTTTCTAGAACACTGTTTTTACACCCGCATCATCCATCTTGCTTACGTAAATCGGATTTCGGCCAATGCAGAATATGCAGAACACTCAGGAAGTGTTCTAATCCTCCCACCTTGCAGCTTCAACTTGACCTTTCCACGTCCCGATGATTCTGGCCTTCCTATCATCCCCTAGGAAGACATCACCACCATCATATTTCTCATACTTTGCAGTAACCACTCCCTATGGGGAGTGAAGTGAAAGGATGCACCCGAGTCAATCAACCATGACTCATGATCTACATGTGTATTTGAAGAAGAAGCCAACACACATCCCCACCTTCATCCGAGGTGGTTTTTGCCTCCGTAGAAGGAGCTTCATCGCATCCCTTTCCTTTCTCGTGGTCTTTAGATCTCGCATTCCTTTTTGTAGTGCCCTTCCTTTCGCATTTCCAAAGACACCTTTACAAACTTTCCAGGAGATTTAGATCTCCCTCTAGATTTAGATCTCCCACTCGAAACCTTATTCTTGTTTCTGTTTCGGGACCTTCCTCGTACATATAAGGCATCTCCATTCCCGACCCTCCATATTTCTCCGTCTCATTTCCTCCCGACATAGCAAGGCCGAGACAATGTCATCAAAATTCAAGGTAGTTGTATTGCTACTCTATTGCAATAACCAGCATTGTCCCATGAACTGGTAAAGAACACAACAAGTTGATGCACCTATCTTCATCCGAGATTTTAATATCAATAGATGATAGCTGACTTACCACAGTATTGAAGGCGTTCGCTTGCTCGTCACCGAGTCTCCATCCTTCATCCCTCGAGTTATACAACTTTTTTCCACAGAACAATTTATTCACTCGTAGACTTAGATTGGCACAAAGTCCCTAGCTTGTCCCACAAGGTCTTCGCCGTAGCTTCCCCGCATACATTCAACAATATCGAATCTGAGACACACAATCGTATTGTGCTCTTAGCCTTCCGATCAAGTTTCTTCCAGCTTTCATCTAAGATTGCCGTTCGTTTAGTACACTGATCTATCGCGATCCACTCGATCTTTATCCACCAACGATCCTCCATCTTGAGCTTACACAACTCAAAACTCGACCATTAAATTTCTCGATCTCTATCTTTCCGCCGCTCGCCATCTTCTTTCACCGCAAGAATCGATCCCGCGGATCTCCCACTCGAACAGTGGTCTACACAGTGCCCGAGCAAAAAACCCTCAACAACAAAGGCGTCCCCTTGAAGCCGAAAACAAACTTTAATACCAAATGTAGGTTTTAACCCCGAACAGAATTATCTACACATGAATCTTATAACATAAAATAAACAATAGCAAGAGCATAAAAACATAAAAACAGATAAACACAGAGATTTTTCCCCCGGATCCCAAATTGGGACGACTAGCTTGATTTTTTCATTATATTCCTTTTAGTGTTACAACACATATATATACATGCCGAAGCATACATAAACCCCAATCCATTAACCCCGGATTAGAACATAACCGTAGTTCCCTCGACCGGATCTACAAAATACCAGGTGGGTCGAAAACCATCGTACTCCCAAAACCATGTGCAAACTCATGCACAAAACATGGGTGGGTCCGCATATGAGTGGGACCGCATCCCAAATTTTTTTTGGTATAACACATACCCAATAGTATATGTATCGACTTTTGATGAATAATGAATTTTAAAAAATCATAATAATTGCACTTTACACAAAGTCGAATGTTTCTAAAAAATAGAAAATGAACACTGGTGTATGTGTATGATACTGTGCATTGGTGCCTTTGCATGATACTGCGCATTGGTGCGTTTCTACGACCTATGAGCACCGCACCAAATACCAATACTAATTAGAACGCCAGTGCACTTTATCAATGACTACGACCAAAGGGGATAGGCATTGCATGCACCGATATGGTTTTCCTTTAACGCACCGGTACATTTTTATAAATTAACAATCCAATGTGTTTTTACACCTTAACGGCCCGGTGCGTTTTTACACCTTAACAGCGCCGGTGCATGCACCTTCTATCGACCCGTGCGTATTTGTGGGTGACACACACTGGGACGTTGAAAAACACCCCGGGGCTTTCGAAATCTGTTTTCCATCCCGATGCTTGGTATGTTTATAGTATCAATGCGTACAGGTTAAAACACACATATACGTTCACACATGAAGTGCGCACCAATTAGAAATACATTTGTAAAACCTCCGGCCGCCCAGTTGTTTTTAGTTGTGTTGAATTTCCTTTAGAAGCTCCGTTAAAACCTCCGTTACCAAAAACAAATGTTGTAGCAAATGGTTTTTTGACAATTTGGCCAATTTTATAATACTAAAAACCTCCTTTATAACCTCCTCTAGAGGGTCTTTTCGTTGCAGCGATGATCGGTAGTAAAGGAACTCCAATGACACTAAGAGACTCTCATGTACAATGGCTTGATCATCATTGCCATAAAAACAAATTTGAGAAATTTTCTTATCTTTACGTCAACTTGTTCTTGAACAATAAATATTCTATTAGAATTATCTTACAAATTTGAACTTTTGAATCCTTCATGAAAGGAGAATGATTCGTGAAATTGGAATTTTTTTATAAATTGATATTATCAAGCACTAAACTTTATTATGAAAAAGTTCCAATATTTACTTGTTTCTTCTTTTTTTTGTTGTTGTTGTTGTTGAAAGTACACAGCATATTATACCTATTTATGTGGCAATTTTGCACCTATCGTGAACAATTCTACATGTATGGTAATCATATTGGCTACTTTTGAATTATGTCACTTTGTTTTAATCATGCTTGTTGACTATTTACAGTTTAGCTTTAAAGGCATTGCAATATAGACATTTGTAAAGAAATCTATTCTTAGTAGTTCACAATAGTATTAAAATAATCTTATTATTTTGTATTTAATATTCTATGTTTTCATTTCACAATAGTTTTATTTCTCGAGATATATGCAAATGTTTCCAGAAAATTAGCGACAACTACTCAAATTTAATTAGAAAACTCAGAGGCCTATGTGATAGTGGATTTTTTTTGAATTTATAAACTATGCAACTCAAAACCTTCCCACAAACCATTGTGATACTAACAAATCATATTATCCCAAGCATGATATCATGGAATAAACATGATGTTGAATACTTGTATTATAATAATTTCTACATTCTTAAGATTTAGTAATAAGCATTTTAGGGTTTTGTTTTGCACACAATTATACCCAAAAATTCACCTGTGTAAAAATGCATGGCATACCACCACGTGATTCTTTTTTTATTACTGTTAAGTCACTTTTTAAGGTGATTTTTCATAGAACTTGGTTATGAATTAAATTACAATATTTATTTTATTTTATTTTTGTTAATTATAAATTAAATTATAATTATTTTTTATTTTAGCGATGATTTAGGTATCATGGAAGGTATATACAAATTTTATATTTATGTGTAGTTGTAAATAGTATAAAAATATATATAAATTTTATTATTTATATAATATTTATTTTTTCAGAGGAAAATTCAATTACAAATTTTATATTGATAGAATAGTTATTCTTACATCACAAAAAAATCTAAAAATCATTTGAAAATCTAAATAAATATAACGATCAAAATTAATTAATATGAATAATAATTTTAAATGAAATTAATTTTAAATATTTCTATAATTCAAAAAATATATATTTAATGTTCATTATACTAATTATGAACATTATATAAAAGTCCATAACACTTATCTAAGGACAAAATTTTTTCTTAAGGATTAACTTATTTTAAAGGTGAAGAGTAATAATACCAATGTAAATCTATTTTATCTATGGATTTAGTAAGAGCCGAGAGGGATCAAATATATTGAGGCGTAAACCCTTTGATAGTGCAAAACTTTAAAAAATTGCACCTCCAAAGATTGCATCCCCATAGAGATCTAATAAATGATAGTTAAGATGAATATATATATATATATATTGGAGAGTGAGAATGAGAATGAAATATTTTTAGCATATATCCTTGGTATTGGGGCAAGAACAATTAGAGTGAAACTACATTTTATAATAGTTTTAAGTTAAACTAACAAAATATGTATATTTTTTTTACCTTAATTATATCTGGCATTATTTTTTAATTTAAAAAATATTTTATTTTTTACTTCAAAAATGAAACATGTCAACTACACGTTGAGCAAAGACATAATTACACATTACCTTCATAATGGATTTTAGAATGAACCTCTCGGCTAAATAGAAAAGTGTAAAACTATAAAATTAGAAGGGATAGTTTTTTATGCCCAACCTTTGGATGAGATCAATGATAAGCTTCTTGCTTATCCAATACATATATTTGTTTGGATAACATGTCTACACTTTGAGAAGCCATAAGGTTTTGATTTATTTACATCAACCTCATCTAACACCCTTTTTTATTTCGTTTCAAGTTTTGTGTAAAGGATTTGTAGGAGCTTTGTATCTTGTAAAAAAATCATTGTTGGTCTAAAGATATTATCCTAGAACAAAGAGGAATTCCTTACCAACTAAAGGGCCACAAATACGAACATTGGTAAAACATTGCGTTTACATATTATGTCATTGTTCCCCAACCAATTTTGTAAATATTTCTTTGTTGGCTCTCTTTAAATTTATCATTTCCCTCAATGATTCTTCTCACCATTATCCATATTTTTTTAACACAGTTACATGATAAAAAAATGCTTTTTTTTCCCCAATAACTCTTCCCATCCTCGCCCTCATATGCGGGTGTGGGGAGATAAATGTCCAATTATCATATGTTTTCACTAATATCCCCTTCATTCTCCACATGTTTTCCCCAATATCTCCCCTCACCTCTATATTATATAATATGGTGACAGGGGGAGATATTGAGAATCATTATATTACGTTTTTCCTAAAAATCTCCTCATACTCATACTATTATGTTTTTCCCAATATCTCCAATCACTCCCCACCCACATATATAAGGTTGGAGATGAATACTAGGGAAATCAAAATATAATATTTTTCCCCAATATCTTTCACACACCTTCATATGAGATCACATGGGCATGTTGGGGGAGGGGAGGGCTGGGGGGGGGGGGGGTGGGGGGAGGATATTATGGAAAAAATAATAGGTTTTCTTGAATATCTCCCTCCATATGTTTTCCTCAATACCTTCCCGCAACCTACATCCTCAAATGGGTATGATAATGGGGGGTGGTCTTGGGGAAAACATATTTGGGGGTAGGTGGGTAGTATTGGGAAAAACATACTTATAATAATACGAGGGTTAGGTTTTACCCAATATCTCCCCCCTAATATCATTCCCTAATACCACCCCTCACCCTCATACTCATATCAAGGTTATTTTTTCCTCAATGTTTCCCCAACATACTCATATGAGGGTGGGTGGTAGGGAGAGATATTGGGGAAACCATAATATGTTTTCCCTAATATCTCTCTATTATGGTTTCCCCAATCTCTCTTCCCACCCCCACATGAGAGTTGGGGCTAGGAAGATATAAAAGAAACCATAATATGTTTTTCCTAATATTCTCCCATTGTGATCCCACCCTCCTCATGTAAGTTTTAAAACTTTATAGTGAAGCAATGTATAGATAGATTATTTATAAAATAGAAAAATAAATAATAACAATCACACACAATACTGAACTATTTAACATGGAAACTCTTAACCGAGAAAAACGAAAAATGTCTAGAGCCACACCTCTAACTCTCATTATAGTAACTTCACCATTATAAAAAAATATATACAATTTCATGACATTCAAAATCCTAATATATTAACCCAAAATTACATTAGAATAGGCCAAAAAATCAACAAAAATTACCAAAATAGTGCAACATAGAATACATGGGACTAATCGTGTAAAGAATATAATACATACCCATCACCTCACCTTAATTTTATATGTTTTCCAATTTCCCCAATATCTTCCCCCACCCCAACATGCGAGTGGGCCAAGTTCCCCAGTCTTTCTCCCCACCCCATGATTTAGGAGCATCGTAAAAATCGAGTGACAAAGAAGGTCAAAGACATTTACCATAGGTGTTGGTTCCTTAAAGTGTGTATTTTGGTTAGATTAGGAGAATTCTTTGATTTCCATGTAATCCATTTGTTAAGAGAAGATTAAATAATTTCGAGGGGATTTTCTTTAAATTAAAATTGGACCATCTGATCCTTTATTCATGCATCTGGAAGGATGCCACTGATGTATATATTTATGCTTTGAATTTAATAAAAAGGTATTGTGGGATGCAATGTGATTTGAGTTAATTTATATCTAAACCAATCCTTTTGCAATTTTATTGCTCTATTCTTGAACTCATACATATTACAGTGTTGCAGGAGTATTGTTCCACGTCGACTTTTGTTTAGTCCCCATAACTAAAGACATAATCACCACATCTATACAATAGCCTCTGTCCACCACTGTGTTGAAAGATTTAAGGTATCTGATGTTATAATACATGAGTAGAACCAAAATAGATTTTTATAATACATGAGTGGAACCAAAATAGATTTTTATTTTACAACTATGTGAGTCGAGGTCTACAAGAGCGATGACAATACTTAACAGGCCTAGATAAAAGTACACAGACAGATCCATCACTACTTGTTTTTCTTTTTTAAAGCATCAAGAGTACATCACTTAATAGGAGTTCGGGTGATGTCTCCCAGGAGTCTTATCCCTGAAATGTTAAAGGATTTGCACGCAAAAGGGAGCTCTCAGATGACAAGGACAAGGACGACATGGAGGAGTTGGTGATGTGGAGAGTTCCAAAGTGAGTTGGAGCCTGTGATTTGGAGGATGAGAGGAGATAATGACTATGCGGAAAAGGTGTGTGCACTATTGAAAAGAGAGGAAAGTGCCTAGGGTGATGTGTCTCGAGATTGTTTCCATATACGAATGAAGGGTTAATACATCAAAGAAAGGTTAGAATGACTAGGTACCAAGGTGATGTGTGAGGATTGATGAAGTGGAGAGTTTCAGGACGAGGTCGACCCAAAATATTGGATAATAATTTAGATGACAAAGTGGCCATGTGGAAAGGATATTGTGCATTTTTTAAAGGACTGAGGTAGGGTGCACATAGACAATGAATTTGTATTTCAACCAATGGAAAATGTTCACATCTCGTGCAATTTATTAAAAATGCACTTTGCACATTGTTTAAAAAGTGTTGGGTTGGCATGTCCTAGAAGTGGTTTGGGTTTGAAATCGTTGAGGTGTCAAGGTTTGGTCGCATTGTGCGAGAAGAATGAAAACATTAAGTGCTAAGGGATAATATATATATGTGTGTGTGTTGGTCTCAGTGGCTATTAGAAAAGGCTTGATCTGGTGGTTGTATTAAAGGTAAGCCCCTCCTTTTGGTTATATATATGATATCCTCTACCACATAGGTTGGGATTTATGTTAGAAGATAATATAAATGAATGCTTGGCTATGGTGGTTCTTTTGGGAGTTTTGACTCCATATTTTAATGTAGTTTCTTAAGTCCAATGTTTTTATAAAGGAATCCCTTCCACTTGGTCTCTATTTAATTATGATATAATTTGGGACTTGGACCCAAGTATTGATTGCAGTGGCTCTGTGGTGGATTAACAGTTTTGATTCAAAATTTGACTGGATATATATACATTGTTAAAATCTAATCCATAAGCCCGCATCACCCCAACATGTGAGTGGGGTCTTAGGGGAAGATATTGGGGAAATCATAATATTAAGTTCCCCAATATATCTGGGTTAGGGTTCACCCACCCCCTCTCTCCTTATTAATATGTGGATGGTGGAGGGAGATATTGGGGAAACCATAATATGTTTTCCCCAATATCTCTCCAACCTCCACATGAGAGTATGGGTGGGGGGAGATATTTGTGAACATGTGATAAAATTTCCCCGCTATCTCCCCATAACCCCACATGATGGAGAAAACATACGGGTGGATGGAGATATTAGGAGGACCATATATCTTTCCCAATATCTCCCACCAACATCACCATTATATAATATGTGGGAGTTGGGGGGATATGTTGGAAAAATACATATTATGGTTTCCCTAGTATCTTTTCCCAGTCTCATGAAGGGTTGGTGGGATATTTTAGGGAAAACATAATATGTTTTTTTCCAGCATCTCCCCCTAGCCCCCACTTATTTACATGAAGGGGTGTTGGTAGATATCGAGGAAAATGTATCATGATTTTCCCAATATCTCATCTCAATCTATAGGGATGGGGGGGACATGATGGTGGTTTCCCCAATATCTCTCCCACCCTCATGTTAATATGTGGGTACGAAGGGAACATTTCCCTAGTATCTCTTGTAAACCACCAACCCCCAAAATTTTACATGAGGGTGGGGTTCACAAGAGATATTTATGAAGATATACATGAGGGCATAAGTGGTAAATTTTTTCCCCAATATCTCCCCCGAATCTGATGTATATTTAGGGGGAGAAGTTGGAGAAACCATAATATATTTTTTCCAATATCTCCACCCTCCCTCCCCCCCTTGCCATTCTCATGTAGAGGCAGGGGGAGATATTGAGGAAACCATAATATCACATCAACATGAGGGTGGGGAATGACGATATATGTTGTGGAAAACATATTATTGTTTCCCCAATATCTCCCCATCACTGTTGTACAAGAGTGGGGATAGTGAGAGATATCGGGGAAAACATAATATGTTCTCCCCAATATTTCTCATCCACACACCCCACTCCCCTCCACCCCATCACAACTCTCCACCCCATTACAACTATCATGTTAATATATGTTTTCCCCAACATCTCCCCTAAATAATAATTATTTAAGGCCTAAGACTTACCATTCTAAATTACAATTATTTATTATTTTTATATTAATTATAAATTATATTATAAATATTTTATATTTTAATAATGATTTGAGTTAAGATAAAAAGTAGCTCTAACTTTTATTTATTTTCCAATTTAAATGGTTTATTATTTAAAAATTACCCACTTAAAATAAAAAAATTAAATGATTTAAAATTAAAAAATAATTCACTTCAAATATTTTAATAATAATCATAATACTAATAATTACAAATTTTATGATACACATCATGATGGTTCTCTTTTCACAAACTGAACAAACATAATGCTTATAGATATTTAGGAAAAAAAATAATTTAGATTATGATACACATAATGATGGTTCTCTTTTCACAAACCGAACAAACATAATGTTTATAATACTTGGGAAAATGATAATTTAGATCATGTGAATTGCAAATTTTTTAATAATTCAAAACAAAAAAAAATTATGTTTAATATCCATGAACATTACATTGAAAATCCATGAAAATTGTATAGAAATAAAAAAAAAAAAATTTCGCAAAGATTAACCTACCTCAGCAATAAAAAAAAAATAATAACGTAAGAAAGTCTAGAGTCCTGAACGTGAAAGAGATCCATTTTCGAAAAATAATAAAGAGATGCCATTTTCTAAGCGATCTTGAGATGAGATCAATTGTGAGATGGTTTTTTTCACCGGACCTAGAAAGTATAGAGCCGTGAACGTGAAAGAGATGCCATTTTCTAGATCAATTGTGAGATGGTGTTTTTTTAACCGGATCTTGAGATGAGGTCAACGATAAGGATCTTGCTTATCTGATGAATATGGTATTTTACAACATATCTGAACTTTGATATGTGTATTGTATTTTTATAAAAGTGAGGGAATTTGAGATATTAGAATCTAGATTTTCAGTCACTACACTACGTAGATTTTTATTTCTATGGGAATTAATGAATACGAAAATTTTCCTTTCATAGATCCAAATCCATTTATTTATGTATATGATAAATTGTTGGATTGTGGCTAGACTTAAAATTTAAATAATATCCAATTTGAATATGAAAAAAAAAAAGAATATCCCTTGCCCACTATCACTTACATTTTGTTGTGTTGCTCCATCAACTAAGTTATAGTGATTTGATTTATCGATATTAATATTATTTAACACTTTTTTTTATTGGTTTCAAATTTTGTGCAAAGGATTTGGATGAGCTTCTTATCTTGTAAAGAATCATTGTTGATATAAAGATATTCTCTTAGAACAAAGAAGCATTATTCATCAACTCAAAGACCACAAATATGAAGTATAACTAATGAGACACATTATATGAAGTCTATATAAAGATATTCTCTGAGAACAAAGAAGCATTATTCATCAACTCAAAGACCACAAATATGAAGTATAACTAATGAGACACATTATATGAAGTCTACAAATATTTGTTCGAATGATTCTACGATCATCTATCAATCCAGCAACAATATTAACAATTAATATTGATGGTTAGTCTTGGTCCACTGTCCATCCTTTCATGTCTCTTCTAAAATGATCTAAATGCAAGGCTATTATGTGACCAAGAATGTTATTTCCTGGGTGATTTACTTTGATCTTTATGACGATGTTGATATGGATCAATTTTTGGTTTCGCATACTCAAATATAGGTGCAACAACATTGTCATCTAGAATGATATTAGCAATCATGTCGTCAATCTACTTAATCTGCTTATCACAATTTACAGGAGCATGTTCTTCCATCACCTCAGTTTGAATTCCTCCTACAACAAAAGACATGCTCTAGTCTCAATAGAGTTAGATGTAGGTAATGAGGTAGCAACTTGATCATATTCAAGACCTACTCTTGATGTATCCACTATAGGGTTAATAGGAACAATGATGCCCTGTTGATTATTCCCGCATAATATTTTCTAATTTCCCATTTTTCTTAGAAATCATGACCTAACATTGGTGGTGCATTTTCAAATATAGGTGAAACAAAAGCACCATTATCAACATCAGTAGGTGAGTTTGATAGCTCA
The DNA here is from genome assembly GCA_034641835.2 of Pinus albicaulis. Lineage (NCBI taxonomy): Eukaryota > Viridiplantae > Streptophyta > Pinopsida > Pinales > Pinaceae > Pinus > Pinus albicaulis. The sequence goes on along the minus strand of JAXQQM020060698.1, from coordinate 251,674 downwards.
ATAGTAGCATTCTCCTTTTGAGCATTCTGAAGGCGATTGAATTCCAATTGAAGGTGTTGTTTGCACTTTTGCAAGTTTTAAATGACCTCATCCTTCTTAATTAATTGTTGTAATAAGGAATCAAAATTTTGTTTGAAAGTTTGATATATTGATGCAATAACCTATTGTTCTCTAAGTGAAAAGGGGCTACTTCTTAAAAAAACAGTTCCATTAAGGCTTTTAAATAGTAAACATCCATACCTTGTTTATTATTTTTCTCCTCCAACTTGCCAATTTGCTTCTTCTAAATTGTATTGTTTCAGTTAGAAAATGACTCAACTTCCTCCAAATCCTCAAGGAGACCAACCTTTTCCAAAAAATGATTTGTAAGATTTTGGAAATATTTTCCCATGGTTGGCTCCAAATAGTCAACCTTCCTTATTTTCTTGAAAGTGTTATGGTTAAGTATCCCATTTTTTTTAAAGACAAAAAATGAAATGAAAATAAAAAACCTTATTCCCAAGTTGATCTGTTTAGTTTGAAATTCCTACTTCTTTTACCCATCTTGAAAAAATTGCTCACAACACAAAAATAACTTAATAACTTAACTATGTGTTAAATAAACTAGAAATAAAATTAAACAACCTTTTCATCATAAAAATACAGAATAATACAAATAATGATACTTTTTCTAATCACTACAAATAATACAAATAATTTTGTTTCTAGTCACTGCAAATAATACAAATGATAATATTCACATTTCAAAAGGCCACTCAGTTTTTTTCACAATGATACTTGGTTCCAGAAGTGAAGATGCTCAGTAGCCCAATATAACACCTCTCACGTACTCTTAAACCAAAGCCAAAGTCGAAATGTTACTCGTCACGATCATGAGAACTCCTTCACACAATTAGGACACTAATGCTGGTTTCACTCCCCATTGATAAACATTAAGATTCGATCCCTTGCTAGTTTAAGACTTCTAGGATCTTTATGGTTTTGAATAATTTTCATTTCATCTTATTTTTCATTATAGGTATTAACATCGTTTTTTCATAATGAATCAATCAATCATACTTTCACAACATTTCAAATTTTTAAGTTTATTCATTTCTTTCTTATGTGTAGAGATTGAAGTGATTAATTGTTTATATAATTTTATCAAACTTTATAACTAGCAATTGCCCTTAAAGGCGAAAAGATACACTGAAGGAATAGAATATGCAGATGATGCTACTACAAAAATGTTGCATCAAAAGAAAGATAACAACCTAAAGAGTGGAGGATGGAAGGGAGGAAATGTGTTCATGCTTGCAACAATCTTACACTTGTGTCCACCGTTCCTGGCTAAATCATTTTTTTCCAATCATATCACTCTGTCAAAATCTTATATACATATTATATCCAAGCTATAACATGCAACATAATGAGAATAAATATTAATAAAAAAAAAAATATCGAACTATTTGAGACACAATCCCTTATACATGTAAATTCCATAACTAAAATAGATAATTATACATCTTTATTTTATACATATTATTTAAATATTTTAATCATAATAATTTTTTTATATTTTTAAATAATAATAATAATAATAATGTAATGTCACAGTGAAATGAGACATTAAATTGGTGTATGAGACTCCCTTATTTATAGGATGGGACAAAGAGTTACAAGAGACCCTCCTTAATTCATAGAATTCATTATACTTAATGTTTAGGAAGTTATACATGCTATATCCCCAGCAAATTCAAACTTGTGAATACACACTCATTCAAACAATACATGTTCTTAATCATTAATATTATATGTAAAAGTCAAAGTATTAATCGTAACTTGAGTAGTTTCGTGAACAAATTATATTTAGAATTTTGTAAGTTAAATCGCTTGAAATCTTAAAATATTATATATGTAAAAATAATATTCATTCCTATTAAAAAATTAAATTTTAAATATTTTCATTTATTATGTTTTAAAATATCATATTAAATTATCATTATTATTGTTACTCTTTTTTCTAATTGTAAGAATCAAGGAAGAATCAACATAGTGAACATAATCAATACATAAGTGGCTCCCAATAAAACATCATATTATAATAAGACTTTAAAAAAAGACACTATTAATTAATCCTTAGAAGATAGTACATGAATATGACAATCATGCCACACAACAAAATTGTTACAATTGTGATATTTATATGTAAGCGAATAATTATTCTCAGTATTGTTGTTATAATTTGAAAGTTGAGGGAAGAGGGAGGTTTAAAAAGAAATAATCTTTGTGTATACCATGATATTTAATTATGGTTGATTTATCAGATTGTGAATGCTATAATCAAGAATTTGAAAGATTGTGACCCTATATAATTGGAATTTTGAAAGATTTATGACTCTATACAATTACATTAATTATATTGGAGAAAATTTAGTTGAAAGTTGGTTATAGTTCACTTAACCTATCATAATAGGTTACTAAACTAGGATGACTAAATATACCATTAACCTATGCTAAGAAAGTAAAATAACTAAAGATATTATTTAGTAGGAAAGAAGATCATGATCCTTAATCCTTACGTTGCGTAGGAAGGTAGAAAAGAAGATCCAATGCATAATTCTTATGTTGTGTTGGGAGAGCCCAGTCCTCATATTATGTTGCGTAGGAAGATGGACATAAAGACTATAACTTTATGTTGTATAGGAAGATGGACATGAAGACTAAATTTAGAATTACCACAGAGAAATTCAGAAGCACTAATAGATCATCTGAAACCATTATAAACAAATAGAATTACTGTAGAGAAATTGAGAAGCACTAACAGATCATCTAAAACCATTATAAACAAATCATCTATAAACATTGAAAAATCAACGAAAAACAAGAACACAAATACAAGGAACTAAACAAGTTACCACCTTAACAGGTATAAAATATCTAATGGAGAGATCATGAAAAATGTGCAATACATAGGAAGCACACTAGAAAAATAAAAATAAAGTTACATTTATTTGTGTGATAAAAAGAGCATGCATCACAATTTTGACGTTCCTCATAAATGTTATCGGATGGGACGAAGTATTAGAACCAGATCTACAAACATGATACCCGTATTGTTATGAAACTAGCTCCAAAAATAGAAGAAAAGAAAGATCAACGCCTTAGAATTCAGCCACTTTGAGGGGGAAAGCTCCTTTAAATTACATAAATGAACAATTCTTGGATGATACAAATGAAAAAACCTCCTTTCTACATATAAGAGTCCATAGGGTCACAATATAATCCTATCCGACCTAACAATAATAATGTAAGGGCACAATAATAACAATATGGGGGTTACAGAGGTACAAAAATAACAATAAGGGGGGCTACACTAACATAATAAGGGACTACACTAGTAATATAGGGACCTAACATGCTCCTCTCCTTCAAACAAGTGTTTTCCTCAACGCTTGATTATTTCTTGATGCTTCTATATAAAATTCTCATCCTCCCATGTGGAATCTTCTACAGGAAAGTTATTCCACTTACTGAGATACTCTGAAATTGATCATACTTGTCGAGTTCTTGTTTCTGTGATTACTTTAGAAATTCTTTCGATGTGATGTTGATCTTCCTGTTGTTTCATTTGATTATGCACCAAAGTTAGGTTATCCTTTGAGCGTTGGAGAACTTGTTGTTGATGCTCGATGTGATCTTCCACTACTTCATTATACGTATTATCTTTCATTTGATCCTTCAACCATCCAACTTATTCTTCATTTTTTATTTTAAACCATCTATGTCATCTTTGATTTCTCTTTGTAAGATCAAAATTTGTTGCACTTGGTACCGTAATTTTGATATCTCATACTGCAATTCTTCCTCCTCATGCGTCATAATATAGCTTTCTGAGGGCTTAATGGGTATGGAATTATTTTTTGGAGGCATTATAGAACCCAATACTAATAAAAATTCTTCAATATTCCCTTGGAATCACTTCAAACTTCTTTTTCAAATAAACATTATGCAATTTAAAAAAACAAATACACAACTTTTCTTGTTTTTGAGAAGCTCGATATTGAAACTGAATTATCTCTTTTATTTTGGATCCTAAATATCTAAAATTCGGCCCTGTAGTAGTCCTTTGAATCTTCTTATGAACGCCATAGGTCTGAATTGATTTGGATTCTTCAAGGAAAATTTATGTCGAATCTCCAACAATGACCTAATTATGGACTAGTTCAGTAGAGAAAATTTGTATGGTGTGTCACGTGTCACTGTTTCCTCCTTTAGCTCTGAAATTGATAAAAAGGAAACTATAGTCTGTGTGATTGTGGCCACTTTTTACAGAATTCCAATTCGATGCTCAGATAGAGATTTATAACGATTTTTCCTCGGTCACCTCTTTGAGATGAAATTCGGAAGCCTAAAAAAACCCTAACTTCTAGAGATCATATCTCCGAAAATAGTGTGAACCAAGATCTGAAATTTTTACAAGAAGTTCTTAAGGATTTCAGCTTCGTGTGATAAAAATTTCAGCTTCTTCACCTTCGTGAAAGAATACTTATAGCAAAAATTCCACGATGACCTTTTTTAGATGAAATTCAGGATCCTGAAAAAACCCTAAATTCCACAGATCATAGCTCCATCCAAGATCTGAAATTTTTATAGGAAGTTCCTCGTGATTTTTGTCTTGGATTTCTAAAAATTTCAACTTCTGAATCTTCATAGAAAAAACGTTATAGAGAAAATTTCACGATGACTTGTTTGGAGCAGCGAAACCCTAGAATCCAAAGCTCTGATACCAAATTTTATGAAACCAGCTCCAAAAATAGAAGAAAAGAGAGATAAACACCTTAGAATTCAGCCACTTCAAGGGGAAAACCTTATTTACATTACATAAATGAACAATTCTTGGATGATACAAATGACAAAACCTCCTTTCTATATATAGGAGTCCATGGGGTCACAATATAATCCTAGCCGATCTAACAATAATAATGTTAGGGCACAATAATAACGATATCGGGGTTACAGTGGTGCAAAATAACAATAATGGTGGCTACACTAACATAATAAGGGACTACACTAGTAATATAATTCTGCAGGAAAATTTCAATGTACCTCATGTTTCCATTTTTTGGACAACTTCTACATGAGCTACTGTTTCATCTGCGCCCCTATCGACTATGCTTTCACTTGGTCCAAGGACATACTGCAGCTGAGTATACTTTATTTCTCTGAATTCCATGTTTGTATCTACTCATATTAATAGATATAATGAATTTGTTAGATGGATGGTAGATTTTACTCATATTTTTATAGAAAATTTGATATAATTTGATAGAGAATGTGAGTTCGGGATAAAATTATGAATTTGATACATGGATAACATATTTTATAGTAAGACAAACCATTTTTTAGCTACTCTTACCGTCTAGATCCATAGGTATTTAATATATTTGGGGGTAAAATATGGCATTTAAACTTTTATACCAATTCCAATTACAATTTATATCCAAAGGTATTTAATAGATCTAGTGATAAAGTGTGGATTTTAAAATTTTATAGCAATTCCAAAAACAAAATTGGATGAATTTTTTACTTTATTGGTGCCCAACATAAAAATTTAAACACTACCACTTGAAAATGCAAACATTTTGTAAAATTAGGAGTGGGTTTTAATGAGATTTATCATTAATTTCTCTCTACTCGGTAAACAGGATAAGGAGAGCTTGCGTTTTTCATAAAGTACACTTGTCATCGTTAAAGGGGATTCATAACTTCAACTTTAGCATAGACCAAGAGCATAAGGCTAGCTACCCTCAAAATAAGAAAAAATAAATATTAATTTCATACCTTGGACCACATTCAGGGAGGAATTTTGTATGAGAATAAAATCTTGGAATTCAAACCATACAAACTTTCGAACCAAGGAAAAAGGTCGGTTAAAAAAAATGGAAACAATGGATGGAATGAAATGGTTAATACTACTCTCCATATTCGGAATCAAGTTCTATTCCTACTCAAGAAGTTTTGAATAGAAAATGATCAAGTGTGTTGCATGACACTCATTTGATGTGTTAAGGCGACCGATTCAAATTTATGAGACACTTCTTGGTAATGTTAACATGGTGCTCAGTTTAAAATGTCAGAGGCCTAGGCACTTCTTGATGATTTTAAGGTCAATATTTCGAAACCCCAAAGTCCAAAAACTTTACAATGATGTTAAGGTCAAGAATTCAAAACCCTAAAGCCCAGCACTTTAAGTTCAAGAATTCAAAAACCCTAAATCCCAGGCATTACTTGATGAAGTTAATGTCAAGAGTTAAAAATTAGGAATTCAAAACTCTAAATCCTAGGAATTTCAGGATGATGTTAGCCAAGGCACTTCTTAACATCACTCATTGATGATGTCAAAGTCTCAAAACCCCAAATCCAAGGCACTTCTCGAAGATTGATGAGTTTGAAACCAACCCTAAAGCAGAGTAACTTATTAACATCACTTATGGATAATGTTTAGGTCAAGAGTTCAAAATCCATGAATTGGATATTACCATTTAACTGGCCAACAAAAAAAAAATCGATTCCAGGGAACCTGATAAGGAGATAAAAATCCCAGCACAACCCAGTAGATATAAAGACACCAGAATTTTCACTATGAAAGCTTAAAGTATTGCCTTTTTAACTCTGAAAGTTGATATCAAAGGATAAGGGGAATTATTTCTTTGAAAATTCCTGAAACAACTATGGAATTATAAATTTACCTGAAACAACTATGAAATTATAAATTTACCTTAAGAATGAGACATCCTCGTCTGTAATGCTATGAACATTGCATCCAAAGAAAACACATGGACATAAAGCACCACATGTCGTTGATGATGGATCCCTTGTTACTTTGATGACCATATGTACTCCTTTGATGATGTCATCACTTGTAATTCCTTCAATGTATCGAATAATTAATCCCATCTACCCAGAAACTGATTTTTCCTCCACCCACATGGTGCATTATGACCATTAAACCCACGAGAAGAAATCAGGTACATCGCCTTACTTTCATTATTAAGGTAACTACTTTATTGTGATTGCAGTGCTCCTCTACCATTTGGTGATTGGAAAAACTCGGGCAATGCATAAATCCTCGATGATGACACATGTTTCATACATGGATCAAGAAGGGATGGCATGTCTTGATATGATGCTAAAAAATATGCTCAAAAATGAAAGTTTTTGGAATGGCTCGAAACCTGTCTTCTTGTGTAGATATTTTCGTTCTGAATCTGACACAACTCATTTCGTGGAAAATCGACACCATATTCTCCTAGAAACGAGTTCTATTATTTTTCCTAAACAAGCAAAATTTTGGCAAAAGTTGTGTAGGCTGCCTAGTTAGCAGTCTGTACAACTGACTGGGCCTGTTAATTGGGCATGGTTAGCTGGGCTCCATTGGGCCAATAATATTGTTCCACTTGTCACAAGGTCATTGGTGCTGATTTGGGGTTTTTTATTGGTGGGTTGGTGGCCAACCACAGGCTGCCACGTGGCCCAACTGAAGGTCGCCACATGGCAGCATGGGGGCCACCAAATTTTTTTTGGAATTTTAAACTAGAATCCACACGAATCTATACCACGACCTCACAAATAACAGTGCAACGCCTTAACTAGATGGGCTAACCATGGTCCTTGTTAAAAAAATGACACAACCCATATTTAAGTTTGATTTGGTAGAGGTAATGGGATAAGGGGCCAGGGCTTAGCCCCGACCCCCCAAAAAACCTTTACCATATGGTTGTGGCATGAAACCATGGGCGCAAAGGTGGAGAAGGGTGTGGCCCCCACCCGAATTTTTTATTCAAAAAAAATTCGGCCACCATATATATAATTAAAATTCTTGTTTTTAAGATCAATGGAGAAATTAACGGTCCCACAAATTTCGTCAAATTTCCACCAAACTGTCACTTCGTTAGTGGAATTTTGGGTGAAAATTTAGGATGATACTCGATTTTGGGGAAATTGTAGAGCGACTAGCAGCAAAGCTAGGGAAACTCATAACTTCTTAAGTTTTTTTACCATTTTGGGAGCAGAGAGAGGCTAGACAGGGGTTTTGGATAGTGCTGAAGCTAATGGAATAGGTTTTGAAGCCATTGGAGCACTTTAATATGATGTAATAACCTTTTTTTAGCACAATGATATAGGGCCAAACCATTGGAAGATGAACCGGGAGACCTAGCCCAGGAGGAGTGAATTTCTTCATCACTTGTTGTGTTGTGGTTATTTTTATGGTGTATTTGTAGGTTGTTTTCTGCTATTTTAGAGTTTAAATTCATGCTTTATGTGTATATTAATTTAACATAAAATCTCATAAAAAAACTCAATTTTAACTCTTGTAATTTAAACTACCTCAAGCACATTTATATATAGATCTCATACAGATCAAGTTTTGTGTCAAGGCATAGGTTTTATTTGTTTTTGTGAGGATTTAATTGTTTAAAAGTGTTTATGATGCTTACAAGGTTGAAGCTCAAGATAGGAGAAGGAAATATTTTGGGTGCATGTTCTCAAGTTGGGACAAGGCCAAGGAGAGCACATTTGCCACAATCACCACCACAAATTCCACGTCAAATTGCATCTAAATCTTTAGTAAGCATGTCACATGAAGGAGGCAGCTGATAATATGTCGGAAGATGAAAATGCTTTCAGGAAAGAGTTCTTTGACATGACTGAGATGGTGAAGGTTCTCTATGAAGAGAGAAATTCAAGATTGCAGGGTGAAGATCCAAGCCTTCAAAAGGAAATAGTGGAAAATCACCCTCTTCTCCACCATCATCTTCACCTCCATCCTCACCTTCATCTTCTTCTTCTTCCACAACAATTGTTACTCAAACACCTCCACATACCCCAAGGGTTCATGGTAAAACTCCCGTATTAAAACTTGATATCAAATTCAAATTGCCTATGTATAATGGTGAAGTGAATGCTGAAAGACTTGATAATTGGGTTTGTAAACTTGAATTTTATTGTAGGATTCAAAACATCAAATATGATGAAACAAATATTTAGCTGGCTTCATTGAGGTTGCAAAGTGTTGCTTTGATTTGGTGGGAAGCCAAAAAATAAGAGGATACGAAAAAGCATGGTAAGGTCTCAACCTCTTGGATAGATTTTATTGTTGCACTTTGAAGAAAATTTTATCCATTAGCTTAGATGCAGAAGGCTATAATGGATTGGAGGAATTTTAGACAACTAAAATTTCAAAGGGTGAAAATTTACACCCAAGAGTTTAGAAGAAGGGCTTTGATACTAGGTGTAGGCTTGCAATCACAAGACACTTTGCTGAAATATATTGGGGTTTTACATAGTTATTTGAGGCATACTATCCTTTTGTTTAATTCTACAAGTTTAGATGAGGTTTGTGTTCAATAGAGTAGCAAGAAGCCATTCACAAGTGGAGACAAGGGTAAGAGTAAATTCAAAGGGAAAGGAAAGAAGAATGCACCTGTCAAGAAGGAAGGAGAAAAATTAACATGCAAACATCATTCCAAAGAGGGTCATGATGAAGCTCATTATTGGAAGCTTCATCCTGAGATGAAACCAAAGAAATTTAACAACAAAGAGAAGCAAAAGATAGCTGCAACTACACAACATGACTTAGGCTCTGATTCAAGGGATGAAATAAAGATCACAAGATTGGGAATGAAAGGTAAGGACATAGAAAGCACTATCTCTTCAAGTTGCCCTAATGATACTTGTTAGTGTCAGTCTATACAGCTTATCACTAGTGATCAAATGGGCTCTTATCATGTCCTGTTATGGTCTCATAGTCAATTTTTTTTCATTTCATTAGCTTTTCAAGTAAAAATTTGGTCACTGGGTATTAGGTCTAGGACTATTTCCACTCCTTCCAAAATTTTCACTTGTTGGCCCTTGTCATCACTCAGATGAGTGTATCATCATTCAAATATCATCATAATAATTCCATTCATCACCATCATTATCTCATTCAGTTGAGTGTCTACATTAAGTCATTAGGGTTACAAGGTCACCAAATCTATCATTTCATGCATAAAATCTGGCAATTGGATTAATGGTAATAGGAAATTTTCTTCAATAAAGTTTGATTTCAAATGTAATGTATGTTTCTAATATGTAATAAGTTCATGTTCCTAAAGCTGCAATAGAAGGTTCCAAAAAGCTACAAATTTCCAAAGGTTACAAAGGTCCAAAGCTATAATGTTCAAAAATTCAAGTTATGCTTGGAAATGACATATGGGGCCCATCCTCACTCAAAAGAAGTCACTTCAGTTTATAAAAAGGCCTAAAAGACAAAAGGAAAACTTATTTGCACTCTTTTTCCCTCCTATCATCGAGCTCCTGATCCAGGTGGCTCCAGACACAAAAGTCCAAGAGGCTCAGAATAGGTCAAATTTCAAAGTGGCCAGATTTCTCTCAAACCAGGTCTAGATCGAAGTGCCTTCCAATGGTGTGAAGGACACTCCAATCTGAGTTCGTATGAGGGAGATAGATCTCTTCAATTTTTTTCACAACAGGTAAAAAAGAGGGGCCCACAGTGTGCCACATGGCATCCCAGTCAGCACATGGGACCCACATGGCAACCCATTAGCCATTGAGACATGGCAGTTTTTCATTGGTCTCTTTTCTCCTGCAAAAAGACAAAAAAATTATATTGTTAAATTTTGTTTAAAAATTAAATGTAATGTGGCACGGGCAGGGTTTGACCCCAGATCTCTGCCACGCAAACGTAAGACCACTTCTGTTAGAAAAATGGCCTATTCATTGTAACTTTCGCCCATCCACATATATTTAAACCTTTCTCATTTCATTCGAGGGGGATGGAGCCAGAAGCGCCAAGTGACCAATGGAGAATTGTGAAACCACGCATTGCAAATTTGTAGAACCGTGACTATGAGGAACCATGAGTGGCCAGAGGGGCAGAACCATGCCCATGGAATCTTGAGGGGCATAAAAAATATTCCTGGAGGCCTCAAACTTTCCATAGTCAGAATTTTACAAATGTTATGTCGATTTTACACCTCTTGGCGACAGGAAACCAATGGCGATGTCTGTTTTAGCAACAAAGAATCCCATTTTTTGGCCATTTTCTAGATTGGAGTGACGGTGTTAGATTCTCAAGTGTGGAAAGTCGATTTTATGCCTCTCGATGCCATGAATTTGATGGTGCAACTAGATTCAGTAGTTGGGCATCCACTTCTTCAGAGAACTTCAGGGGTTGAGGTACATGCAATATTTATGTCATGTGCTTATTTTATCATTTTTTGTGAGATGTAATATGATTTTTTATATCCTTTCTTGATTTATGTCCTGGGATCCATGTTTCTACTTCATGTGAGATGCATTCGTCATGAATTTGTATGATCCCTATGTAACCTTGATGAAGGGATCCTCATCATCACCTTGTGTGAGATTATGCCATGTTGACAGGAGGCTTATTGTGAGTGAGAATTCCTGTAGCGGAACGTCTCATGGAGATACAAGCCACTCATGTCAAGGGCATCTATCCTTGTATGACAGAAAACATAGTCCATGTACATCATCACAATTTCCAACACTATATGAAGCGGCCTACCCATTTTTGACACTGGACCTAGAGACGTAGCCCACACTGGGTGAACTTCGTTATCAAATGTCTCGTGTTCTTGTGTTGCTGATTATCGTCATGTTTCCTCTTGCTTAAGTATGCATATGTTTTGTTTTAATGCTCTTTTAAATGAAATTATAACCACATCATGTAAGTAAAAGATCATGGGTAAATTTGGTAGCTAATGAACTTGGATCAAGTGGTATAAGAGCAGTCTTCTCGCTAATGTGAATTGTGAGCGTGAACAACGATTTAACGTGCAACAATGGTAGATGAAAAATACATGTACGAGGCCATGATGAGGATGTCCAAATGGTGGACATAATATATGACACTTATGAGAAGAGAATAAAGGAAGAAGAGAAAGAAAGATCAGAGAATGATGCCTCATCCACATCTTCTAGTGCTTATGCACCTTCTTTGTCGCCTTCATCGTCTTCTCATCATTCGAATGAGGAGATAAAATAGAGTTTTCAAGAAGAGAATATTGAATTAAGGAGGCTACTACGAGAAGAGAAAGAGGAAAAGCATAGATTGCAGCTTCAGTTGCGAGCTGCGGAAGAGGCCTTGGAGGAGTTGAAGCACAATGAAGGCTTAAAGAAATCGTCATCACCTATTTTTGATCAACAGTTGAGGTGAATTTTTTTTATTTATCTTTAGTTTCATATTCACATGCTATTATTTCTATTGGAAATGTGGAGATATCCATAATAGGAATTGGCATGAGAATATTTACCAAAATGGGGTATAAAGGAGAAGGACTTGGTATTAATGGCCAAGACATAACTCAGCCATTGGAGGTTGTGCAAAGGCCTTGATTCACAGGTTTGGGATACATTGAAGGACATTGCTCAAATGTGTCAGAAGCTTCCAATACATGGTTGAAACCATTGTGGAACAATAATGATGGGAACACTTCACCATCATCCTATGATAGCGCACATTGCAGAGAAAGAGTTGAGGCAAGCTCTTATCACCATGATTGCACCAGAGACCAACAAGAAAAGTATAACAAGTCCCAGTATTCTAGTGTTCATTTTTATTACAAGCATGTCATAACAATGAACATAAATCATGGTGTTGGAAAACATGTAGTTTTTGTGGATTACATAACCATGTATTTTTTGAGTGTTGGAAAAGAATGACATCACAAAAGAGGATGAGGCGTGAAAGGCCTTCTCCACCGCAGGAAAATAAGAAGGTAAAGCATGTTTGGAGGAAGAAGAACTATTGAAGTCATTGCGGCAAAAGTGGTCATCAAAGAGCCAGGTGTTGGAGGTTCCATCCAGAGCAGCGTCTCAAGGAAAAAGTGTCTGTACATGAACTAGTTGAAACAATTGTTCGACAAGTGAATGCATCATAGAGAAATGACCCATTGACTTTGATAAGTGAGATATGATTTTTCTAGGTGTGATAGTGTGTCATGTACTTACTCTATAAATAATATGTTGCAACTTAAAATGTAAAATTGATGATGTGTTTTCTATCACTTGTTAAGCAACAATGATGTTTTGGCCTTGTATTGATAGTTGGGGTTTTGATTCCATTTTGCTGTAAACTTGATCACAGAGTATGAGTTATAAACTCGTGGCAAGTATGGGATTCTTGGGTCATAGTTTGTCATGTAATTAAGCATGTAATATATAAGAATATTGTACTACAGATTTACAAGGGATGCAGGTGTTGGCTCATCACTTATGGCTCCTAAGGACAAAGGTGAAGGAGAATGAAGGGTGACCTTTCATGACACTTGTGGTGAAGACAAGGTACAAAGAAAATGCAGATTATGTTCATGCTTTTGGTGGACCAAAAGCTCCTCGGTGGGGAGGATTGATCTAGGTGGCTCTAGACAGAGAAGTCCAAGAGGGCTTATAAAAGGGAAAATTTCAAAGTGGTTAAATTAGTCTCAAACCAGGTCTAGATCGAATTTCTCATCGCCATGATTCCAAAGGTGTGAATGACACTCCAATCTGAGTTTGTATGATGGAGATAGATCCCTTCAAAGTTTTTCACGATAAGAAAAAATGAGGGGCCCACAGTGTGCCACATGGCATCCCAATTAGCGTGTGGGACCCACATGGTATCCCATTAGACATTGCCACATGGCATCCTTTCATTGGCCTCTTCTCTCTTGCAAAAGGAAAAAAAAATTATATTATTAAATTTTGTTTAAAAATTAAATGTAATGTGGCACGGGCGGGGTTTGACCTCGAATCTCCGTCACTCAAACGAAGGACCACTTCCGTTAGGCCAATGACCTATTCACTATAAATTTCGCCCATCCACATATATTTAAACCTCTCTCATTTCATTCAAGGGGGGATGAAGCCGGAAGTGCCAAGTGACCAACAGAGAAGTGCAAAACCACACATTGCAAATTTGTAGAACTGTGACTATGAGGAACCATAAGTGGCCAGAGGGGTGGAACCTTGCCCATGGAATCTTGTGGGGCATAAAAAAGGTTCCTGGAGGCATCAAACTTGCTGGAGTTATAATTTTACAAATTTTAAGTCAATTTTACACCTCTCAGTGACAGGAAACCAATGGCGATGTCCGTTTCAGCAGCAAAGCTTCCCATTTTTTGGCCATTTTCCAGATTGGAGTGACAGTGTCAAATTATCAAGTGTGGACAGTTGATTTTATGCCTCTTGATGCCATGAATTCGATGGTACAAATAGATTCATCAGTTGAGAATCCACTTCTTCAGCCAACTTCAAGGGTTGAGGTACATGTAGTATTGATGTCATGTGCTTCTTTTATCATTTGTTGTGAGATGTAATATGTTTTTTTTTAGATCCTTGCTTGATGTATGTCATAGGATCTATGTTTCTACTTCATGTGAGATGTAATATGTTTTGTTTTAGATCCTTGATTGATGTATGTCGCGGGATCTATGTTTCTACTTCATGTGAGATGTATTCACCATGGGTTGTTATGATCCCTATGTAACCTTGATGAAGGGATCCTCATCGTCACCTTGTGTGAGATTATGTCATGTTGATAGAAGGCCTATTTTTAGTGAGAGTTCTTGTAGCAGAACGTTTGATGGAGATACAAGCCACTAATGTGGAGGACATATATCCTTGTATGAGAGAGAACATAGTCCATGTATATCATCACCATTTCTAGCACTATATGAAGTGGCCTACCCCTTTTTTACAATGGGCCTAGAGGTATAGCCCACACTGGGTGAACTCCGTTATCAAATGTCTCGTGTTCTTATGTTGTTTACTGGCATCATGTTTCCTATTGCTTAATTATGAATATGTGTTCTTTTAATGCTCTTTTCATTGCAATTCTAACCACCTCACAAAAGTAAAAGATCATGGGTAAATGCAGTAGGTGACAGACTCGGATCAACTCCTCTCTCATATTGGCAAGAAAAATCGGGGTTTTACCTCTCACTAGCAAAAACTTGAGCTCGTTGTGCATAGAATCACTATGTTGTGCATTTGAGGAGGGTGATGTGCATAGAAACACTATGTTGTGCACAGGAAGCCTACGATGCGCATGTGGCAGATTTTTTCAAAAGTGGATTTTAGCTGTCAAATTGGTTTTCCGAGGCTTCACTCCAGCATTTACAACCTCCATACTCTTCAAGAAGTAGGCTAAAGCCTTTCACACCCTCCTTTGCATTGTTTACCAAGAGAATTTAATTAAATACTTCTTCTCCTAGGGTTTGTTTACATTTCGTGGTTTTAGTTTCCAAATGAGGAAATGCTATTCAAAACCCTAGTTTTCTTGCCCCTAAACCTCTTTTTGTAGTTGATAGACTACCCCCATACACTACAGAGCCTCAACCCTTCATTTCTATCATTTCCCCTATAAACCCTTGTCTACCTTATGTCCTTCTATGGTAGGACTATGTTTTTCTCTTTACCACCCCCTCCCCTCACTCATTTCCCAAATTTCCATTTTCCCCTACTCACTAACATCACTCCTTACCTATCACTTCATCCACTCAATGATGCAAAATCCATTGTTTTTCTTGCCTTCAACCTAGGGTTTGAAAGTATGAAAGTTGACTCATCACCATCAGAGAAAATTAGTATAGAAAAGGGGAGAAAATACTAAGGTTTGAGCCCTCCAATTGCAATGAAATCACTTCCTCTCCATTTATCAAGAAGTGCTTTGAAGATATGGATTGGTTACAGTTTTGTCAAAGGGTGCAGGAAGTGGGTCATCATGAGCAACTCACAGGTACTTTTTCCATCACATTGAAAGGTGAAAAGACTACTATTGTAGAGATTGATTTCATATTTTCATTAGATTCCATATCTCATGCTACAGGAATACCAGATCATGGTGAGAATTGGTGCAAAGGCATGAAACTAGACCTTGAAGACTACAAGCCCTACTTGAAATCACAGTACAAAGGAAACCCTAATCAACCAAAAGGAGAAGGGTAAGTTGGATTTGTTTATTGATGCTTCCCTCATAGCATAGAATACCATCTCAGGTCTCCATGAAACAATTTTGGAGCAATTTTGAGGAAATTTGGAAAAAAATTGGGAAATTTGAAAAAACTTTTGAAGGCACATTTTCAGAAATGTCATGTTTATCCATATTTTTGGAGAACATATTGTGGCAAAAAAAAATGAATTTTGGAAAACTCGAGGAGGGATTTTTTTCCTAAGGTACCAAAGTACAATAACCTACTTCAGATGTTACACATGTACTACATAATGAGATATCAATTCACATCTTCAAAGCTTATTTTTCTAACTGTGCAATGTCATGTTTAAGTCACCTTTTTGTAGAGAATATTATGGACAATCAAAGAAGCATATTGGGAAACTAGGGGATATTTTTGTTCCTAACATGCCAAAGAAAAACAACTTACCTTAGTTGTGCAAAAATTTTCATGGTAAGTCAGATATTTCTCCATATTTGAGCCCCATTTTTGGAAATGTTTGTGAATTTTGGAATATTTTGGCAATTTTAGCTATGTCCAAAAGCGCAACGAGCTCATGGTGTGCTTATTCCCTATGCCTCCAAATGGAAAAAAGTCTACATTTTTGGAAATATTTTGGCCTCCTCTCAAAACCCATTTGCTCAATTTTCTGGTCCAGGGCACAAATTTTGAGAAAAATCCAAAAATGTTGGCAATATGATTCTTATGTTTTAATATCTTGTCGTTGATGGAAACCTACTTGATGTGTTGCCGTTTGATAGAAACCTATTTGTTAAATATGTAAACATAATGTTTCTATAGGTTAGTTCATATGTGACAGAGAGGAATTCCAGTAAGTGCATGAGAAATGAAAAAGGTAATGTTTCACAATGTATACACAGGTTTGATGAAGGCAACCTGCATACATACGCAGGTTGGTATACAAGAAACCCATGTATAAATCTAGATTTAGTATATACAACTTTTTTATGAAGAGAAGTCACGTATACATGCGGGTACGAAGAAGCCAAGTTGTGTATGCCTTTTGTGCTCTAAAATTATGATACCAGGGGGCATTATCACGGTTTTAGCCCACAGTATTGAGTTTTGTGTCATTTATTTGATTCCGTCCAGGAATACCATTGGCACTTGTGTGGTTTGGCTCATGGTATTGGTAAAGGCTAAATATATAATGAAACTAGCTCCAAAAATAGAAGAAAATAGAGATCAACGCCTTAGAAATAAGCCATTTCGAAGGGGAAACCTCCAATACATTACATAAATGAACAATTCTTGCATGATACAAATGACCAAAAACTCCTTCTATATATAGGAGTTCATGGGGCCACAATATAATCCTAGCTAACCTAACAATAATAATATAAGGGCAAAATAATAATAATATTGGGGTTACAGGGGTAACACCAATAACAATAAGGGGGCTACACTAATAACAATAAGGGACTAAACTAGTAATATAGGGACCTAACATGCCCCTGTCCTTCAAAAAAGTGTTTTCCTCAATGATTGAGTAGCTCTGAGTGCTTCTATATAAAATTCTCATCCTCCCATGTAGAATCTTTAGTGGGTAAGTTCTTCCACTGATGAGATACTTTGAAATTGATCGATTTCGTAGCTGTTGAGTTCTTGTTTCCATGACCACTTCAAGTTCCAATATGATTTTTTATTCCTAATCAAGTTCTGGCAATATTGTTTGAACTAGAATATTTTCACCTATAACCTTCTTTAAGCATGAAACATGGAAAACTGGATGCACTCGCGAAGAAGCATGAAGCTCCAATTTGTATGCCATAGTACCAATCTAATGCAACACCTTGTAAGGACCATAGTACTTTGGCAATAAGTTATTATCCTTCTTAGCTTGATTGAGGGACATTTATTTGTATGGTTGTAGCCGTAAAAATACCCAGTCTCCTACATCAAAACTTCTCTCGTTGCGATGTTGTTCTGCCTGTTGTTTCATTCCATTTTGTGTCAAATTTAGGTTATCCTTTAAGATTTGGAGAACTTCTTGTTGGTGCTTGATGTGATCTTCCACTACTTGAACCTTATAATTTCTCTTAAAGATGATGTGATGGATGGTGCATGATATCCATAAAGTGCCCATAAATGGGGTCATTTTTGCTGCAGTATGGAAGGAAGTGTTATACCACCATTCAGCGAGAGGTAACCACTTGACCCATTGTGTTTGTTTATTAGATATAAAATGACGAACGATATCCTTCCAAATATTTATTCACTATCTTAGTTTGACCATCGGATTGAGGATGATAAGATGAGCTATGAACTAATTGAGTACCCAAACAAGAAAATAACTCCGTCCAAAAATTTCCAGTAAAAATGGGATCTCTGTCACTCACAATAACCCTTGGGTTTCCATGTATCTTTTGAATTGTGTCCATAAATGTAGGAGCAACTGTACTTGCTTTAAATGGATGAGATAATGCACAAAAGTGTGCATACTTGGTAAGTCTATCAACTACCACCATGATGACACTCTTTCCTTTGGACTTAGGTAAACCTGTGATAAAATCCATTGAAATCTCCTCCCAACGTTGACTTGGAATAGATAAAGGTTGTAGAAGTCCCGGGGTCTTAATTGTTTCCACTTTATTCTGCTGGCAAACCAAACATTCCGCCACAAACTTTTGAATATCAGATTTAAGGCCATCCCAAAAAAATTCTTTCTTCACCCTGTGGTAAGTTTTTTAAAATCTTGAGTGTCCTCCTAAAGGAGAAGTGTGCAATTCCAAAAGAATCTTTTGTTTTAGTTGGGAATTCTTACAAAGATATAAGCGATCTTTGTACCATAAGGAATCATTTTTCCAACTAAATGTATCGGATGTACTAGGATCTTGCTGCAACTTTTGAATGAGTGTCCATACATCTTTGTCCTTCTTCCATTCATCTCTTGCTTCGGTTATCCAATCTGGTTGGATAATAGAAATGGCACAAAGCAATGCTTCCACCTCTTAATTCTTTCTTGAGAGTGCATCTGCAACAACATTAAGCTTTCCTTTTTTGTAGATTATTTCAAAGTCATAACCCAACATCTTTGTGACCCATTTTTTCTGCTCTTTTGAAGATATTCTTTGTTCCAAAAAGTGTTTAAGACTATCATGATCAGTTTTTACCTTGAAGTGTCTTCCCATTAGGTAAGTTCGCCATTTCTTTAGTGCATGTGGTATTGCTAACATTTCCTTCTCATAAATAGGTTTCTGTAAATACTTTCCTTTGATTGGACGACTTTCAAAAGCAATGGGTCTTCCTTCCTGCATTAAAATAGCACCAATTCCATTTCCTGAGGCATCACATTCCACAATAAAAGTTTTTGTGAAGTCTGGCGTAGCTAAGACTGGTGCTAGGCACATTGCCTCTTTAAGATGTTCAAAGGCCTTAGTTGCTTTAGGAGTCCATGAAAATGCATCTTTCTTCAATAATGTTGTTAGAGGTGCTGCTATTCTCCCATAATTCTTAATAAACTTGTGATAATACCCTGTTAACCCGAGAAATCCTCGCAACTGCTTTATGGTTGTGGGGAATTTCCATTCCTTAATGGCTTTAATTTTGTTAGGGTCTACCTTAACACCCTTGTGAGATAAAATATGACCTAGATATTCCACCTCTTGTACTCCAAAGAAACATTTGGATGTTTTTGCATATAATTGTTTCCCCTGCAATAGTTTGAGCACCCTGTCAACATGTTGAACATGATCCTTCCAAGACCTACTGTAGCATAGTATATCATCAAAAATACTAGCACAAATTTTCTAAGGAAGGGTTTGAAAATGGAATTCATCAACCCTTGAAATGTAGAAGGTGCATTGGTAAGGCTAAAAGGCATGACCAAAAATTCATAATGACCCTCATGAGTTCGAAATGCTGTTTTTGGAATATCTTCAGTCTTCATTCTAATTTGATGATATCCTGAACGAAGATCCAACTTGGTAAAATAAATTGCTGCATGTAATTCATCCAATAATTCATCAATCACAGGAATGGGAAATTTATCTTTAATGGTGAGCTTATTGAGCTCCCTATAATCCGGACACATTCGCCATGATCCATCCTTCTTGTGTACCAATACTACAAGAGCAGAGAAAGAACTTTGACTAGGTTGAATTATACCGGCCTCTAACATTTCTGCAATCATACGTTCAATTTCGCTCTTTTGGAAGTAAGGATATCTATAAGGCCTGATGTTTGGAGGAACACTTCCTGGAATCAAATGAATAGCATGATCGTGATCATGAATAGGTGGGAGTCCTTTGGGAGTTTCAAACACCTTGGAATGATTGTCCAAGACTTGTTGGAGATCTGCAGAAATAGATGATTTTGATGTTGGAACTTCTAGTGAGCATAATTGTGCAATTACGCCTCGCTGTTCTTTCTTTAGAAGCTTTGTCATGACATTAGAGCATATTATCCTTCCTGGCTTCCCCGCAATACCCCGTAATTCAACTTCCTTTCCTTCTGAAAAAAATTTCAAGAAAAGTTCTTGAAAATTAAAAGCTACCGTCCCCAAAGATTGTAACCATTGTACTCCTAGTACAACATCGACACCTCCCATAGGAATGGAAAGCATTGGACTAGTCAATACATATTCCCCCATGGTTAGCTTAATATTATGGCATTTTCCAGAGCAATTTATAGTTCCTCCAATTGCAACCATCACTTGACATTCTGGTGCTGGGTATAGGAAACAATTTAATTCCTTGGCTACCTTACAATGAATAAAATTATGGGTGCTACCTGAATCAATCAACACTATTACCATTTTCTTCTTGATATGTCCTTCTATCTTGAGAGTTTGAGGAGTGGTAATTCCTGCCAATGCATTACACGATATGGTCGGACTCATTTCTTCCTCTTCTAGGGTTGGTTCTTGGTGTATATCCTCTTCTTTTGAATATTCTTGTTCATTTTCTTCTTCCTCTTCACAATCTATGTAAAATAATTTCTTCTCAGCACACTTATGACCTTTAGTGTATTTTCTATCACAAATGTAGCAAAGCCCTTTTTCTCTTTTTCTTCCAATTGTTGTGGTGTCAACCTTGTAGGTTGTGGAAGTCTAGGAGTAGTAACACTTCCATCTTTATATATGTGAGTGGTAGGCTTCTTTGTTGCCATAATTTTACATTCAATTTTCTTGCCAACTTGAATGCCTTCTCAGTAGATCGGAGTTCCCACAGCATTGAACTTCACATTGGATGTTATCCTTCAGAATCATATGAAGACATCAATCCTAGGTTTCTACGAATATCAATTACCCTTATATTCAATTTTTGGAAGTCCTCATTGTTCTCTGCTGAACCCTTTTGTTTTGAGATTTATCAATTGGTTAAAGAAGGTGTTGCTATTCTGTATCCTCATAATGTGCTATCATTTCTGTGTTGTTCTTTGTATCCTCATAATGTGCTATCATTTCCTCCGTAAAAATTGACCAAGTGACAATTTTTTTACGGTAACAAAGCCATAAATACCATACAAATGTATTTTGTTCTAACTGTAAAGTTGCAATGTGTACCTTTTGTGTGTTTTTCACATTATTGAGATCAAAATATTGCTCCATTTGTAGTATCCATGTTACTGGATCCTTTCCATCAAACTTCCTCATAGCCATCTTTGGAATATGGTGGTTCTTCAATCCAACATTAGAGTTTATGAAATCACGATTAACATTTATTTTTTTCTCACCATGAGTTTCCTCTACTATCTTTTTCCCATTAGGAATCATTTCTTGTATCAATTTTGACAAACCTTCCTTCAAACCTTCCATATTTCTTCCATACCATCCATTTTTTCTTCCATACCTTTCTTCAAACCATCCATCATAGCTTCCACGTTTTTCCTCAAAACATCCATTTCATTTTTTGTTTCTTTTTGCGAGAGCGAAATTTGGTGCACTTGCTCTTGTAATTTTGATATGTCATGTTTCATTTCTTCATCTTCATGAGCCATAGTAGAGCCTTCTGAAGGCTTAATGGGTGTTGAATTATTTTTAGGAGGCATTTTAGAACCCAATACTGATATCTATTCTACAATATGCCCTTGGAATCAATTCAAATTCATTCTTCAAAAAAGAATTATGCAATTCGGAAAAAAATACACACCTTTTTCTTTCTTTTGAGGGGCTCGATATTGAAATTGAATTATATATATGATTTTGGATCTTAAATATCTTAAATTTGGCCCTATATTAGCACTCTAAATATTCTTTAGAATGCCACAGGTCTAACCTGATTTGGATTCTTCAAGGCAAAGTTATGCCCAATCTCCCACAATGACTTAATTATGGACTGGTTCAATAGAGTGAACTTGTAGAACGTACCACGTGTCATTGTTTCCTCCTTTGGATATGAAATTGGTACATAGGAAACTACAGTTCGTGTAATTGTGGCCACTTTTTACATAATTCCAATACAATGCTCAGAGAGAGAGTTATGACGATTTTCCCATGGTCACCTCTTTGAGATGAAATTCAGGAGCCTAAAAAATCCCTAACTTACAAAGACCCTATCTCTAACAATATTGTGAATCAAGATCTGAAATTTTTCCACGATGTTCCTTAGGATTGCGGCTTCGCTCTATATAAATTTTATCTTTTGAACCATCGTAGAAAAAAATTTATAGCAAAAATTCCGCGATGACTTGTTTAGGTTAAATTCAGGAGCCTTCAAAAATCCATATCTTGCACAGATCATATCTCCGAAAATATTGCGAACCAAGATCTGAAATTTTTCCACGATGTTCCTCCTAATTTCGCTTTCGCTCTATAAAAATTTCAATTTCTGAACCTTTGTAGAAAAAGTTATACCAAGAATGCCACGATGACTTGTTTGGAGCAACGAAACCCTAGAATCCAAAGCTATGGTACCAAACGTTATGAAACCAACTCCAAAAATAGAAGAAAAGAGAGATCAACGCCTTATAAATAAGCCACTTTAAGGGGGCAACCTCCAATACATTACATAAATGAACAATTCTTAGATGATACAAATGACCAAAACCTCCTTCTATATATAGGAGTCCATGGGGCCACAATATAATCCTAGCCGACTTAACAATAATATTGTAATGGCACAATAATAACGATATTGGGGTTATAGGGGTACAACAATAAAAATAAGGGGGCTACACTAATAAAAATAAGGGACTAAACTAGTAATATAGGGACCTAACAAAATCTATATAAGGAGAATAAGATCATAGTGCAAAAGAGGGTATATGTAAGGGTTGTTACTGAATATTTCTCTTTGAAGTATATCTGCATGGGATGGACTCTGTTTATTGGTAGATCTGAAACTATGATGCACCCTTTGATACAATGATGGATCGGGATCTATAGACCTGAAATGACTATGTATTTGATCTATTGATGAGATGACTAGATCTGTGACCTGGCGCATGTTTGTTGAAGTGAAGAAATCTAGGTAAGTCTATAGATCTGAAACATTCTACAAAATTAATATTTACAGATATATATGCTAGTTTGTCTCAATGAAAGTGCACATATATGTGGCTTTGTCTCAGCTAAAGTGCATATGGAAGTCATAGTTTTCTAAATATTTCTTGAGAGGTTATCTGTTTATTTCTGCTATAATTTTGTTGTCTGTCAATGAAGTCTTCATGTAGATCTGGGTTATTTGAATACTGTATATGTTGCTAAGTTGAATATATACAAATCTGATCAATGAGTGATTAAATATGATTAATGATGCTGACTGAATAAGGGTTCTACAAATTTGAAAAGATATATGACTGAAAGCCTTAGATCTGGTTCAGAGACTGATCATATTCTAAAAATTCAGTATTCTTATGTCTATACGCAGGTTGGAGTGAAGGATAGCATGTATACACGTAGGTTCAATAAAGTGAAGTAGCGTATGAATTTTAAGAAAATGAATGATCAGGGTTGAGATTGATTATGCATGCTAATTCTGAAATCTGGGCTTATTATTGTATTCTGGTTACAGTGATCTCACTGTTCTGATTGAATTTTGGGTTAAGTTTATTGGTGTTGATATTTATGCAGAGTTATGTTGAATTCATGGGATCCAGTGTGAAAATTTATGAAACATGGTCTGCATTGGGTCTCAGGGTTGAAGCCTTCAGTATGGAAGTAGAAGCTTCTTGCCAGTAGAAGCTAGTGTTCTGTTCAGGGGGTTGTAGCTCCCTTCCACTAGAGGCTGGTCAATGAGATCAGGAGGTTGGAGCTCCCTTCTAGTAGTAGCTAGAGAATGAGATAAGGTTCCATCCTTTTGTAGGTAGATGCCTGCATACTGATATGAATCTGCATCAGTACAATACTGTAATCAGTTTTCCATATAATAAATATTGAAGACAGAGATGAAAACAACGGTGGTTTTCTCCCGAATTGGGTTTCCACCTTAAATATTGGTGTTCACGTGTGTTTCTCTTGTGTGATGACTTATTCTGTTATTACTACACTTATTCACTGTTTAACTATCTATTGCATAACTAATGGTCTGGGTTAAATATTGCTTCTGAATGTTTACCTAAATAGTATATATATATATGTGTATACACTACTTTCTATTTGGAAAGTTGCGTACATACATTGGTTGTGCTAATCAAAGTTGCGTATACAAATCAATAAAGGGGAAAACAAAAAATATTATGATTATTGCAAATATTGATTCACCCCCACCCCCCCCCCCCCCTCTCAGTATGTTTCTCTACAATTGGCATCAAATCAAGTCCTTCTGTATAAGCTTAATCGCTAGAAGTAAGATCATCTAAAATGAGAAATCAAGATGGGACATCATCTATCAAACCTCCACTCTTCAATGGAAAAAATTTAATCTTCTGGAAGACCATGAAAATATCCTATCTTCAATCTCTTGGAGTAGATGTATGGGCTATAGTTGAAGGCGATTACCAATATCCAACCTTAGTTCCAGTAGATTTAGCAGAAAGGAACAACTATGAAACCAATGCAAAAGCTATCAATGTTTTATTGGGGAGTCTGATTGAATAAGAATTTGTCAAATTTATGTAGTTAAATACAGCAAAAGAGATATGGGACAAAATCATTTTGAGCTATGAAGGTGATGCCAAGGTAAAAAGCGCTAAACTCCAAACTCTCAGAATTCAATTTGAAAAACTCAAAATTCATAATGATGAGAGCATTGCTAGTTTATTTTTACGTCTAGATGAGATTTTAAATCCTATGAGAAATCTTGGTGAAACCATAACTAACACCACTCTTGTAGAAAAATTTTAAGATCTCTAACTCCTAAATTCGATTCAAAAGTATCTGCTATTGAAGAGAAGTAGGATCTACAAACTCTTACTATTTTTTAACTTCATGGGATCCTAACTATGTGTGAAATGATAAAATGAGGTCCATCTAAAGTCAAAGAAGTTGTTTTTAGAGCTGCTGCAAAAGGCAAGGAAAAGGAAGAACAATAAGGATTAGTATATGTTTCAGAAGAAGATGAGATAAATTTTGTAAAGAAACTACAACTTGGCACTAGGAGGTTCAGATGTACGCTTCCTTTCAAATATTTTTCTTGTAGAAGAGTTGGGAATTATGCTACTAAATGTCCTCATAAAGATAATCATGAAAATGGAAAGGAATTGGCAAAAGGAAATAAGAAACGTTTCATCAATATAAAAAATTATTATACTCATGAAGATAGTGATGGTCTATCAAATAGCGAAGAAGAATAATATGATCAAGATATTAGACTTCTCATGGAATTTCAAAAGAACACTAGCGAGACTAAAGATACAATTATGGATGCTTTAGGAGAAAATTATTTTCTTGAAGAAATAAATCGACTCAAATTATGTCTGGAAGAAAATAAAATAGCCGTATATTCTCTAAAGAATCAACTTATAGAAAAGGAGAAGCACAATGATAAATTAGAATGTGAAATAGTAAGTCTAAGAAAGGAAATTTAGAAAGTGAAAACCTTAAATATTAGATTTTATAAAGGATCTGAAACCTTAGATGAAATTATTAAGGTTCAATGCTCTCCTCTTGTAAAGACAGGTCTTGGATATATCGGAGAATATTCTCAATCTTCAACACCAAGCTATCTAAATGCAGCTAAATCCAACCAACAACATTTCATCACTCAACAAAAGAACAAAGAGAATACCTAGGTAAAGCATGACCACTTCATTTCAAGGGTGAATGATAACAGAAGTATCAATCAATAGGTAAACATCAATAGAAGGTTCCATGATCACAAAAATTTATTCTTTAATGGATAATGTTTCTCATGTCATAAATTTGGTCATAAAGCTGCTCAATGTGTTGCATACAAAACCATCATGACCAGAGAAGCAAGAAAGCAAAGAAATGAGACTGGAATAAAGAAGAATACTTACAACAACTTTTCTCTTCTTCAAGATGAAATTGAATGTTCTTATTGCAATAAATTTGGACATGAAGAATCTGAATGCAAGAGAAAACTTCAGCCAAAAGAGCATATACCCTCAAACTCCAAGGTATGGAGAAAGAAGGACTTATATGTTGAAAGCTTCGGCATAGCTTTATTTGCAGAAGGGGAAGAAAATCAATGTTACATTTATAAAAAATTCTCAAAACACATGAAAGGTGATAAAAATAAACTCCTTTCATACAATGCATTAGAGAAGGAAAAGAATGTTACTTTTGGAAATGACTCTCCTGTTGTCATTAAGGGTAAAGGTTCTGTTTTTATAAAATAAAAGGTGAAAGCTAACAATGTTGTGTATGTGGATGGATTAAAGTGTAACTTTTTGAGTGTGAGTCAAATGTGTGATCAAGGAAATGAAGTTGTCTTTATTTCAAAAGAATGTGCAGTTCCTAAACTTGACACGGGAAAAACTACAATAAAAGGAACTAGAACACCAAGCACTCTATATATATTGAAAGGTGGCTGAGAGCAATGCTGTTTAGGTAAATCTACAAAAAATTGGTTATGGAACAGAAGATTGGGACATTTGAGCTTCTCTCAAATAAGCAAATCTAGTAGACTCAAAGCTGTTCGTGATCTACCCAACATCACTCTGCCTGAAAGTACCATATGCAAATCATGCTAATTTGGTAATAAAACTAGGGTGAAATTCAATGCCAAAGAAGGATTAGCAAGTAAACCTCTTGATTATACATACTAATCTATGTGGTCTTGTAAGTAAAAATTCACCTCGTGGAGAACAATACTATATTCTATTTATTGATTACTTTTCTAGAATGTGCTGGATCGGTTTATTGAAACATAAAGTTGAAGCATTTGAAAATTTTAAGATCTTCAAAGCTTTGGTTGAAAATGAATTAGATCTAAAAATAAAATGCCTTAGATCTGACCGAGGAGGAGAATACATATCAAATGAATTCTTTAATTTTTGTGAACAATATGGCATTAAAAAAAAATACTATAGCTGGAACTCCACAAAAAAATGGCGTGACAGAAATAATGAACAGAACAGTTCAACAGATGGATCGTGCTATGCTAGATGAATCTGGAACTCCTGATACCTTTTGGGGAGAAGTAGCAGATACTGCAGTAAATATTCTCAACAAGGCACATGTTCATGTGAACAATGATGAAACTCCTTATGAGCTCTGGTATGGTAATCTTCCCACTATGAAGCATTTTAGAGTTTTTGGAAGCAAATGTTTTATCAAGAAAAATTATGAAAAACTTGGTAAGTTTGAACCTAGAGCAAATGAAGGAATATTTCTTGGTTACTCTTCTAGAAGTAAAGCATATAAATTTTACAATAAAATACTTCGGAAGATTGTTGAATGTATTGATGTTGTAATTGATGAGTCTCTCACTACTCCTAGAAGCGAAATAACAACAATGAATGAAGATGACAATGATGTATACTTTCCCTCATCAAATAACAACAATATAGAAGGAGAACCCCATGAAGCACTGGAAGAAGATATATCAGAAAAAGGCTCCATCCAGGTATATTCAAAAGAATCATCCAGAATCTCAAATATTGGGAGAAAAGGGATCAGGCATCCAAACAAGAAGAACTCTTGTAGGATCCCCTAGATATCTGGCATTATTATCCACTATTGAACCACAGAATGTAAATCAAGATAGTAAAGATGAATGTTGGATTCAAGCCATGAATGAAGAACTCGATTAGATTGAAAAGAATCATACTTGGGAATTGGTTCCAAGACCTCATGATAAAAATGTTATTGGAACAAAATGGATATTCAAAAACAAGTTAAATGAAAATGGAGATGTTATTAGAAACAAAGCTAGACTTGTTTGTAAAGGATATGCTCAATAAGAAGGCATAGACTTTAAAGAAACATTTGCAGTTGTAGCCTGACTTGAAGCCATAAGAATGTTTCTTGCTTTTTCAATTTTTCAATAATTCAAAGTTTATCAAATGGATGTAAAATCTGCTTTCCTCAATGGTGATCTAGAAGAAGAATTTTATATATAAAAACTAGAAGGATTCATTCTGGGAAATGATGAAAAACTTTTTTTCAAACTTACAAAAGCTCTATATGGTCTTAAACAGGCTCCTCGGGCATGGCACTATCTTCTTGACAAATATCTTTAACAACAAGGTTTCACAAAAGGATCTGCTGACAGCAAATTATACACAAAAATTGAGAATGATAAATTGTTAATTATTGTTGTGTATGTTGATGACATCATTTTTGGGAGTAATGAAGAGTCCATGGGTCATAAATTTGCTTCAGTTATGCAACAATAATTTGAAATGTCATTACTTGGGGAACTAACATATTTTCTTGGCTTACAAGTGCAACAAGCAACATATGGAATATTTCTATCACAAGCAAAATATCTCAAGCAAATCCTAAACAAGTATGGGATGGAAGACTACAAACTTGTAAGTACTCCAATGATAACTAGATGTAGCCTCAATTCTCATGATGATTCTCCCATGGTGAATCAACCAGAGTATAGATCTATGATTGGAAGTCTGCTTTATCTAACCGAGACAAGACCAGACATTATGCATGTTGTTGGGATTGTTGGATGATTCCAAGCTAATCCAAAAGAGTCACACCTTCAGGTTGTAAAAGGAATATTAAAATATCTAAAAGGGACTCAAGACTTTGGTCTATGGTATCCAAAGAATTCTGATATCACTCTTAATGCTTACAAAAAAGCAGATTGGACTAGAAATTTTGATGATCGAAAAAGCACTAGTGGTGGTGCATTCTATTTGGAGCCTCGATTAGTATCTTGGTTCAACAAGAAACAAAGTTCTATTGCCTTATCTACAGTAGAAGTATAATATATGGTTTCCGCATCATGTTGCACACAACTTATTTGGATGATGCAGACACTACAAGATATTCAAATTAAATGTTCTCCTACTATATCCATATTATGTGATAATAAAAGTGACATCAGTATGTCAAAAAATCATGTTATGCATTCCAAGACCAAGCACATTCCTATCAAGTATCACTTCTTACGCAAATAAGTGCTTGAACAAAAGGTTAAATTGGAGTATGTTACCTCCAAAGAACAAGTTGTTGATATATTTATTAAACCTCTTCCTAGGGAAGCATTCGAATATCTCAGACAGAAGCTAGGAGTTGTCTCTACCTCTCTTATCAAATCTGCTTTATATTAGAAGATTAAATTTGGTATGCTGGTTGCATGTAGGCTAATCTCGTATATACGCGAGTTTTTGTACATAAAACTGTGTGTGGTTTTTGCTGACATAAATTCTATGGGTCAGCTTTTAGAACAGTCTATGGTGTTTTTGGGTAAACTTTGTTGTTCTGGTATTCATCTTACAGTACCTTTCTTTGATATTTATCTCCTTGATGAATTGGTTGTTGAAGGTGTTCAGGATGCACATGTTTAGGGGGAGCATTTTCCATGCTGAAGAGGATGCATTGTTAGCATTATGATTGGTTGCTGTCTCATGATCTCCTGTTTGAAATTATTTGGTTATACAAAGTCATATTTGTTATTTGATGAAAAGTTCATGTTGAGACCTTTGATGTAAATTTTTCATATTCAGTCATGTGTAAGGACTTGTTCAAGTTTGTAAAACCACTTGGTTGGGTAATTGAGCCAATATGTAAATCCTCTTGGTTGGATCCTTGATGTAATTTTGATGTCCTTGGTGATAGGAAAGGTCATACTCTGTTGAGTTAAAGAGTGATGTATTTCATTAAAATTATGTTTGCATGTGGTTAGGGGAAGCAATAGTTTTCCCTTTTCTCTTGATGTCAAAGGGGGAGAATTTTTGGTGTTTGAATAATGTTTATGTATCTATAGGATGTGGTGACAAAACTCCATCATGGTTTCCATGAAGTCCAAAGGGGTACAATGTTGGCAATATGATTCTTATGTCTTAATATGTTGTCCTTGATGGCAACCTACTTGATGTGTTCACCTTTTTATAACAACCTATTTGTTAAAGATGTAAAAATGATGTTTCTACAGGTTAGTTCAGATGTGACATAGAAAGGAATTACAGTAAGTGCCATAGAAATGAAAAAGGTAATATTTCACAATGTATATGCAGGTTTGATGAAGGAAACCTGCGTAAACACGTAGGTTGGTATATAGGCAGCCTGTGTATACATCCAGATTTAGTATATATAAATTTTTTATGAAGATAAGTCGTGTATACACATGGGTACGAAGAAGCCAAGTCGCGTATGCTTTTTGCGCTCTAAAATTATGATACCAGGGGGCATTACCATGGTTTTTGCCCACAATATTGAGCATTGTGTCATCTATTTGATTCCGTCCAAGAATTCCATCAGCACTTGTGTGGTTTTGGCTCATGGTATTGGTAAAGGCTAAATCTATATAAGGAGAAGAAAATCATAGTGCAAAAGAGGGTATATGTAAGAATTTTTACTGAATACTTCTCTCTAAAGTATATCTACATGGGATTGACTCTGTTTATTGGTATATTTGAAACTATGATGCACCCTTGGATACAAATATGGATCAGGATCTCTAGACCTAAAATGACTATGTATTTTATCCATTGATGAGATCATTGGATCTGTGACCTGGCGCATGTTTGTTGAAGTGAAGTGAAGAAATCTGGGTAAGTCTATAGATCTGAAACTTTCTGCAAAATTAATATTTATAGATCTATACGCTATTTTGTCTTGATGAAAGTGCATATATACGTGGCTTTGTCTCAGCTAAAGCGCGTATGGAAGTCAGGGTTCTCTGAAGCTTGTTAGAGAGGTTATCTATTTATTTTTGCTATATTTATGCTATCTGTTAATGAAGTCTTCATGTAGATATGAGTTTTTTGAATAATGTATATGCTGTAAAGTTGAATATGTACAAATCTGCTCAATGAGTGATTAAATATGATTAATGATGTTCATTGAATAAGGGTTCTGCAAATCTAAAAAGATATATGACTGAGATCCTTAGATCTGCTTCTGAGACTGATCATATTCTGGAAATTCAGTATTCTCATATCTATACGCAGGTTAGTGTGAAGGAAAGCACGTATAGACACGGGTTCAATAAAGTGAAGTAGCATATGCATTTTAAGATAATGAATGATTTGGGATTCTGAAATCTGGGTTTATTACTGTGTTCTAGTTACAGTGATCTCACTATTCTGATTGATGTTTGGGTTAAGTTTATTGGTGTTGATATTTATGCTGAGTTATGTTGAAGCTGTGGGATCTAGTGTGAAAATTTAGGAAATGTGGTAAGCAGTGGGTCTGAGGATTGAAGTCTTTAGTATGGAAGTAGAAGCTTCCTACTAATACAAGTTGGTGTTCTGATCAGGGGGTTGTATATCCCTTCCAATAGAGGCCGGTAAACGAGATCAGGGGGTTGGAGCTCCCTTCTAGTAGTAGTTGGAGAACGAGAGAAGGTTGTAGCCTTCTGTAGGTAGATGCTTGTGTACTGATATGAGTTTACATCAGTATAATATTGTAAGCAGTTTTCCATATAACAAATATTGAAGACAGAGATGACAACAGTGGTGCTTTTCTCTCGAATTGGGTTTCCACCTTAAATATTGATGTTCATGTGTGATGATTTATTCTGTTATTACTGCACTTACTTTCTGGTTAAATATATGATGCATAACTAATGGTCTGGGTTAAATATTGCTTCTTAATGTTTACCTAAATAGTAAAGATATTTGTGTATACACTAGCTTCTATTTGGAAAGTCGCATACATACGCTGGTTCTGCTAATCAAAGTCGCGTATATAAATCAGTAAAGGGAAAAACAAAAATATTATGATTATTGAAAATACTGATTCAGCCCCCCCCCACTCTCAATATTTTTCTCAACACAAAAATCACCATTCTGTCTCTCTTTTTCATTTTCGTTGTGCACCTAGAGACACCTTGGGAGAATGGCCATATCTCAACCTAAAATGGGTCATTTTTCATGATTAAATACTCTAAATACATCTACACTCTCCCATGTTTCTAGAACAGGTCTTATATTTGAATTTGGATTTCACCAAGCAGTGTAATAATGGCCTCCAAGATCTCATTGCACATCTAGAAATGACTGATAAATTTTCATGAAATTTCACTTTGAAAATTTTCAGTTTGACTTTTGTAAAAGTAAAAAGGTATTAGTAAATGAATGGAAGGGATCAAAGTAAATGTAAATGGGTAAAAATAGGGTTTTTTAGGTGTCTTATCCTTCATTTAATTCTTTGAGGAAATGTCTCCTGATGGTTAGAAAAAGGATGAAATGGTTGAGTAACCTCCCTTATATGTAGTAGAATGTGGATAGATGCGTGTATTTGGCTTTTCTTGCTGGAAATTCAACCTCCAAGGGAGGATTTTGACCTTAGTGACTATATGAGGAACTTTGTAATCATTTTCAAAGGTTGGGTGTTGTGGAATTGAGCTTGTGGATACTAGCGTACTTGTGAATTTGGCATGAAGTAATAGACATAATTTGCAGCTATTGCAGTGGGATTCCTGTGGTATGTGCTTTAGCAGTGTCTTTCCTTCTGTGATCATATGTTTGAATGTATTGTACCTTCCATTTTCATTTTCATGCTTCATGTGTTTGTTTTCTAATATGATAAACATAATTCATTGATTTAATGCTATTTTTTGGAGAAGCTTCACATTTTTGTTCATATTCTTCTGATATAAATGAATTCATGAGATTCATGCTCATTTTGAAACCTTAAAAATCTACCCTATACACAAATATATCTCTAAACTTGCTAAATTATGTGCCTACCTTGCCCCATTAGATCTCTGAATATCTAATTTTCAAAGCCCAGACCTAGTCTTCCTAGACCCAAGCCACCATCCAACACAAAACCATCAAATCAAACAAATCCTGATCTAAACATATTTAGTCTAATATCTTTCATGTCATATTTAATCCTTAGCTGTGATCTCATTGAGAGAGCCCTCTCAGCCTAGTAGTGCTAGCTACTAGGTCAAAGTGGTCTTTGGTTACCTCTGCTAGTCTCCTTATCAGCCTTAAGAGAATTGGTGGAGTGTTAACAATACTCAAGATGAGAAAACAAGAATCGAAATTTTCCATATTCGGGTTATTTCAAAGCATACCAAAATTGATACACTCTTTGATAGTGTTTCACAAGAAAATTTTATTTTTGAAGACTTAGTCAAGTAGTTAAATTTAGAGACCATTCCTCATCCAAGAACTTATCCTTTAGGTTGGATATGCAAGAATGCAAAATTACAAGTGATGAGGAAATGCATACTTAGATTTGCAATTACAACAAACTTTCTTGATGAAGTTGAACTTGATGTAGTTCCACTTGATATTTCTGTAATTGTTTTTGGAAGCCCATATTTGTAGGATAGGAAAGTTATTTTTCCTTGCCATGAAAACAAGTATCACTTGTTCAAATATGGTATTGAGTACATTTTTAGAGAACATCAACATAAACTAAATATTTCACTTGTAAATGTCGGAAAAATGAAGAGACCCATTAACTCTAGGAAAAATTTTGTGCTTTTAATGGTAAAACAAAAGAATGATGTTCAGAATGAAGCTTTTCAAGGTTGTGACTCAATATTGAAATCTGATTTGGTTGAGGTTGTTAACCAATATGATGAGATGTTTCAGAGCCCAAGGGATTTCCTCCCAAGAGGGGAATCCAACATGAAATACAATTGCAACAAGATTGTCCTCTTCCTAACATTGGCATGTACAGGATGTCACTAATGGAAAGTGAAAAAATTGAAAAGAAAATTCAAGAGTTGTTGGACAAAGGGATCATCAGACCAATTACTTCGCCATGTGGGTCATATATTGTTTTGGTGCCAAAGAAGGATGGAATATGGCATATGTGTGTGGAATTTCGTGCATTAAACATGATTACGGTAAAGAACTATTACCCACTTCCTAGAATAGATGATTTACTTGATCAATTGAAAGATGAAAAATATTTTACTAAGTTGGACTTAAGGAGTGGCTATCATCAAATTAGAATTGTTGAAGGTGACATATGGAAGATAGCATTAAAAAAAACAAGGTTTGTTTGAATGGCTATTTATGCCTTTTGGTCTTTACAATGTTCTTGATACCTTCTTGCTTGTGATGAATGATCTATTGAGGCCATTTCTAGATGATTTTGTGATAGTGTACTTAGATGACATCTTGATTTTCAGTAAATCTCATGAAGAACATGGCATGCATGTCAAAAATTTACTTGATGTCTTGAAGAAAGAACAATTATTTTTAAAGATGTCAAAGTGTGAGTTTGGAAAATTTTCTTTAGTGTATTTAGGTCATATTGTTGGAGGAGGTGAATTTAAAATAGATCCCTCCAAGGTTGATGTAATTTTGAATTGGCCAAATCCCAAAACAGTTACGGTGGTAAGGAGATTTTTGGGAGGAACCCAATATTGGAGGAAGTTTATTGCTAACTTCTCTTCTATCACGGCTCCATTGCATGCATTGACAAGTGTGAAGCAGGTCTTCCAGTGGGGAGGTAAACATCAAAAGGCATTTGATGCATTGAAGGAAAAGATCAGTTCAGCTCCAGTACTTGCACTTCCAGACTTGAGACAATCATTTGAGATTCAGATTGATGCTAGTGGCTATGCCATGTATGCATTCCTCATGCAACATGATAAGTCCTTTTGTTTTCATTCAGAAACTTTTAATGGTGCAATGATTAATTATCCTACATATGACAAGGAATTGTATGAATTGGTGCAAAGTGTGAAAAAGTGGAAACTCTACTTGATGGGTAAGGAAACAATCATTCACACTGATCATAAGCCATTGCAATACTTGCAATCACAGAGAAAGTTGCAGCATTCAAGGCACTTTCGATGGATGGGTTTTCCTCAAAAATTCCACTTGGTGATAAGGTATAAAAAATTTATCTATAACAAAGTTGTTGATTTGCTTTCTAGGCCTATTTTTAGTTTTGTTATTGTTCTTAAGCATAATTCTGTTTTGCATGAGATCTATGTTGAACAATATGCTTTAGATAGTGATTTTCAAGATGTATATGCAACTTTGAGTCAAGTGAACCAAGTAGAGGAATTGGATTATCACATGCATGATAACTTGTTGTACCATATTCGTAAGATTTGTATTCCACAGGGAGAAAGAGTCAACATAATAAGAGAGGCACATACTTCTCTTATTGTTGGTCATTTTAGTGTAAGTAATATGATGGCACATCTACATAGGTATTGTTATTGGCCTTGTATGCTTGAACTTTGTGTCACATTTTATTAGAGGATGTTCATTATGTACTAGCAGTAAGCCTAGCAATAGAAAGTTAGGATTGTACACACCACTCCCTGTACCTTCTCACCCATGGGAGAGTGTTTCTATGGATTTTGTGGGAGGTATTCATATGACAAAGAGGAATCATGATTATCTTTATGTAGTTGTGGATAGGTTCATCAAAATGTGTATTTTGATGCCATGTAAAAAGAAAATTACAGTTGAACCAACTGCTCAGTTATTCCTTCATAATGTATGGGTGTATTTTGGATTTCCCACATCCATTGTTAGTGATCGAGTTTCTCACTTTGTTGGGAAATTTTGGTCAAGCTTGTGGGGATTCATGGACACCAAATTGAAAAAGAGTACAACATTTCATCTACAAACAAATGGCAAACAGAGGTGGTGAACAGGATAGTGATACATCTTCTTTGCGGTTATTGAAGCAACCATCCTAAGTTGTGGGATGAAAAATTTCAACTATATTCAACATGCTTACAACCAGGCCAAATACTCTTCAACTCAAACATCGCCATTTGAAGCATGTTTGGGATACTTTCCCAAGTATCCTTGGGATTTCATTTTTGGAAAGGATGTTGCTATTGATTGTCATAGTGACATAGAAAAAGCTAAAAGGTGCATTGAAAAAATCCAATTGGTACATCAAGCAGTTCAAGAAATGCTAGAAAATAGCAAAGTCAAGTACAAAACAAGGCATGACAAGCATCCTGTAGATCACAATTTCCAAGTCGGTGATGAATTTTGGCATCACATTAGCAAAGAAAGGCTTCAAGGATAAGGTAAAAAACTAAAAAAAAATTGATATGGCCCATTCAGAATTTTAGAAAAGATTGGTGATAATGCCTTCAGGTTGGATTTTCCTTCATATATGAAAATTTATGTTGTTGTTAATGTTGAGAAATTAAGGTTGGATGAGCCTCCTTTGATTGAAGATCAAGGAGATAATGTTCAAATTTATTCTATTGAGGATTTGTCTCCTGAATAGCTTGAAGGACTACATCAAGACACCATTCTCGAAAAAATAAAAAGGACTTCAAAACAAGGGAATGTGAAGTACCTTTGTGTGGGGCTAAAAGGAACAAATCCAAGCAAATCCAAGTTGATTGAGATTGGAAAGGTGAGGAAACCATACCCTCATCTACTGAACAATCAAAATTGATGTTTTGGGGTCCAAAAGATACCAGTGGGGAGGAATGATTTGGTGCTCAAAAATTAAAGTTGTCATAATGGCTCAAAACATGTGCTCTTGCATAGATCTCGTTGTTATGAATCCGGCGTAACTCGTTTCGCAGAAAATCGACACTGTATGCTCCTGGAAATGAGTTATGTTTCTTTTCCCAAAGAGGTAAAATTTTGGCAAAATTTGTGCAAGTTGCCGAATCAAAAGTTCGTACAGCTGACTGGGCCTGCTGACTGGGCTTCGTTGGGTCAATAATATTTCGCCACTTGTCACAAGGTCATTGGTACTTATTTGGGCGTTTTTCATTGGTGGGTTGGTGGCCAACTAGAGGCTGCCACGTGGCCCAACCAGAGGCCACCACGTGGCAGCACGGGGGCCACCAAAATTGGGTTGGAATTCTGAACTAGACTTCACAGGAATCGATACCATGACCTCAAAAATAATAGCGCATCGCCTTAATCGAATGGGCTAACCATGGTCCTTGTTAAACTAATGACACAACCCATATTTAAGTTTGGGTCAGTGGAGGTAATGGGGTAACGGGCCAGCACGTAGCCCCGACCCCCCAACCAACCATTACCATATGGTTGTGGCACGTAACTATGGGTGCAAAGGCAGAGAAGAGTGTGGCCCCCGCTCGAATTTTTTATTCAAAAAAAATTCAGCCACCATATATATAATTAAAAAGGTGGTTTTTAAGAGTTAATGGAGAAATTAATGGTACCACAAATTCTTCGGAATTTCTGCCAAATTGTTGCTCCGTTAGTAGTGTTTGGGGTGAAAATGTAGGACGGTGCTGGATTTTGGGGAAGTTGTAGAGCGACTAGTAGCAAAGCTAGTGAAACTCATAAATTATTCATTTTTCTATCATTTTGGGAGTAGGGAGAGGCTAGACAGGGGTTTTGGACAGTTTTGAAGCTAATGGAACATGTTTTGAAGCCATTACAACACTCTAAACTGATGTAATCACCATTTTTTAGTATAATGATATAGTTTCAAGCCATTGGAAGTTGGACCATGAGACGTAGCCTAGGAGGGGTGAAATCATTCATCACTTGCTATCTTGTGGTTATTTTTATGGTGTATTTGTCTATTTTTTTTTTCTATTTCAGCGTTTAAATTAATGCTTTATGTGTATAATAATTTAACATAAAACCTCATAAAAAAACTCAATTTTAACACTTTCAATTTAAACTACCTCAAGCACATTTATATATAAATCTCATATAGATCATGTCTAAAGGCCAACAGTCCAAAAAAATACATGTTTTATGGGTGTAAACATTGAGAAAGATGTCAAATGGAGATGAAAAGGGTAGACAATGCTTAGCCTAATCAATTTCAAAAAGAGACACCTTCAGTGTAAATATCCTCTAATGGATTTATGGAAGTTGTTTCATATTGCATTGTAGATTTCGATAAAAAGACATGAAAAGTACCATGGATTGAAAATATTTCAAGTTTCCATTTCCAATGTTTTGTATTTTATATTTTTATTCTTGTTTCAAATACATCTAGCTCAAAGGAGAACAATTCAAGAAGAGGCATGAGAGACCATACCATATCCATCAAAGATTAACTCCCAAGAATGGGATATGGCCAAATTTGAAAGCAACATGAGAGAGAAATTCTATATGCTCAAGTTCTCAATTTTGATTTGGAAGCATAAAAGATATATTAAAGAGTTAAATTTTAGGTGGAGAAGTTGTAATTTTACTATTATAATAATTATTCTATTTGAAATGGGGACAAAAATGCAAAGTAAAATATTCAAATAAAGTTAGAAGGCTAAAATCCTAGGTGAAAACTTGAGTAGATAGAAGATCAAAGCTCATTGGGAGTTTCTATAAGGAAACCTTTGCATTCTTACAAGTGGGCCCCTTTTTTACATTGTAAGTTATCTTTGTAATTTGAATAGAGTGGCATTGTTCTATTGTGCTCCATATTCTTTCGAAGTTATCAATGGTGGTGGAATATTCTCATAATTCACCACAAGTCTTGGTGTTGATGAGGATGGATACTATGACTTAAGAGTGTTGTGCCTTATGATCATTCTCTATATCCCTGTGTCTATTCTTACCTATCATATACAGTGTACACCACTAATTTGTTGGATGCAATTTTTAATTCTGGGCAACTAGGTCCAAACTCCATGTTACACTGCTCATATGACGATGGTCATATTTTTGTTGGATTCCTCTTTCGGAGAGGTGCAAGATTGATCTAAACATCATCTTGGTTGGATGAGTAAAACATTGATTTTGAATTTATTTTCCACGTGCAACGTCGACCAAATTCATCCCACAGGCCTAAGAGATGTGTCACACACCCTCATTGATGAATATAAATTGGAGAGACTTGGAGGTCATTTTTCTCATCATCTCATCGCACATTCTCTCATTGTGATCTGATTGGTTTGATAGCCTTTGGAGGCCTTTTTCCCCTCACACGTGTGGAGCGAAGATGCTATTTTTTGCGTTGATCTGTTTAAGGCTTTCTATTTTCTACATTGATTTTTTAGGGCTTTTCTGCTGCAGTGTTGACCGACATTGACCATGGTCAACCCTTGGTCTTTTGACCTCAATATTTTGCAGAAATTCTGATTTTAGGAGGTTGTACATCTAGGCACTAAAATCAAGGAATTCTGGGTTGTTTGACCGAAGCCCTAGTTTGTTGCGTTGACTTTTCTGAAGCTGCTTGCATTGACTTTTATGCGTTGTCCATGGTTTGACTTGTGTTGACTTGTGATGACTTGTCTTTAAGGGTTGTGGGTGTGGCACATGAAATTGTTGGTTGACTGAGAAAGAATTTGTTGGTTGAAGCATCCTGCTGAATGCCGTAATGCAACAATATCTCACATCTTTGTTGTACATAAATAATTGTAAATCTGAACTATATTTGGCTTGTCTTCTATTGATCTATTACTTTGTTCTATCAGAATTTTACTTTCAATTTTATGAGATTGCTATTTTTTATTGGGCCTAATAAATATTGAAGTAAAAGTGCATCAAGCATAGAACACCATGGAATCAACATGGAATCAAAGCTGAGGTGAAGACAAAGTCCAAGAGTCCAAGCTGGTGTTAGAAGATATCTTTGAAGGAAGAAATCCTATCAGGGACAAATGGCCTCCTCAACCTACAAGGGTTTCAAGGCTGATGATAAATTGACTAATAAGTATGATTATCATGCATGGAAGATGTCCTTGGATTTGGTGCTAGAAGATCAAGATGTCATGGACTATGTACAGGGGAATATTAAGAGCCTCCATCAAATGCAGTTGCTTCCATGAAGTCGAAGTATAGAAAAGGGGAAATCAAAACAAATATGATTATCTAGGATTTTATTCATAAGCACTTGGTTTCTTACATTTATGAGCTAAAGACATCTAAGGAGATGTATGATAAGCTGGTGAGCATGTTCAGGGCTAGAAATGATAATCAATTCCTGTTCTTCAAGAATCATTGATTGAAGAATATTAAGAAGGGTAAGGATGAATCTATTCAATCCTATTTTAGGAGGCTCACTAAAATCAGGAATAACCTCCTAGCTATTGGGGAAGCAAAATCTGATCGAGAGATGGCTCTTATTGCACTTGGAGGTATCCCCCATGATTGGAATGTATTCAATACCATTATTCTCAATAATAATGTGATTCCTCTTTTTTATGAAATATTGATGAGATGCACTCAATAGGAAATAAGAATGATGGAGTATGCCTTTAATGGTAATGGAAGTGACCCTACTACCTTCATCACTCATGCAAAGAAGAAGAACCATGGTGGCCTGAGAAATCAAAACCATGGTAGAGTGGGTCCCAAAGGAAAGAAGGGAAGATGTTACACTTGTCACACACGGGTCACTATGCAAGAAGTGCCCTAATAGAAGGGAATCTCCTAGGGATGATGAAAACAACAACTTGAGAAGGAATGACAGGAACAACCGGTTCCAAGGAAAAGGGAAGGCTCCCTCTAATTGTAATGGAAATGGGAAACATTTCAAGAGGTCAAGAAATTCCAGGTAGATGAGTCTAATGTTATTGATAATAAGAGAAATGATTTTATTCTTATATCTTCCATCTCTGCTATATCTCCACCCGACACCCTGGATGTCTGGTTAATTGATAGTGGTGCTTCAAGGCACCTCACTTGTTATAAATAATCCCTTTCTGATTTGGTTGAGAAGGACACTAATCTAGATATTATCCTTGGATATAATTCCACCTATCCCATGAAAGGGACAGGCACTGTGACCCTCCATTTATCTCAACGTCAAGTCATCCGATTACAGTATGTGTTGTATGTACCTGATTTGAAAAAGAACCATGTGGCCATTTCAGCAATGGAGGACAAAGGGTTCAAGGATGCATTCGTTGATGGAAAGGTACTTATCTAGAAGAATAAATTCAAGGAAGATATTTCTATTGGTTTTAGAGTTGATACACTCTACCAGGTTGGAGGAAGTGCATTGGGAGATAGGACATGTGATACAAAGGCTTGAAACAGAGTTATGGCACCGGAGGTTTGCACACCTTCATTACAAGCCCTTCCTGAAGCAAGGAAGGTGGTGACAAGGATTCCTGAATTGAGAGATGATCATGAAGGTACATATCAAGGTTGTGTCAAAGGGAACCATACAAGGGGACCACTCCCCTCAAGTGTCTTAAAGACAACTGATATCTTGCAATTGATACATTCTGATTTATCTGGTATGCTGCCTGTGACATGCTTGGGAGGATGTTCCTATTACATGACTTTTACAGATAAATTCTCCTACAAGACCTGGATATATTTTTTCAAGAAGAAGGACGAAGCATTCAAATGGTTCTGTACCTTCAAGGCGTTGGTGGAAAATCAAACCGAGAATAAAATCAAAGTTTTGAGGACTGATAATGGGACCGAGTATGAATCAAATGATTTTAATGACTTTTGTAGAGAAGCTGGAATTAATAGGGAGACTACAACTGCGTACACTCCTGAGAAAAATGGTGTTTCTGAAAGAAATAATAGGACCATTGTGGAAGCCACCCATGCCATGCTATGTGACCAAGGTCTTCCGAAGTTTCTATGGGGAGAAGTTGTGAACACTATTGTGTATGTTCAAAATAGATGCTCGCATTCCGCTTTGGAATCCAAAACTCCTGAAGAAGTCCTCTCTCATAAGAAACCTGATGTTTCTCATTTTAGATTTTTTTGGTTGTCATGTTTACTTTCATGTGCCGCAAGAAAAGAGAAGCAAGTTGGATGCTTCTGGAAAGAAGGGAATGTTTGTGGTCTATAGTGAAACTTCAAAGGCATATAGAATCTATGTGCCTAGTCAAAGAGAATGAAGGATGGAAGGATCCTATGCATGAAGAATATGAGTTCATTATGAAGAATGATGTCTATGAAGTGGTCTTGAGACCGGAGGAAAATCTGTTGTCACCTCGAAATGGCTCTATAAGATCAAGCATGGATCTGATGGAAGTGCTGAAAAGTACAAGGCAAGATTTGTTGCCCGAGGCTTCTCTAAAAAATAAGGCATAGATTTTGATGATATATTTACACATGTGGCTTGCTATACCATCATCCGACCTATTATTTCCCTTACTACTATGCAAGGATGGAATCTACATCAGATGGATGTGAAGACCGCTTTTTTGCATGGATCTATAAAGGAAGAGGTGTATGTGGACCAACCTCTAGGGTTCAAAGTCCTAGATAGAGACAACCATGTATGTAGGTTGAAGAAATCCATCTATGGGTTGAAGCAAGCCCCTAGGGCTTAGTACAAGAGGATAGATAGCTACTTGATGAATTTGGGCTTCACTTGAAGTAATGCTGATCCAAACCTTTAT
Organism: Pinus albicaulis; assembly: GCA_034641835.2. Classification (NCBI taxonomy): domain Eukaryota; kingdom Viridiplantae; phylum Streptophyta; class Pinopsida; order Pinales; family Pinaceae; genus Pinus; species Pinus albicaulis. Next base: position 208,971 of record JAXQQM020060698.1, on the reverse strand, counting down.
TTTCAGGTTGATAGAGAAAGGCCTCTCATTTTGGTTCTCTATGTGGATGATCTCTTCCTGACAGGTGCTGACCCTCTCATTCATCAATGTAAGAGGGAGCTAGCTTCCAAGTTTGAGATGAAAGACCTAGGACTGATGCACTACTTCCTAGGCTTGGAGGTCTGGCAGAGGCCATGTGAGATTTTCTTTTCTCAAGGAAAATATGTCGTGAAGTTGATGGAGAGATTTGGTATGGTGGATTGTAACTCTGTGTCGACACCGATGGAACTAAAATTTAAGAAGTTGAGTGGAAACATTGTTGGGCTTGTGCTAGAAAATCCCACCAAGTATCGACAACTCGTGGGGACCATGATGTTCTTAGTGAACTCCCGTCCGGACGTATGTTTTGCAGTGAACAATTTGAGTCAACATATGGTTGAACCTCATCAAATTCACTGGATTGATGCCAAGAATCTATTGAGATATCTTTGGGGCATAACCAACCATGGGCTGAGATACACTACCAGGAGTTTGAGACTCCATGGATATACTGAAGTTGATTGGGCTGGCAGTGTGGTGGATCGTAAGAGCACATCTATATGTTGTTTCACCTTGGGTTATGCTTTGATATCTTAGATGAGCAAGAAGCAGAAGTTGGTAGCTTTGAGCACCGTTGAGGCTGAATACATTATAGTGAGTATGGCCAGTTGTGAAATTGTTTGGTTGTGAAAGCTCTTTAGTGAGATGTTCTGGCATGTGCTAGATACCACCATATCCTTTGTGATAACCAAAGTGGGATTTATCTTTCTAAGAATTCTGTGTTCCACGATCAATCCAAGCATATTGATATTAGGTACCACTTTATCCAGAATATGGTATAGCGAGGCACCGTAAGGCTCGATCATATAGGAACTGATGAGAAGGTCACAGATATTCTCATGAAGCCCCTAAGGAAGGTAAAGTTCCTAGCCTTCTATGAGAAGCTTGGAATCGTGGAAATACCTTATTCTGAGGGTCCTACTTGAGTTGGACTATGAGCTCTGGGTGTTCCAGGGGGCTTCGGGATAGCTTCTTGGGGCTATAAGCACATACAGGGCTAGGCTTGTCGAACCTTGTTTTTCTTCTACCCCACCGTTATGATATTGAGTTGGTTCGCCTCTCTCTGATCGGTGCCCCACACGCATCCTACCCATGGAGTTTCGGACTCATGGGAAGTACCTCTCCTTTGGCCAATGAGGTAGGAAATGCGGATAGAGACCATAGCAAGACCGATGGACGCATCAGATATTTTCATACTCTCTATGTATAGGATGGCACGTGTCCAACACCTTGATCTATGATCAAGTATGTTGAGGTTTTATCCTCTAAACTAACTTTGGGTTAGTAAACTAACTCTGGGTTAGTCTGAGACTCTTTTGAGTCCAAGAGAGGTTTTTACCTCTAAGCTAACTTCAGGTCAGTTGTGTGTAATGTCTTTGTGACTCACCTTTTGTTCTAAAATAAAGAGCCATCAAAGAAATTTACGGCAGGATGACGCACGATGTTTGTTTTGGTACATGATTGATGGCACTTGTGGACAGATGGAGTTCTCCCTAGTTGAGAGGGAGTGTTAATTTTTGGAAACTAGGTCCAAACTCCATGTTGCATTGCTCATATGATGATGGTTATATTTTTTTGGATTACTCTTTAGGAGAGATGCAAGATTAATCTAAATATCATCTTTATTGGATGAGCAAAACATTGATTTTGAATTTATTTTCCACATGTACAAGGTCGGCGAGATTTATCCCACATGCCTAAGAGATATGTCACACACCCTCATTGATGAATATAAATTGGAGAAACTTGGAGGTCATTTTTCTCATCATCTCATCGCACATTATCACATTGTGATCTGATTGGTTCGATAGAATTTGGAGGCCTTTTTCCCCTCACACGTGTGGAGTGAAGCTGTTGTTTTCTGCACTGATATGTTTAGGGATTTCTATTTTTGCGTTGAGCTATTTAGGGCTTTTCTGCTGCAGCATTGACCATGGTCAACCCTTGGTCGTTTGACCTCAATATTCTACATAAATTCTGATTTTAGGAGGTTGTATAGTTGGGCACTAAAATCAAGTAATTTCAGGCTGTTTGATCGAAGCCCTAGTTTGTTGCGTTGAATTTTCTAAAGCTGCCTATGTTGAATTTTCTGCACTATCCCTGGTTTGACATGCGTTGACTTATGATGAGCTACCTTTGATGGTTGTGGGTGTGACACATGAATGTGTTGGCTAACTGAGAAAGACTTTGATGGTTGAAGCATCCTGTTGACTGTCATAACACAACAATATCTCATATCTTTGCTGGACATAAGGAATTTTAAATCTGATCTATATTTGGCTTGTCTTCTATTGATATATTATTATGTTCTATCAACATTTTAATTTCAAGTTTATGTGATTGCTATTTTGTATTGGGCCTAAGAAATATTGAAGTAAAAGTGCATCAAGCATAGAACACCATTGCTACCTAAATTCAATAGCAATTCTTGGGATTCATAAGCTATCCTTAGTCCTCAAAGAAAATTTTTGGTTATTTTGTAGATTATAGAGGTGAGATATTCTAATCACCAACTCTATTTCCTCCCTTAGCTCCAACAACCGAAGAGGGGATCCCCCTTCTCTACAACTACAGACCCTCATGTTAACTCCCTCTTTTATGGCTTTAGTGCATGATTTCCACAAAAATATCTACTTTGGCACACTAGGGATTCTTCTAGGATAGTTATACATCAATTTTCCATGTAATTTTAATCTTTGTAATATCCGTCCTTACTCAACCTATGATTAGAAAGGATGGAATGGAAGGCATTTGATCATGAATAAATGAGAATGACCAAGATTCCCCTTAACACATAAGGTAAATACTAAGTATGCATGTGTCCAACTTAACACTTGACACTAAGAAATTTATTTTCCCAACTACCTAGAATAATTTTGCAAGTTGATTTTCCCTTTTCCTCAATTATGGTAATTTTTTTTGGTTAAAATTAAAATATTATTAACCATCCCTCCAACTCCTTTAGCACCTCTCACTCCCCTCTCATGGAATCGTAGCACCCATACTCTTTCCATCCCTCTATCATGCGCCCAACAATGTATTTTTTTATTTATGTACATCATTTATATTACATGGATTGGCCCTTAGGCATACCATCCATAATAGTTATGCACAATCACATTACAAGGGGGATACGCCATGTCTCCTTTTGCTTTCTATCTAATATTTTTATGTAACATGTATTGTTTTAGTGATATGTAAGCTATTCTCAATCCTTAGAGCATGCTTTAGGTGTGATGCCAATGGTAGAGGTGGAGTCTTCTCCTTCCTATCTATACATTCCTACTGTTTTATTTCAAATTTATCCTATTTTATGTGCCCTCGGTCAAGGTTAGGTTGCTTTAGATAGAAAAAACTCATTTTAAATTAGCTACATTTTTCACTTGCTTTCTTAATTGCACTAAACATGTAAATAAGTAATGGTCAACCCTAGCATAATTGGTAGAGCATAAAGAACCAAAAACAACCAAGACATGTTAGGAGGGTTTTCCAATTTAATGGATAAAGGTATAATTGGACCCTTTCACCCAATGAACTTACAAGATTAACTTTAGACATTTTGTCTGTGGACACCTCTTAACAGCTTCCCCCCTTCCACTTCCTTCATTTAAAATGATGATATTTTCTTCCTACATCTACTTGTTTATTCAAGATTGATTATCTAATACTAGTTTATTCCTACCTTTCTTTGCTTTTCCAAGAATGATTATCTAAAGGAAAATGGAATTTTAATAAAAAAATATTTAGAGTATCAAGAGCTAATGCATCAACCTTGGAAAATCAATAGATTTCATTTTGAGAGGGAAATTATAAGGGTTGCAAAAATCCTGGAGGGTTCTCTTGAGATATGGAAAATGATAATTATATAAAAGGTCTCCAAAGTTACAAAAAATAGTGCATCAACCTTGGAATATCAATAATTTTCATTTCGAAAAGGGAGTTGTAAGGGTTGCAAAATCCCTAAAGATTCTATTGGAATATGGGAAAGGCTGGTTACAATACTTTGTTGATAGCTTGCTTGTAGGCTTAGTCACTATAAAAGGTTGTCAAAATTCTATAATTTGTATAATCCATGAGTATCGATAACGAAATTAATAATAATGATACAAATAATGAATTTGATTTGTATGTTAGTGATTTGAAATCCTATTATTTTGACACATAATCTCTCATATTTTTTTTCCTTTTAAGATTATTTAGTTAAACTATATAACTATCATTGCGTCGAGATGTGCATTCTACAGCTCAGTATGACCTCGATGTGTAACTATGTTCGTGCTCAAAGTTAAATTTTAACTAATGTCGGCCAACATAAAAATAAAAAAATTTGAAATCTAAATAATGTTTATTTCTGTCCATCCAATAAGAAAATAATAAAAATAGAAAAAATTAATGTTTGCCCTAAACAAAAATGAAAATAACCATATAGATGAAAAAAACTACAATACAATGATCTCATGTGTTTAATAGTTCTTTTATAATATACATTGAATTTGAATGGATCATAAATTTACCTTAAACAAAAAAATTTACCAATTAAAATTCCAAATTAGGTAAAATTTTAAACATATTTAATCTTTACTAAAGCCAATATCATTTCTTATATCAAAGTAAAAAGGTTAGTTCAACACAAAAAATCCAAAATCTTGCTCCAAACTATTTTAATATTTATTTTAATTAATCATTTGTAAAATGAATCTTTAGAAAGAAAATGATGCAGGGATTCTGCAATAAAACAGATCCTTGCACACAATAGAGTGTGTGTTTCCTTAACATGGAATCCTCATCAAATTTCTTCTTTAAAACCACATTCAATTCAGCTCAAAACATATATATAGAAGAGAGAGAGCCCATACAAACAAAAATATTGGTATATAATAACACAAGAAATTCAGATTTAAACCAATATGCCCAAATATTACATTTGTGGGCCTCTAGGCTCTTATCCCTTCACATAAACTCTCACACCATTTCTCTCTCTCTCTCTCTCTCTCTCTCTCTCTCTGTATTCCTCATTGTTTTCCATCCTCACACAATCCTCATATTTATACATAATTGTGAATTAATTCCAATCCATGATTTCATCCCCAAATATCTCAACCAAACTCTAAAATAGATTTATCCCTTTTTTTACTCAACTAAATTCAATTTAAGGAATTTCTAATCCCTAAAATATATATCCAACTCAATTCCACTCATATTCTAAATTAATTAATAGAATATTTACAATAATCCTCACACTTAGATTTTCCTTTTAAATTATTTTTAAAATGTACATAATTTATAAAATAAAATAAAAACACCACCCCCTAACTCACACAAATAAATAATGAAATTTTTGCTCGATGCTCCTGCATAAGACTCCCCATGTAGAGAAGTTTCCATAGACTCCTGTCTATGAGGTTTGTCACTTTTCTGTAATAATGTGATAGCCACAAGTCTCAATAACTTGCTCCCTCCAGGATTCCAAACTCTATTTTGCCACTGGTCCTTTAAAGTATGAACTCCATTTTGTAAATTTGCACAGAATTTCCAGAATAGTACTTTTAGAATACTATTGAATGTAACTCTCGTTTTTCCCTACCACATCATCTTTATTTCAAGAATTACAGACTTTTGTAGAATCACTGATACCCATTCTTTTGGTCTCTAAACTCTGAAAGAATCTCGAACTGGCTGTACATAAACATCACTTATTCTAGCAATTGGATTCCATCACCCTTTCCAACAATTTCTTTTGCCAATTCCTCAAAGTAATTCCTCTTTGTTTGATGCTTCCATCTCCAATTGCGCTAAACACTCAACTTCCTGAAATGAAGAATAATCAAGAACTTTTCCTTGATCACAACTATAGTCATTGATTTCTTCTATAGTAACAAATTTCTAATTTGGTGTTGTACATGCATTCATCAACAAACTATTATTTTTAAGAAGATAAACCTTTCGGCCTCTTTTGATGCTTCAAGCACCAATCTCCCATCATAGACTTTCTAGATTTCAGTAGATCCTATTTTGAATTACTGGCTGTTTTCATCTTAATCCTATTAGATCAATACTTCTATTTCCTTTATGTCTCTAAGGACATAAATTTCTTGCTGCTCCTGATCTTTCATCTCATCTCCAAATACTTTCTGCTCAATTTTTATAATTTCAACATCATATTTATTAATGTTTCCTTCTGCACCTACAACCACATTATTATTTGAAGAGTTAAAACATTCACTTAACTCTATAAATGTTAGAAAATTTCATCCTTATCATGCATGGCAACTACAATCTCTTCTGTATCAGGTTCTGCAATTTTCATCTCCCCTTCAGGTTCTTTGAGCCATCGTTCCATGAACTCTATTCCATGTGAAATATTTCTAGCATTTCATCACAACCTTCATTCTCAGTTTCATTCTTCCTCTGGTAATCTTCCTGAGTTATCTTGTTTTTTGTATCATCACATTGTAAAATTATTTCGTCAATTTCATTAAACAAATTCATTTGTTTACCTCCTTGGAATATCACTATGGAATTTTCATTATGCTTCTACTCCATAACAGCTTCAACTAGCAGTCTTACACCAAACAAGAACTCATATATGAATTCTTTCTGTTGCAACAAATTAGCACCTTCCTCCTCTGAAAGGAATTCTCCATCATACTTCACCTCAAGAGTTTCATTCATCTCTGTGACAGTTTCACCAGACTGTCCACCATATTCTGCACATCCTGCAAACATACACAAACTATAAGTTTTAAAAATACAAGGCTTCATAGCCTCACCTGCTTCCCTTGCCAACATATCTTCAAATTATTCTGAACTATTCCAATAGTTCATGAGATATTTCTCATTGATCTCGTCACCCACAATTCCACCCTGTTCTGGGCCATATATGGAAACTTCCATTTTCAACTCAGCTTCTCTGAGTTCTTCACATCTCAATTGCACACTCGTCATCTGCTCGAGCTTCCTCAGCTCTTCTGTCAACTGTATGTTTACCTATTGTTCCCTCTTTACGTGTAGTCTCTGCCATTTCACTTTCTTCCTCATGGTCCAACCATGTCTCTGGAATTTCTTGTTTCTCTGCAAAAATTCCATCAATAACTCAAGGTGAACTATTATCTCAGCTTTCTCCCTCTCATACTCTTCATCAGTTAACTGCTTCCATATCAATTGCTTTTGTATGCCATTTTCCTTGGCATCTTCCTTCTTCTTTCTTTTGTTGTGGTCTTTCTTAGAACCTCTGAATGACTATCAGCAGTCATCTTCTCCTCCTTCGTGAACCTCATCCATTCAAGTGTGGATTTCATTCAATCCCCTTTTCAGCAAGCCTTCATACTTCCCATCCAACAATACAAGCTCTCTTCCTGTGCTTGGTATCTTTTAGTTCTTTGTCTTGGAATCATTTCTGACAAATCTCTTGGTCCTCTTTGCTGCAAACAACAACTGCAGTAATTCTTGTGTTACAATGACCAAACTCTTTGGGTGTCGGGCTCTGCCGATCATCCACCCAATTACATTCAAACCTTTGACTTGATTTAAGATTCTTTGACTCCAGACTTGACATCAACTCTTCATCTTGGATGAAAAATGCACTCTCTTGTACAGTAACTCAATGGTTTAACTCGACTCAAGCTATCCAAATTTTTATTTGACCTTAACATCTGATTTGACTTCAAGGCTTGACCCAATCATTACAATAGTGGATATTTTGACTCTAATTCAAGTTATACAACATACCAATGAACATCCACCCTTAATGCATTTTCATGATGTAAAATTCTCACTCTCTCATACTCCATCTTATGAAAATATCATCAATCTCCCATTATCACTTCACATGATACTGAAGCCTTTAAATCAAAATGCAATCCAATTTTCCCAATATTTATTTGATGATGAAAATAAAATAAATCATTTAATTTTCAACATTTAAAATACCTTTTTGAAATGAATTATCATACCTTATGCTCCCTTAAAGGTTATTTAATAAACGTTTTCTTTGCAATTCCAACTCTCTGGATTTCACTCTTTTGTGTCGTTCTTATCACTGTGAATATTCGAATGCCCTTCATACCATAACCTCTTCAATACACTCATCATCTTAGCGTAGACAATTTTTATGTACTTCCATGCAGCTCCTTCTTTAAATGATGGTTCTCATGCAACACCGTCTCTCTCCAGTGCACAAAAACAATTCCTTCATAGGAATTTTCCAAAACTTCCTTTTAACATGGTGGCATCAACATATTAACTAATTGTTTCTCCACTTATTCCCTCTCCAACTTAAATACTATTCTCCAACTTTAATATTGTTCTCACCCACTCCATGTGCATATCAAATGAAAGAAATATATATAAAATTCTTTAAAATTATTTAAAGAAGCTGCTTCACTTTTTTTTCACGATTGAACTCCCACCTTGAGTATGCTTCACGGTCGTCGAAAATTTTGGATGATCATATGAATCTTCGTTCAAAATTTTGAGAACAGGTAACGACGTCATTGAGGACCTGATACCTTTTGCATATCAATAAACCTCCTCCACGTTGGTTCATTTATGTTGGCCTCGAAAGATTGTTGGCTCATTTTTTTTAGATTTAATGCTTCACGGTGTAGTAATGTTGACTACGTTGCATGTTGACCACAACAGCCGCACCTTGCTAGACCATGATTTTGTCTTCAGAAATCCACTATGGCGGCACACACGACATCCACCACTATATTTCATGCTCACAATGATGGCAAATGATTTTTCTTACTATGATGTGAAGATATATTCTTTGCTCACCTCAGATTTGATTCGATTCACACATAGACTCCTTATGTAGAGTCCTCTAGCTGTTGCAGACTTCACTTTGGCTGCAAACTTCACGCAACTATAGATCTCAACTCCCTGATCACACGCAGGCACCAATCAGCAATAGATCTTCTCAGATCCACCAGTAGTAAAAAACCTTCGATTGACCTTCACTTTTCCTCGACCACACACACTCATAGTTTAGTCCCCGTGCCAATATCTCCTTGACCTTGTTGCACAACAGATCTCTTCACACAGATCTGGTTTTCCTGCACATAGATCTCACTGACAATAGATCTCACTAAGCTTCAAATGATTATGCCTTCGCTACTACAAATATGGGATTCATTCTTGCTTACCATTATCAGTGTTCAAACAGTTAGGCAAAAAACACATCACAGATATCAATTTCAGATGCAATCAGCCACATATTATTAAACTTCTATGGGATTTTGTGGGGCCTCACATTCCGAGATTCACGCTTATCTATTTCTTTGATTACTCCATGTTGTCAGCCTCAACAGTCACTAGATGGTGTGTATTGGCTGTTGGTTGAACCACCGTTTAATGCATGTTGAATTGCGCATGGTTTTCAATGCAGTAATAAACTCAAGGTTGGCGTTGTTGGTATTTTATCACACTTAAAAACGTGCTCCACATACATGATGAAAATTTGGAGGAAGATTCAAAAAATTGGCTAAATATTCCAGCATACACTACAAAATTTTACTCAACGGAAATTGATCCAACATATATCAGATAATATAACCAGTGTGCAGAGACTTATGATGATATCATTAATTAAACAAAAAATGGGCAGCTACTTCTCCTATTCTTCAGAATTTTGTTGCAAAGCATTGTATTAGAGAGATTACTGGTCATTCTGTCTAAACTCAAACCTCCTCAGGAAGATTTTAAAGAGTTCATGTTCCAATGGCACAACACAAACATAAATCTTTATCACATTTGGCATCACCCAGTACCACAAATGAATTTCGTAAGAATATTTTACCAGGCCAGTTTCGTGATCCATTTCCAGCATTTCCTCTAGCAACCCATTTAAAGGATGCTTCAGCTAAACATGCACCTGAAGAAGTCACCATTTTGCGGAGAGGTCGCATACAACAGTATGCAAAAGAACTATTCCACTACAGGAATGGGAATCCATAGTTGGGGTCAATCACCATTCTCTTGTTCTTGCATTCTTCACACCCGCGCACACAATCCACTCAGAACCAATTTACTCCCACAACAGGTAGGCATATTTCCGCTCTGATACCAAATGATGTAGGGATTCTGCAATAAAACATATCCTTACGCATAATAGAGTGTGTGTTTCCTTAACATGGAATCCTCATCAGATTCTTTGCTAAAACCACATTCAATTTAGTTCAAAACATATATAAAGAAGAGAGAGAGCCCATACAAACAAAAATATTGGTATATAATAATGCAAGAAATTCAGATTCAAACCAATATGCCCAAATATTACATTTTTGGGCCTCTCGGCTCTCAGCCCTTCACATAAACTCTCACACCATTTCTCTATCTCTCTCTCTGTATTCCTCACCGTTTTCCATCCTCACACAATCCTCATATTTATACATAATTTTGAATTAATTCCAATCCATGATTTCATACCCAAATATCTCAACCAAACTCTAAAATAGATTTATCCCTTTTTTTACTCAACTAAATTCCATTTAAGGAATTTCTAATCCCTAAAATATATATCCAACTTAATTCCATTCATATTCTCAATTAATTAGGAGAATATTTACAATAATCCTCACACTTATATTTTTCTCTTAAATTAATTTTAAAATGTACATAATTTATAAAATAATTAAAAAAAACACCACCCCCTAACTCACACAAATAAATGGTGAAATTTTTGCTCAATGCTACTGCATCAGAAAACCATATCCTATGGATATATTAAAATCTCTACATACAAAATATTTCCATGTCAAAGTTGTAATAGTTGAAATATTCATTTGATGTAGTTTTATTATAAATTTTGGTATCATGCCATGTAAAAAACATCATTAAATCTAATATTAATATTGAAAGATTAATATCCATATTAATATTACTATTAAATCTAATATTATTATTAATATATTAAATCATAACTTTGATTAATGCAATATTAATTTTTTATATTATAATATATTATAATATATCATGATATATATTAACTCTAGATATAAATGGGAGGGAAGAACAAAGACATAGAGTGATAGAGGTGGAGAGATATAGAGGGAGTGAGAAAAAGGGTCAGGGAGAAAGAATTAGAGAGCAGATTTGAGAGAAAGGAGGAGAGAGGGAGGGATAGAGAGATGGAGTTGGAAGGAGAGAGAGAGGGGGCCAGTGACAAGGGAGAGATGGAGATAGAGTGTGTATGTTTGGGGGAGAGATAAAGATACAAATAAGTAGGGATGGAGAGAAGGGGGGAGAGAAGGAGAGAAAATGAGAGAGGGAGGGAGATAGTGACAAAGTTGGAGGACAAAGAGAGAGAGAGAGAGAGAGAGATGAGGAGGATAGATAGAGGGATGTGGGAGAGAAATGGAGAGAGGAGGGAAGAGAACAAGGATGTGAGAGAGAGGAGAGAGGAAGGGAGAGAGAGGGAGGTAAGCAGAAAGACAACATAGAGAGAAAGGTGGAGAGAGAGAGAGGGAGAGGAAGAGGGAGGGAGAGATAGATAAATATGGAGAAAGAGTGTGAATGTTTTTGGGGTGATATAGAAAGAAAAAATAGATACAAAGGGATAGAGAGATATAAATGAAAGGTGAAGAGGGAAGAAGAGAGATATAGAAATAGGAAGAGATATGTAGATATTGGGAGTGAGAGCATGTGTGTTTAGGGGTGGGTGAGAGAGAGAGAGAAAGAAGGATATATGGAGGGAGACATAGATATAGATGGAGGGGGAGAGGGAGAAGAATATTTCTTGCACTGAAGGAGATAAAATAAATTAATGGGGATAAAATAAATTAAAAGAGGGAGATAATGGTAATAGAGAGAGAAGGAGACACAAATATGGAGGGAGAGAGAGTGAGAGAGAAAGAAGGAGAGAGGAAGGGAAAAAGTGACTGGGTTGGAGGGAAAAGGGAGTGAGAAAGGAGAGATGGAGGAGAGAGAGGAGGAGAGAGGGAGGGAAAAAGAGATGAAGTTGGAACGGGAGAGAGGAAGGGAAGAAGAAAGACACAAAGAGAGAAAAGTGGAGAGGGAGAGAGGGAGTGACAAGGGAGAGATGGGGTGTGTGTGTGTATGTTTGGGGATGAGATAGATAGAAAAATAAGGAGAGATGGAGGGAGATATAGATATATATGGAGGATGGAGAGAGGGAAGAACATTTCTTGCACTAGAAGTATTGATTTTAGTGTACATGGTGATTTCTAATCCTATTTGATTGCTTTCAATAGATGCATTTATTTCAGTGTAGATTTTGATTTCTAATCCTATTTGATTACTTGCACTAGACACGTTTATTTCAATGTAGATGTTTTCTAATTCTATTAGATTGTTGGCACTAGATGCATTGATTTAGTGTAGATGACTATTTATAATCCTATTTGATTGATTGCACTAGATGCATTGATTTCATTTTAGGCAGTGACTTATAATCATATTTGATTGCTTGAACTAGATGCATTTATTTCAATGTAGATATTGATTTCTAAGGATATTTCAGTGCTTGCATTAGATGCATTGATTTCAATGTAAATGTTGAATTATAATCCTATTTGATTGCTTGCACTAGATTCATTTCTTTCAATGTAATTTCTAATTCTATTTGATTTCTTGCACTAGATGCATTGATTTCGGTGTAGATATTGATTTTAGATGCTATTTGATTGTTTACACTTGATGTATTAATTTCAATGTAGACGTTGATTTCTGATTATATTTGATTGCTTGCACTAGATATAGTGATTTCAGTGTAGATGTTGATTTCTAATCCTATTTGATTACTTGCATTAGATGCATTTCTTCCAATGTAGATGTTGTTTTCTAATCATATTAGATTTCTTGGATTAGATGCATTGATTTCAATGCAGATGTTGATTTCTGATTTGATGTAACTGGATATATTATGGTGCATTAATTTGAAAGGGATTCAATTAATGGTGTGATTGATTTTAGTGTAACACAAAAGAATTATTGATAATAAGCATTGAGTTTTGTGTTATCGTAATTCAACCTAGTAACATTAGGGAGAAAGAGAGAGAAGGTAAGATTTTTACTACAATAGCTTGAGTTAAAGATTTGAATGGTTTACAATTTCAACTACCCTTTTCATATAATTGATATGAAAAAAATAACAAAACTAACAAGAATAAAAATAAGAATAATAGAAGAAAATAGTTTGAGATTGATCACAATGAAGACTATTTGTAATTGACTACATTCTTATTACTCACAATTTATACCATTAAACACTATTACATTTTCACTTTGCATTCAAAATTTGTATTTCATCTTTTTTCATCATTAAATTCATTAACAATATCTATCATCTCAACAGACTAAGGTACTGAGAAAATTTAAAATTAAAACTACTCTTCAAGATATATTTAGAAATACTTGGAGGGAAACTATTAAGAATTAATTAGTTGTCAAAAGTTACAATACCTAAAATTAAATTAAATAGACATACATTATCAATCCTCCTGCAAAATATTGACAATATTGTCTCCCTTCTTCATCACCAACTAACTACTAATATACAATTACATACACATAGAAATATAACACAATAATAGTAACATTCACAAACATTACCATCCAAATCCAAACACACAAACACTTAAACCACTCAAAGCACCCAAACAAAAACACACACAAACCACTCAAAACATCTAAACATGGACGTATAAAACATTCAGGGCAAGCAACATATACTAAATTAAAAGAGAGAATGATATGGTCATGTCAAGCAAAGAAAACATAATGTAAATTTCAAAGTATGAAGTTTATCTCAAACATATACATAATGATGATAATCTAAAAATTTTACATAGGTGTGCTCAACTGGAACCAGCTTAGATCCATCTAACTCTAGATCTATCATGCGCCATGAGGGATAAAATCCCTCGAGGTGCAAAAATTTATTCAAATTTTACACTCCAAAAAGAAGGTTTTCACCTCGATGAATTTGATCCCTCTCGGTGCATGATAGATCCGGAGTTAGATGGATCTAGTATGGTATAAATTTAAATTCTGAAAAAAATTACTTCTTAATTAAGCTTTAAACCTACGATTGTAACAACCTTGTTCAAAAATCCATGCAAAAGTTAATAAAGGAAAATATAAAACCTTGGCCATGGGACACATATTCGAAGTTGAATGTTGGGTAAAACATCCTAGTGTGGGTTTTCATTTGGTTTATTAATGGGTATGGAAATTGGAAAAGGCAATGGAAAAGGATTTGGAAAGACAAACAGGAAATTATTGGCATTTATTTATGAAAAATAATGGAAAATATGAGAAAAAGAAGATGAAAGGTTACAGGTTGCATATGAGCGTGAAAATGAAGAAAATAATGGAAAATTGAAGAAATTATAGGCCTCATTAATAAAAAGGCTTATGAGGACCAGTTCATGGATTTTTGGTCAATTCAGTTTTGGAGATCTCATTCTATTCTCTCTCTCTCATACTCTTTGAAACTTTGAGTTTTTCTTGGAGCACTCTTGGTGGAGTATGGAATACTTGGTGTTTGTAGTAAGAAGGAAAAGGAAAAGCAGGAAAGTGAAAGAGGACATCGGGATCAGTAGCTACAATAGATTTTTCTTGCAAGTACCAAGTTGCATGAATTATTCTCTTACTAGTTTTGGCATGCATGGCATATGCATGTGGTTATTTGGTTATGATCTGTCATTGGAATGGAGGATTACCTAGATTGACAATGGTTTTGCCTAACCTTGCCATTTCCTGGATAGTCGTGGTAATGTGGGTTTCACTTTTATTTTCTGGTTGGTTTTCATTTGCCTTTGGTTGTGGGTTGAGTTATTAGTTCCTGGAATCCTTGGTTGAAAAAATGCTTTGGAAGCCCTATAACAACTTGGGTTGAGTTACTAGTCTTGGAAGCCTTGGTTGGAAAAATGCTTTGGAAGCTCTTGGTGGGTTGAGTTACTAGTCCTCAAAGCCCTGGTTGGAAAAACGCTTTGGAAGCCGAGAAACAACTATGGGTTGAATTACTAGTCATAGAATACTTGGTTGGAACAAATGTTCTAGAGCCCTGGACAACTTGGGTAGAGGCAAACCTGGCGATGGTTAGTGATGTCTGATCGTGAGGTGGAATCACTGGTTGAGGGTTGAGGTGGTTTGGCCTCTAGAAGCCCTAGTTTTGTTTTGATTGGTGTGCTTTATGAGATCCCAAAATAATGCTTGGAATATGGCACAGGGGTGACTGGCTGAAAGAAATATTTGGTTCAACCTAGTCTATGGCTGTGTGGTTTGGGGAAATCCCATACCTAGTCGACTTATAAAATCATAAATAAGAGTTATTTCTCCTTGGTATTTCATGGTATGTGGTTTATATGGTTGTTATATCCTTGATATTTATGTTGTTTATATGTTGGTTATGAGTGAGTTTTATGACAGTGATAATGTATGGCTCTCATCATGTTTTGGTTAATCAATGAATGTATAATGAATATAATACTTAATGGATGGTAATGCAGTTATTGTGATGACACAATGCTTCTTAGTGATTCTCAGATAAGTCTGAGACTCCTATGCTCAGTTATGTTGTTTAAACTTATAGAATGCATATTTGTGACATGTTTGACGAAATGGTTGTCATGATTAGTAGGGGTCTAGTCAATCCCTTGTTCAAGTTTTTGCATTTTTATCATTTTTTTATGTTACCTTTTAGTTATGGAAGTTTCATGGAGTTTTCGACAGTGGTCTGAGTCTTGGTACTGAAAACGTGGCACAAAATATGGAGTCTTTGGCATATAACTACCTGGAAAAGTCCCCAATCGCAGGCATGCCTTACTGTGGGAGTGACTAGAGGTTCCCAATCACATGCATGCATATGTCAAGGGAGCGACTAAGACTTTGATGTAGGAAAATTTCAGTTTGTCTCAAGGGTTGATCACCTGGATGGGTTAGATGGATCTTAGGGGTTATGTCACATGCGTATAAGGTCAGTTTCTGTTCCATCAGTTCCACTTCCTTAACTGGTACATAGGGATTTGAATCATTTCATAGTAACTCTTCATCGCATGCTTACCCCGGTTGGCCAATTACTTGGGTTGATGTGGGAGGAGGGTGTTACAGAGTGGTATTAGAGCATGGTTTTTTTCTCCTTGGGTGATTTCTAGTTTCTGTTCCCCTTGAATGAATGTGTTTTCATATGTATAGGTTGGTTGCATATGGGTCCTAGTGGTTGTGGTTTATGTTATTTTTTTGTACGCATGGCATTGGTCATGATTGTAGTGGTGTCGCCATGTGAAAGTTGATGTTTTCATTGTTGAATGAATTTGTTGTGGGTGTATATCAATCATGCATTGGTTATCTGTTATACATACATTGGTTGGATTATGGTCGTTGTGCATGAAATCATGGTATGTGGTTAGCATAGTCACGCATTGATAACTGGATAATGGTTGAAAAGATGCTTAAATGTTGATTTGATTATGTTTATATATATATATAGTGTGCTAATATGGTTAGTACTACAAACGAGACATCCTCCCTGAATTATACTAAGGTACGTTGGTTTGTTTATGATTTGGTTTAGCTGACATCATATACCTTGCAGGAAGAAGAGATCAAAGATGACTAGAAAGATGGTAGAATACAGCGACTCTCCCTATGAATCACATGAGCAACGTGGTGTTGGGAACTCTTCTGACTTAGTAGACACATTGAGAAATTTGAAGGAGGAAATAAGGAGTTGCAAAGAAGATAAAGATATAATCATGCAGGCATAGGAGAAACAAGAAAAAGTCAATGCATTAATTATTCAGAGCTTTTCAGAATTGCAGAGACAGGGACCACTCCAGATCAGTTATGGACAGGAGGATAGGACTAATGGGGCCTATGGAAGTAGAACCCATAGTGAGCATAGGTCATATAGAGATGACACGATCAACGATGGCAGGTTCTTGGATACTCTAGACAGGAGGGGTGATGGACATAGGTACTATTCTAGTTCTAGTTATGACAGGTATCATAGTTGTCATCGTTATCATCCTTACACGAGAAGTGATAGAGGTATTTTTTAGATGATTTCAAGAAATAAATGCCACATACATTTTATGGGTAAATGAAGAAAACACAGGATGCAGAAGCATGGTTTCCTGGAATGAATTAATTCTTTAGATTGCATGATTACTTAGAGAACATGAAGGCTAGAATAATTGCATTTAGTCTTAAAGGTAAAGTAGATATTTGGTGGGAATATGTAAAGAATGTCAGAGATATTTATGAGGAGGAGTTGACTTGGAGTGAATTTGAGATACTATTTAGGAAGAAGTATCTTTTAGATAGATATTATGATGACATGGAAAAATATTTTTATGAGCTAAAAATGGGATCTATGACCAATGAGGAGTACACTAGAGGATTTCTAGAGTTGTTGAGATACATGCCTTACCTCAAGGAGGATAAGGCCAAGATTCAGAGATTCATCAGTGGGTTACTGATATCATTCAAATAGAGGATTGAGTTTGATAAGCCTAGATCATTGGATGGAGCCATCCGGAAGCTAAAGCATTGTTATGAGCAATCAAAGCATAGGCCTAAGACTAATCAGGACTGGAAAGGTATTGATAAGAATAAAGGGACATGGGATAAGAAGCGATCAAAGACTCAAGACATAGGTAACAAAGAGAATGCAACATTGCACATGAAGTTCAATGCACCTGACAAAAGGCAGGGATTTCAGTTTGATGAGCAGAACAAGTGTGCAGGTTGGAATCCTATATAGTATTGGACTTGTGGAAAAGATCATCACAGGATATATTGTCCACAACATCAGCATGGTAGACCACATATCTACAATGCTCAGGAAGCATAGACAGAGGGGGATGTTGGACAGAGTTTTCCTTGGATCTATGCAGCATTGGATAATAGGCAGGAAAATCACCAAGCATCTATTATTGATATGGACAGTAAGCTTTGTGATCAAGTTGTTTCTATTTTGATTGACCCTATATCTAATTATAGTTATGTTAATCCTGAGCTGGTGGATAAGTGCGGTTTGAATAAATAATTGCATGCATTATATTGGTTAGTACAGTTGGCTACAGGTACAAAGAAGCGAGTTCGTCATTGGGTAAGAGCTTGTGAATTTGAGTTGAATGGTATGTCTACGTCAGCACATTTGAATGTATTGTTGTTGGGTTCATATAAAATGCTTTCAGGTATGGACTGATTGTATCTCCATAGCACCAAAGTGGATTTTTATGACAAATCCAATTAGTGTTTGGATGATAATGGACAACATAGAGTCTTGTAGGGTAAGAATAAAGAAACATCGGTTACAATGGTGACAACTATGCAAGCGAAGCGCAGTCATAGAAAAGGATGTGTGTTATATGCAGTACATATTTCCAGTGATAGAGGTAAGGAAGTTGAGGATTGAGATGTATTGAGCAAGTACCCGATTTTACAACAGTTTTAGGATGTGTTTCCAGCAAATATTTCAGAGTTTCTGTCTCACAGAGAAGTGGATTTTTCTATTAGTCGGTACCATATGCAACACCAACATCAAAATCACCATACAAGATTAGCACTCCAGAGTTAGTAGAGATGAAGTTGCAGCTGAAGGAAATGCTTGACAAGGGATACATTAGGCAAAGTGTATCAACATGGGGTGCACCAGTATTGTTTATGAAGAAGAAGGATGGTACTCTTAGGTTGTGCATTTATTATGGGCAGTTGAACAAGGTGACCATTAAGAACAGGTATTCATTGTCGAGGATTGATGACTTGTTCGATCAATTGAAGGGAGCAATAGTGTTTTTGAAGATTTATCTGAGATAAGGATATCATCAGGTACGCATTAAAGAAGATGACATTCACAAGACAAATTTCTGGACCAGGTACATACATCATGATTTTGTTGTACTTCCATTTGGTTTGACTAATGCTCCAGCTACTTTTATGTGCTTGATGAATAGTGTGTTGTGTCCTTATCTGCAGAAGTTTTTTATTGTATTTATTGATGATATATTGGTACATTATAAGAATGAGGAAGAGCATGCTGAACATTTAGCAGTAGTGTTGAGATTTCTAAGAGAGCATCAATTGTATGCTAACATTAACAAATGTAGTTTCTTTTAGATAGAGGTACATTACTTGGGACATGTGGTTTCCAAGGAAGGCATAGCAGTGGACTCGGAGAAGATAAGGGCTATCATGGAGTGGGAAGCTCCTAGGAATGTGGATGAGGTAAGGTCCTTTATGGGGTTAGTAGGTTATTACAAGAGGTTCATAAAGAAATTCTCATATATTTTATATCCCATCAAATAAATACAAAGGAAGGTAAGAATTTTGAATGGACAGAGGAATGTGCAACAAGTTTTGAGCAGTTGAAACAATTTCTAACACATGGTCGAGTTCTAAATATTACAGATCCGAACAAAGATTTCGTGGTATGTAAAGATGCTTGTAAGAGAGGATTTGATGGAGTTCTTATACATGAAGGATAGGTAGTGTGCTATGAGTCATGGAAACTAAATGAGCATGAGAAAAACTATCTAGCACATGATCATGAGTTGGCAATGATCATTCATGCATTGAAGATGTGGAGGAATTATCTTGTTGGCAGGAGATTTGTACTGATGAGAGATCATAGTGGATTGAGGTATATATTTTACCAACTAAATTTAAATGACAGGCAAGCTAGATGGTTGGCCATGATCAACGAGTTCGACTTTGAGATCAAGTACATTAAATGTAAAGAGAATAGACTTGCAGATTTTGTTAGCAAGCGGATACACGTGAACCACAAACAACTATGAGTGTGATATTTTCAGCGAATGATATTGTTTGTCTGATGTATTAATCTTAAATGATGTGGTTTACTAGGTACCTAACACGGGTCATAACCTTGGTAGATACAACTAATATGTGTAGATTATTGATATTTATTAGAATTTTAAGTATCTAATGGGAATAATTCTATTAGACTACAATGAGGAAAAAGAAGGAATATGATTGTTGATGGAAAAAATGAATCTCACCATTTAGTCACTAGATCGCAAACTTGGGTGTGTTTAAGCACTCGCTGCTCATGTGAGATTAGGAAAATGTTTATTGCAGTTGAGGCCTTGGAATCTCATCACTCTGTGCTTTTAATTTTCTAGTTTAGTATATAGTTTTTCAATTAGATTATGGTATTTATGGCCCAGTTATATGAGCTAGTTTCTTTCACAAATTATTGGACATTAGTAATTTGCTTAAATGGTTTCTTATTAGTCTTTGTTTTTTTATCTAGTCTAGATTCCTTGGTGACAGGAAAAAATAGACATTTTCATATAATATAAATTATTTTGAAATTGAAAATAGAAAATTTTACCCTAAAAAGAAAATCATTAATTAAAAATAAATAAATTCTATCAATATTTACTAGCCTGGATCCATCTTAACTCTAGATCTACCGAGCATCAAGAGGGATTAAATCTCTTTTCTCTCTAAAAGAGGTTTTCATCTTAGGAGATTTGATCCCTCTCTGCACTTGGTATATCCGGGGTTAAGATGGATCTAGGTTGGTTTAATTTCACCCTTTAAACATGCTATATTCCACATGAATACCATGAGGTTATTATTACTTTTATTTTATTTTGATTGAGAAAATTTTTTTCACATAAGGTTATTTTTTATTTTTAGGGTTAAACAAGAGATTACATTACATTACACAACATTACACAACAACATCTCTACAATAATGAGCTAGAGGGGGCCGAGATAGAAACCATAAAATAAAAGATAAAAGATAAAGGCTAGGATATTTACTAATTAATGTGAGATTATTTCAAAAAAAAAATCCAACTCATCAAAAATATCTCAACATTTTAGTAAATAATTAAAAAAATTTATAATATAAATAATATATTGATTTAAATAAATAGTAAAAAATTAAAAAATAATAGAAATGTATATTTTTTTTTAAATCATGAAAACATAACTAATCATTTAAAAGGAAATATAAGATTTTGAAAATAAATTATTTTTATAATATTTATCTATAAAATTAAAATGTAAAAGAAGATTAAATATTTTAATTAATAAACTTATATTTTATTAATATCTAGATTAAAGGCCCATGTGATCTAAGAGGATCTTGGAAAGGCCAAAAAATCAAAATTCTCAAAACTTAATAGAAACAGTTCCATGTTGAAGAGCTTGAAAAGACAATTCAATCGCAACATGAATCACATCAAACGAAGTCTGTATGAAGAAGTTAGGACATTCTAAATATTTTTACCAACAGGAAAAAAATTCAAACTTTCCAGGACACGTGGCATCCCCTAGATGTGACACATGACAATATAGACATGGATATGTGGGATGGTGTGGTGCAAAGTAAATATGGCATGTGACATTGACTCAGCAGTGACATGGCAGAGGATGTAAGTCTTAGTGTTGCTATTTGAATAGGCACCACATGGCAAGGCCACAGGATGAAATGTGTCAGAGGTAGTGATGTGGTGGATGACATAGAAACCTATGTGGAAGAATGGATGATAGACATGTGGTTTAGTTTGAATCGATGAGTTGGACCATTGAGGAAGTGACACATGACACCCTTCGTACATATCCACGTGGAATATCATTGATAGTGATGAGGAAAAATCCATAGGCACCACATGTCCCAATCACTGGGAACCACGTGGCATCCATCGGTTGGTCAAGTTGGTCTACCAAAATTGTTTATGGTTATAACAGTTAGGGGTCAAACCCTGACCTTATCAAAAATAGGCCAATTGAATGTTGTTGCGTTACAATGTATGGTCAACAAATAAAGTGGGTGATTAATGTATAGTAATCAACTCCACATTAAACAACTAAAAGGGGAGGCCCATGAGTTTTACCCTGGGACCTATCCCCAACAAAACTACCTAAACTTAATGCACTAGCCAGTCCACCAACAAGACACTTTGTGATGTTTTCCCACAAATTTGTATGTAAACCAATGTTTATACATCTGTTGGGGGAGAGGGTCCCATGACCCTAGCTATGGGTATGAATTCCAAGGAGGAAAAAAACATGCCCACTGTCAGGCATGAAGTTCGAGGAAACCTGTATTAATTGCAAAGAGGTACATCTACATGGCATGAAGTCTGAGGAAAAGAAGCTAAGAGGGGTCAAGAACTGACGGTAACAAACACCTATGGTATTTATAGTCACTCCTTCATGATTTTTTGAGACAATTCCAGTCATGTAAAAATAATTTGGATTTGAGCAGTGTAGTTGAGGGCTCATGGTTAAAAGCCCATATGTGTCATTCATGCTTGGCATGAGTTTCGAGACAAAGATGCACTTTTTAGAAGTTAGTCGTGCTTACAATCTAAAATTTCAAAATGATGAGATATGCGTGTTTGTGTTGTGTTTGCTGAGTCTTAAGCATTTGATTGAGATGTTTGGCACAAAAACTAGTGTAAGTATCATTTATTGTTGATTTTCCCACTTTTGAGATTTGTAAGAGGGGAGAATATGTACTTTCACATTCTATATGATATTAATATGTTCCATCAAGGCAACAAAATATAAATTATTTCATAGAATTATTTACTTGAGCCTAGGCACACAAACTGAGATGATGTGGTACTGAAAAGACCATTGCCACTTGAAGTAAGAGTTCAGTCCTTATGTATTGTCAAAGAAGAATGTCTCTTTGAAGGAGAGACATTGCCACTTGAAGTGAGAGTCCAATCCTTTTTTATTTTCAAAGGAAAATTCGTCATTGAAGGAGAGACATTTCCACTTGAAGTGTGAGTTCAATCATTTTGTATTGTAAAAGTAGAACGTATCTTTGAAGGAGAGACATTGCCACTTGAAGTGGAGTTTAGTCCTTTTTTATTGTCAAAGGAGAATTTCTCTTTGAAGGAGATACATTACCAGTTGAAGTGAGAGTTCATTCCTTTTTTATTGACAAAGAAGAGCATCTCTATTAAAGATCAGTTAAGGAAGCAGAGTCGAGAGACGTAGCCCACACTAGGTGAACTATGTTACCAACTTGGTGATCTCTTCTCTTATGTGATTGATATCCTATATCATGTTTTATTATGCATGTTATTTCCAAAATTATGATCATTAAATGCATTAATAAATGAATTACGAGACTATCAGAACATTCACAAGTTTAATTGGATTCAGTCATGTTAATGCAATCAAGTCAGAAGATCATTATTAAGAATAGAGTATTGTTCAAGGGGCTTTCAACTAAACCAAGTTTGGGATCAATTTCCCCTCAGATCCAGATCAATATCGGTATCAGAGTAGGTCTGATAGTGATCGTAGGTATTGAATCAGATATGGGAAAAGCATTGAAGAATGCATGGCTCAAAAAACTCAAGGAAATCAACTAGATCATTCAAGTAGAGAATGTTGAGTTGAGAATATTGCTACAAGAAGTAGAAGAGGATAAGAAGAGATTTCAAATTCATTTATAAGCCATAGAAGAGACCTTGGTAAAGTTGTAGTGTAATAAAGACTTACCGAATCCATCCTCACCTGATCCAGAATCGACAACTGAGATAAGCAGTGTTAGTAATTATTTTGTTTCATGTTCTCCCCTTTATGATGAATATTTTGGTGGCTTGAAGGCAATGAAGAAAATAGGATATGAAGGAAAATGCCTTGAATTTAATGTCTAAGGCATTTTTAATCCCATCCAAGTAGTATAACTACCTCGATATGCAGGACTAGGCTATGGAAGAGAGGAAAATGAAGCATTCTCTAATACCACTGATGAAAGAAAATCCAAAGGCATAGAAGAAAGAGAGTATTCAAGTCATGAGTCTGAATCATTGTAGGTTGAGATCACATCACACCATTCCAATGATCGTGATTGCAAGTCATCTCCAAATGGAGGTGAGCATTTCAGAGGATGTGCTAAGTAATTTTCTCCTCACTAGATCTACACCAAAGAAAACCATTCAAGTTATAACTATTCCAACGTTCCGTTTGATTATAAGAAAATTGGTAATGTAAGGAAAATTTTATGGCATAGAAAACCATTTACATTTTGTGGTTTGAATATCCATGTTGTTTCCAAGTGCTATAAAATAATGTATTTGTAGAGGAAAGTTATGTCGACTAGGAAGGAGATACGACATAAAGACCCCTCTCTAGATCAGGAGAAAAATAAGGGAGAGAAAGTCTGGATGTTGAAAAATTAATGCACCTATTGCAGCAAGAGTGGGAAATAGAGAGATACATGTTGGAATATCCATCTATATCTATGTCCAAAGAAGGACCAAAATTTTATGAAAACAGCTATGAAGAAAGAAACGCTTGTGCAAGAACTAACAGATGAGACAGTAGATCACATTGAAGTCGCTCGGGAAGAAAGATAGCTACAAGACGATAGCCCATTAGCTTGGTTATGTAAGAGATGGGTAGCCTTTTTAAGTAGTTGAGTGTGGCCACCATCATAAATCACATGTTTCTTTTGAAGACCCCATAGATGGGTGAATTATTTCGTGAAAGTGATAAATTATATTACATCGCTTAAGTATGCAACATAGTCATATTTTAGTCCTTTTTTTGTGTGGAAAACGGTATGGATTTTGTTGTAAAATAGAGAAAACATGTATGAGTTTTGTATGTAAAATTTTGGAGTCCAAAAGTCCTTCAATTGAGAGGAATAATCTAGGAGGATCTTGGGAAAGAAACTAATTCGTAATTCCCAAAACTTAATGGAAATAGTTCCATGTTGGAGACCTTGATGAGATGATTCCAAAAAAACTTGAATCACGTCGAATGGAGTCCGTATGAATAAGTTGTGATGTTATGAAGATTTTAACTAATAGGAAAAACGTAAAACTTGTCAGGACACGTGGAAACACCTAGATGTGACACATGGCAGTACATACAAGGTGACTTATTAGATGTAGGAATATGTTGCACCATGTGGATATGATGCATGGAACTGAGTCAGCAGTGACATGGTAGAAGTAATGTTGTGGTAGAGGATGTAAGTGCTGACCTGGTTGGTTGAATAGGTGCCATGTGGCAAGGTCGTTGGCTAACATGTGGCAAAGGAAGTGATGTGGTGATTGACTTAGGTGTTGATATGGAAAAATGGACAAGAGACATGCTTGAGTCTGAATGGCTGAGGTGGACCATTCAAGAAGTGACACATGGCACCCTACATACACATCGACATGCCATATCATTGATAGTGACATGGAACAATCATTGGCAACAATGTGACATCTCGTTAGTGGTGATGTGGACCAATCCATAGGTACCATGTGTCCCAATCATTGGGTATCATTAGGTTCAATGTGGCACACTGCAGTTGGCCAAGTTGGTCTAGATTTTTTTTTTATGGTTGTAACGGTCAACGACTGAACCCTAACCTTGGCGAAAGAGGGCCAATGGAACATTGTTGAATCAGAACGAATGGTTAATGAATAAATTGAGCAAGTAATGTATATTAATAAACTCTATTTCAAACAACTAAAAGGGAAGAACTAGGGCTCTAGTATAAATACTTTATGTTTTTTATTTTTTTTTCCTGCATATTTTCCCATCAATTTTACTTGAAATCTTGTAGAGATTTCTTGTAATCATAAGTTTGAGCTATAAAACATGCATAATATGAGTTCTCCATGGGTTTTTTAATGCGTTAAATCCATTTATGCATTCAAAAACCTATTTTAAATGACAAAAAATCATAATTTCACAAAGAAAAAGCCAAAACTTAGAAGAGTTATATTGTTGTTGTGAAACTAGCTCCAAAAAAAGAAGAAAAAGAGATATCAACGCCTTAGAAATAAGCCACTTCGAGGGGGAAACCTCCAATACATTACATGAATGAATAATTCTTGGATGATTCAAATTACAAAACCTCCTTTCTATATATAGGAGTCCATGGGGCCACAATGTAATCCTAGCCCACCTAACAATAATAATTTAAGGGCACAATAATAACAAAATGGGGGTTACAAGGGTACAATAATAACAATAAGGGGTTTACACTAACAATAATAAGGGGCTATACTAGTGATATAGGGACCTAACATGCCCCTCTCCTTCAAAAAAATTGTTGTCCTCAACACTTGAGTAGCTCTGGGTGCTTCTGTATAAAATTCTCATTCTCCCATGTAGAATCTTCAGTGGGTAAGTTCTTCCACTTGATGAGATACTCTGAAATTGATCGATTCCGTAGTTGTCGAGTTCTTTTTTCCATGACTGCTTCAGGTTCCAATATGATTTTCCCTTCCCCATCAAGTTCTGGCAATACTGTTTGAACTGGAAGATCTTCACCTATAACCTTCTTTAAGCATGAAACATGGAAAACCGGATGTACTCGCGAAGAAGCAGGAAGCTCCAATTTGTATGCCATAGTACCAATCTTTTGCAACACCTTGTAAGGACAATAGTACTTTGGCGATAATTTATTATCCTTCTTAGCTTACTTGAGGGACATATGTTTGTATGGTTGTAGCCGTAAAATTACCTAGTCTCCTTCATCAAAACTTCTCTCGCTGCGATGTTGATATGCCTATTGTTTCATTCAATTTTGTGCCAAATTCAGGTTATCCTTTAAGAGTTGGAGAACTTATTTTTGATGCTCAATGTGATCTTCCACAACTTGAACCTTATAATTTTCTCTTAAAGATGATGTGATGGACGGTGGATGATATCCATAAAGTGCCATAAATGGGGTCATTTTTGCTGCAGTATGGAAGGAAGTGTTATACCACCATTCAGCGAGAGGTAACCACTTGACCCATTGTGTTTGTTTATCAGATACAAAGCAACGAAGATATCCTTTCAAACATTTATTTACTATCTCAGTTTGACCATCAGATTGAGGATGATAAGATGAGCTATGAGCTAATTGAGTACCCAAACAAGAAAATAACTCCGTCCAAAAATTTCCAGTAAAAATGGGATCTCTGTCGCTCACAATAAACCTTGGGTTTCCATGTAGCTTTTGAATTGTGTCCATAAATGTAGTAGCAACTGTACTTGCTTTAAATGGATGAGATAATGCACAAAAGTGTGCATACTTGGTAAGTCCATCAACTACCACCATGATGACACTCTTTCCTTCAGACTTAGGTAAACCTGTGATAAAATCCATTGAAATCTCCTCCCAACGTTGACTTGGAATGGATAAAGGTTGTAGAAGTCCTGGGGTCTTAATTGTTTCCACTTTATTCTGCTGGCAAACCAAACATTCCGCCACAAATTTTTGAATATTAGATTTAAGGCCATCCCAAAAAAATTCTTTCTTCACCTTGTGGTAAGTTTTTAAAAATCCTGAGTGTCCTCCTAAAGGAGAAGTGTGCAATTCCAAAAGAATCTTTTGTTTTAGTTAGGAATTATTACAAAGATATAAGCGATCTTTGTACCATAAGGAATCATTTTTCCAACTAAATGTATCAGATGTACTAGGATCTTGCTGCAACTTTTGAATGAGTGTCCATACATCTTTGTCCTTCTTCCATTCATCTCTTGCTTTGGTTATCCAATCTGGTTGGATAATAGATATGGCACAAAGAAATGCTTCCACCTCTTCATTCTTTCTTGAGAGTGCATCTGCAACAACATTAAGCTTTCCTTTTTTGTAGATTATTTCAAAGTCATAACCCAACATCTTTGTGACCCATTTTTGTTGCTCTTCTGAAGATAGTATTTTTTCCAAAAAGTGTTTAAGACTATCATGATCAGTTTTTACCTTGAAGTGTCTTCCCATTAGGTAAGTTCTCCATTTCTTTAGTGCATGCATTATTGCTAACATTTCCTTCTCATAAATAGGTTTCTGTAAATACTTTCCTTTGATTGGACGACTTTCAAAAGCAATGGGTCTTCCTTCCTGCATTAAAACTGCACCAATTCCATTTCCTGAGGCATCACATTCCACAATAAAGGTTTTGGTGAAGTCTGGCGTAGCTAAGACCGGTGCTAGGCACATTGCCTCTTTAAGATGTTCAAAGGCCTTAGTTGCTTCAAGAG
Source organism: Pinus albicaulis (assembly GCA_034641835.2). NCBI lineage: Eukaryota > Viridiplantae > Streptophyta > Pinopsida > Pinales > Pinaceae > Pinus > Pinus albicaulis. Next base: position 180,951 of record JAXQQM020060698.1, on the reverse strand, counting down.
TCCATGAAAATGCATCTTTCTTCAATAATGTTGTTAGAGGTGCTGCTATTCTCCCATAATTCTTAACAAACTTTCGATAATACCCTGTTAACTTGAGAAATCCTCGCAACTGCTTTATGGTTGTGGGGACTTTCCATTCCTTAATGGCTTTAATTTTGTTAGGGTCTACCTTAACACCCTCATGAGATACAATATGACCCAGATATTCCACCTCTTGCACTCCAAAGAAACATTTGGATGTTTTTGCATATAATTGTTTCTCTTGCAATAGTTTGAGCACCCTGTCAACATGTTGAATGTGATCCTTCCAAGACCTGCTGTAGATTAGTATATCATCAAAAAATACTAGCACAAATTTTCTAAGGAAGGGTTTGAAAATGGAATTCATCGACCCTTGAAATGTAGAAGGTGCATTGGTAAAGCCAAAAGGCATGACCAAAAATTCATAATGACCCTCATGAGTTTGAAATGCTGTTTTTGGAATATCTTCAGTCTTCATTCTAATTTGATGATATCCTGAACGAAGATCCAACTTGGTAAAATAAATTGCTCCATGTAATTCATCCATTAATTCATCAATCACAGGAATGGGAAATTTATCTTTAATGGTGAGCTTATTGAGCTCCCTATAATCCGGACACATTCGCCATGATCCATCCTTCTTGTGTATCAATACTACAGGAGCAGAGAAAGAACTTTGACTAGGTTGAATTATACCCGCCTCTAACATTTCTGCAATCATACGTTCAATTTCGCTCTTTTGGAAGTAAGGATATCTATAAGGCCTGATGTTTGGAGGAACACTTCCTGGAATCAAATGAATAGCATGATCATGATCACAAATTGGTGGGAGTCCTTTGGGAGTTTCAAACACCTTGGAATGATTGTCCAAGACTTGTTGGAGATCTGCAGAAATAGATGATTTTGATGTTGGAACTTCTAGTGAGCATAATTGTACAATTACGCCTCGCTGTTCTTTCTTTAGAAGCTTTGTCATGACATTAGAGCTTATTATCCTTCCTGGCTTCCCCGCAATACCCCGTAATTCGACTTCCTTTCCTTCTGAAAAAAATTTCAAGAAAAGTTCTTGAAAATTAAAAGCTACCGTCCCCAAAGATTATAACCATTGTACTCCTAGTACAACATCAACACCTCCCATAGGAATGGAAAGCATTGGACTAGTCAATACATATTCCCCCATGGTTAGCTTGATATTATGGCATTTTTTAGAGCAATTTATAGTTCCTCCATTTGCAACCATCACTTGACATTCTGGTGCTGGGTATAGGAAACAATTCAATTCCTTGGCTACCTTACAATGAATAAAATTATGGGTACTACCTGAATCAATCAACACTATTACCTTTTTCTTCTTGATATGTCCTTCTATCTTGAGACTTTGAGGAGTGGTAATTCCTGCCAATGCATTACACGATATGGTCAGACTCATTTCTTCCTCTTCTTTTGAAGATTCTTGTTCATTTTCTTCTTCCTCTTCACAATCTATGTAAAATAATTTCTTCTCAGCACACTTATGACCTTTAGTATATTTTCTATCACAACTGTAGCAAAGCCCTTTTTCTCTTTTTTCTTCCAATTGTTGTGGTGTCAACCTTGTAGGTTGTGGAAATCTAGGCGTAGCAACACTTCCTTCTGTAGCAACACTTCCTTCTTTATAGAATTGAGTGGTAGGCTTCCTTGTCGCCATAATTTTACATTCAACTTTTCTTGCCAACCTAAATGCCTTCTCCAATGAATCAGGTTCCAAAACACGAACTTCATGTTGGATGTTATCCTTTAGAGTACCTAAGAAGAGATCAATCCTGTGTTCCTCTGGAATATTAGTTACCCTTATATTCAATTTTTGAAGTCCTCAATGTGCTGCCCCACTAAACCCTTTTGTTTGAGATTTATCAATTGGCTAAAGAAGGTGTTGCTCTTTGTATCCTCATAATGTGCTATCATTTCCTCCGTAAAAATTGACTAAGTGACAATTTTTTTATGGAAGCAAAGCCATCGATACCATACAAATGTATTTTGTTCTAAATGTAAAGTTGCAATGCATACCTTTTGTGTGTTTTTCACATTATGGAGATCAAAATATTGCTCCATCTGTAGTATCCATGTTACAGGATCCTTTCCATCAAACTTCCTCATATCCTTTTTTGGAATATGGTGGTTCTTCCCTCCAACAGTAGAGTTTATGAAATCACGATTAACATTTATTTTGTTCTCATCATGAGTTTCCTCTACTATCTTTTCACCATTAGGAAACATTTCTTGTATCAAATTTTCCAAACCTTCGATGTCTACTTTTAGATCCTTCTTCATGTTTTCCATGTTGTCTTTCATTTTTTCATCGATCTTAGCTTCCATGTCATCCATCTTAGCTTCCATGCCCACTTCCATGCCATCCATCTTAGCTTCCAAACCATTCATCTTAGCTTCCACACCTTTCTTAAAACCATCCATCTTAGTTTCCATGCCTTTCTTCAAAACTTCCATTTCATTTTTTGTTGTTCTTTGTGAGAGCGAAATTTATTGCACTTGCTCTTGTAATTTTGATATGTCATGTTGCCATTCTTCATCTTCATGAGTCATAGTAGAGCCTTCTAAAGGCTTAATGGGTGTTGAATTATTTTTAGGGGCCATTTTAGAATCCAATACTGATATCTATTCTACAATATGCCTTTGGGATCAATTTAACTTGATTATTCAAACAAGACTTGTGCAATTTGAAAAAATACACACCTTTTTCTTGCTTTGAGGAGCTCGATATTGAAATTGTATTATCTCTGTGATTACAGATCGTCAATATCTGAAATTCAGCACTGTAGTAGCCCTTTGAAGCTTCTTTCAAATTCCATAGGTATGATCTGATTTGGATTCTTCAAGGCAAATCTATGTCCAATCTCCCACAATGACCCAATTTTGGACTTGTTCAATAGAGAAAACTTGTACAACTTGCCTCATCTCACTGTTTCCTCCTTTGGCTTTGAAATTGATAGAATGAAAAATACAGTCCGTGTACTTTTGGCCAATGTTTATGGCATTCCAATCCGATGCTCAGAGAGAGAGCTATGAATATTTTCCCATGATCACCTCTTTGAGATGAAATTTAGAAGCCTAAAAACTCCCTAACTTCCACATATCATATCTCCGAAAATATTGTGAAACAATATCTGAAATGTTGCGAAAATCTTCCTCAGGATGCTTCCTTTTCACTCTAAAAATTTCAGCTTCTGAACCATCGTAGAAAAAAATTTATTACGAAAATACAACGATGACCTGTTTAGGTTAAATTCAGGAGCCTGCAAAATGACCTAACTTGCACAAATCATATCTCCAAAAATATTGTGAACCAAGCTTTGAAATTTTGTGACAATGTTCCTCAGAATTTTTGCTTCGCACCCTAAAAATTTCAGATTCTGAACCTTCGTAGAAAAAGCGTTATAGTGAAAATTCCATGATGACCTTCTTGGAGCAGCGAAACCCTAGAATCTCAAAGCTCTGAAACCAAATGTTGTGAAACCAGCTCCAAAAATAGAAGGAAAGAGATATCAATGCCTTATAAATAAGACACTTTGAGGGGGAAACCTTCAATACATTACATTAATGAATAATTCTTGGATGATTCAAATTACAAAACCTCCTTTCTATATATAGGAGTCCATGGGGCCACATTGTAATCCTAGTGGGGCCACAATGTAATCATGACTGACCTAAAAATAATAATTTAAGGGCACAATAATAACAATATGGGGGTTACAGGAGTACAATAATAACAATAAGGGGGTTACACTAACAACAATAAGGGACTATAATAGTAATATAGGGACCTAACAATTTCCCATTCAAAAAAGAGGTTTTCTTTCAATTGTGCAAATTACTTGTGAGTTCGGTTGTGAGCCAAGGCTCGAGAAACTGACACTAGGATTGTAGCCTCAATGTTGGATGGAAAAATAATTTCCCCTTGTAAAATAATTTTGAATTGTGAACCATTTACCAGGTAGGTTGAGTCTAGGTTGGGGCTAGTTGTTACTAGGATTGTGGCCTCGAAACAACTTGTTTTCTTCCAATTGGATTCTACAGTGAACTTCTCCCACAAGTTCTTATCAAGTCTAAGCATCAAACTGCCAAAAAATAATATATAAACATAATAACTCTCTAAAACTATATTAATAGTAATAAGATCGGACATTGTCTTAAAGCACTGATACATGGGTACACCTTGGGAATCATTCACCTGGAAACAAAGCCAAAATTATTGAAATTGAAAATGCCTCCAAAATTCCTTTGAACTCACCAGCATTATTGAAGCAAAGATATACAAGATCTTACATTTGTCAGAAAAATATTTTTAAAATTTTGAGGATGGTTGTGAACTGATAGAAAAAAGAACATCCTTAAAAAATGTACTTGCTTATTGATGATTGGTCATGTGCTACGACCCCATATATTAAAAAATTTCATGTGAACGATGTATGTTATCCGTATATTGTCTCGTCGTTTCTCATTAATGAGAAGGAAAATAAATAACATGGACTATAGTTGAGTTAGTTATGCATGTCATATGTAATAATTATTTTTATAGCATTGATTCTTCATATGACTTGAATATTTGCTCTATTGATTTTTTGATAATATGTTATGGGCCACCACTGACATGTGAAAATTATCCTACATCATAGTGTAACCTATGGAACAACAAAAGTGTCATTTAAACTACAATTTGTACAAGATATCCAGAGTTGAAACAGAGCAATCTAAATATCCGAAATCTCTCGGTCATAAAGAACGATGTTTATCGCCATTTATGAAACATTAAAATACTTTAATACATTGTGCTTTCTTGAATACAAACTCTCCACCACAGACCCCCACATTAATTCCATGAGAATATGATCATGGAGAGGATGCAAAACATGGAGGATAGCCTTCGGTCAACTGTAGAGTCCTTGATATGGAGACTTCTTCTTAGGAAACATTATTTGTTCACATTGGTGGAAAAAATCCATTTGTTTCAATTGAAATTGCAACATTCAAATGGTTTTATAAAAAGCCAAGTCAAGAATACTGAACTAGGGAGCATATTGATTGCAATAATGGCAAGCAACGTGAATAAAATAGAGTTCTAGATTTGCACATGAACTAATAAGAAAAATCTAGGTGATCTGGGAGCTCTCAGTCCCATCAATCCACATAAAAGTGGAGGACTCTCAGGAAATCAATCATCTTCAAGTTATGTAAATACAAGAGCATGAAGAGTGGGGTGGAAATTACAAGCTTCAGAGGGAGATGTTTGAGAAAATTCACAAGAGGAAGATTGAGATTATGATTGAATACAATAATCGCATGCAAGAATACTATAAAAAAATGTACAATATGGAGAGATTTAGGATCAAGTGGGCCAGGTTTGGAGTAGTTGTGCTCGATGCAGTTGTTCCACCCATCAGAGAATTTAGAGACAGTTTTGGGTAAAGAAAAAATCACAAGTAGGGAAAATTTAAGCATTTGGTCAATCTTTTATTTTTGTTTCTAACAACAATAATTATTAAGACTTTTGTGGTGTTGGTTTTCATTTATGTTTGAAATGTTCATTGTTAGATGAATTTTTGCTTTAGAGTCCAAATTTATGTGTCACCATTTGAAACCAGGTCCATCTTCTGAACATTTAGTTTTCATCTTGAATGTCTTGAAGATAGATTTGCACTTCAAACTCATCAAAAATTCATCCAGCTGTGAATATTGTGAACATAAATAAAAATAAGAATTATTATTATTTTTCTAAAGATCGTTTTACCCGAAATATAAATTTTTATTTGAGAGCATAAAATTACTTTAAATTTGAATAAAAATATATATTTTAAGAATTAATAAGCTCAACTAATGCTTCTGATATAACCATGGATCTTTAAAATATATATTACATCATCCTGGTGGTAACAATGAAATCATCCAAGATTCCCTGATTTAGATTTCCATAAATCCTTCTGAATGAGTAGTGAAAATTTCAATCATGTTTGTGAAGAATTGAATTCATTGGTGCCCAAGGAGGACCCAGTGTTGAGGAAAATAATCCTTGTGAGCGAAAGAGTGGTTTTTTGCATACAGAGGCTAGCTATTGCATCTAGTGTCCAAGAGATCTGGATTGGGAATGTTGACCTGTCATAAGCTGGTATGGGAATTTTTTGCTTCTATTCACAGGTGCTTCTCCCTAAATATATTATGGGGCTTTCCAATGATTGGATGTAGGGCTTGATGAAAGAAATTGAAAAAATTTATGGGATTCCTAAGGATGTTGTGGCCATGTACACTACTCATGTTCTTATTATTTTTCCCAAGGCTAATATAGCTACTTACTTCAATAAAAGGAACACTAAGAGAAACCAAGGAACATCCTACTCCATTACATTGTAGGGAGTTTTAGATCGCTTCACTAATATTTGTCACAGGCTTACTGGCTTCTATGTGTGATGACTTAATCCTAAATAATTTTGATCCTATCAAGTTGGAAATGAATGGTTTAGCTTATCCACTCTTGGATTGGTTTCTAGTTCCATGTTTCCAACATAATCTTACTTGGATTCAACATGCTTTCAATTATAAGATAAGAGATATTTTTGGTCGATTCAAAGGGAGGTGATATTGTCTAGAAAAGTGCATTATGGTGAAGTTGCTTGACTTTCCAGTTGTTCTTGGAGCATGTTATCTTCTAAATAATATTTTTGACTAGCACAATGAGTATTTTGATCCAAAGTTGGCATTTGAACTAGTGGATAATGAGAAGTGTCCAAAAAACGTGTGCAATCTCATATTTCTATGCAAGAAAGGTATAAAATTTCCCACAATTTGTTGCATCATGCTCATACTAGCACTAGTTTTCTCTAGACATACTTTCAAAGCCCTTTTCTTATTTTTGGTATATTTATTAGATTATATTTTCTAAAAACCATATTTATCTTCCATTCATTTTCATGAACTAGAAGCATCCCAATCAAACATGGGATGAATATAGGGTTACATGTAGTTCATGGATATATTACCCACACTTTGTTGTATCATGCTCATGTCAAGACAAGTTTTCTCTAGACATATATCTAAAGCTCTATGCTCTATTATTTTATTGTTATGTTATTCCTTCTTGATTCCATGTCAATCTCCCATGCATGCTCTTGATTCCTCCCACTTCTCCTAAATCTAGAAGCATGCCATTGAGAAATGGGAAGAATGTGGGGGTCACCTTTGGTTGAGTTGGAAAATCTCATGTCTCAAAAATAATTCCATGCCTGTTTTCATTAGGTTTACATGTTAGATATTACAATAAACAACCTGAGAAGCATCCCAATTAGAGATGAGTTGAAAATTATTTGTCAATTTTCCAAGATCAAATTATTTTATCTAAAAAATAAACTATTTAGATACCATATGGAGCTCCATGAAAGTGAGCTTGTTTTGATTCTATTCAATGTTACTTTAATACACACTGGTATTTTTGATATATCGATTTGTTATTTTTTTATGATAAATAGAAGGAACAATTTGATCAAAGCATGTTTTTACCACATTAATGCTTATAAGTATTTTCTCTCTAAGAATATAATAATTAAGGAGGAAACCATAACATAATCATATAACATGATGCTAAGAGATCTGCCATGTCTTTTTCTTATAATTTTTGTTTTTTAATTTTTAAAAGGTGTAGATATTATTCCTTCATTCTTATTAATATCAGTGTTTATCTCATGATCTAAAGCAATGCTAAAATATATATTCGCAAATGTATACTTTTATATGTGATAATATATATTAAATTATGTAAATAGTAACATAATATCTTATTAATAACATTCAATAGTTTTACTTTGTTGGTCATCTTATATGTCTTATAAGATCTCCTTAGTCATATCTCATATAAATAAAAATTGTGACATGTCTGGGTCAAGGACATTTGATTTCAGGGTTATGTAGATTTGATTGTGAGTGTTCATGCAATTTCAGGCCAAAATTCAAGATTCAGTAAGTCATTTGTGTGTTATGGTAATTTTGTTCATTTTTCTTATGATAAATATGTGAAAATTTCTAACATAATTGTGTTATTGAAAGGATAATTTTTTAATTACGTCGTAAGGCATCACTATTTGAAAACAACTTTCCTAGCTTCCACTATGTCCGTGTTTGGGCCATTGGATGAAATGTTAGACGATTGAAATGTTTTAAACCATTAGATCCAATGCCTCCTACAACCTAACTAGCTAACTAACTCACTAAACATTACTAATGTCTTCCACCTTGCTATGAAATACGACACATCCTGTAATTTGAATCATTTCATGGTCTCAGCAAGATGTAGATGCAACTTTTCTGTACAGAATCAAATTACATTTCATGGTCTCGGCAAGATGCAAACGTGGCCTTCTGTACAAAATCTCTTAAATCTTTTAGTAATTTCTCTCATAAATGAAGAACTCTGAGAGTCGAGGTTTTATTTCTAAAATGTTTGGAAATTTTATTTCTCATCATTTATAACCTAGAAATTTTCGAGCTAACGCATTTAGTACAAAATATTTAAAGCTTTGAGCAATTTCTTTTCATAAAATTATTAAATTATGGGTACATTTTGAAATTGATGAATGCGTTTGGATTGTTGTGTTCATAGGACTATCAACCTTTGCATTTTCATTTTCCATTATATCAATTTTAACTGGCGTAACGACTACCTATAATACGGCGTTGACCTTTGGAGGTCTGGTGTCTATGGTGTACGAATGGCTCATTGTTAGTTTTTTCACTGTTCTCGTGGGACTCTCGATGGTTGAGATTTGTTCTGTGTATCCAACGTCCAAGGGTATGTATTACTAGAGTGCTAGACTGTGGGGCAATGAATGGGGACCCTTCGCTTCATGGATGACAGGCTGGTAATTACTTGAACACATGATCTGTGTCTTTTGTTTTTTTAATGCACAGTAAAATTCTGATTATTCAATGCTTCTTCTACAAGTGAGTGAAGGTCCCATGCTTTTCATTTAGGCATTATGAGTGAGGTCAGTCCAATTTTCTCCACAGAAAATTTATCGGTAATCGCTCTAAGGGTTTCTAGTTTTATAGGTTGTTGCTTACTCTGCAACTACACGCAAATACATAGAGACAACACGAGAACAATAGCACAAACACATTGCTTTTGAATTTTTGCTATATTTGCTTGCTACTGCGGCCTCCATTACAATAATATCTCAAGTCTTGTACAAAGCCCTAAACAATGGTGAACCCAAGTTCAAATCCCTGTGTCCCTGTATCATGAAGGTAATGGCAAGCAAAATCCTCTTTAAATTCACAACAATCCACAGAAAATTTATCGGTAATCGCTCTAAGGGTTTCTGGTTTTACAGGCTACCGCTTCCTCTGCAACTACACACGAATACACAGAGAGAGCACGAGAGCAACAACATAGACACATTGCTTTTGAATTTCTACTATCGTGCCAAGGAATGGTGAGCTATGAAAAAAGGCAACAAAAGAACGAAATAAAACAAAAGGTGATTTTTGAACGGGTTCACCTTTTCTTGTGTTTTAATGAATCGAGCTTCTTGTGGGAACTTGAAAATAAAAAGTCAATAAGGTCTAGAATCGCTTATTTGAATTGAAAGCCTATAGAAAAGCATAAGATGTTATGTTTTTTATTTTATTTTTATAAGAATGGACTGCTCCCATTCTCATATTCTTGTATTTCCTTTACTACAACAATGTCCAAGTGCTGGATTTTTTTAATACAGGGTATTGATTTAGTACTCTTGATCAAAAGACCCAGTTGATGTCCTAGATTAATGTTAATATAAAATTCTTTCTAGGAAATGCTGCATATTTCAATTTATGTCGTGAAATTTTCTGATCATTGGCCTTTAATTGGAAGTGCTAGAAATTCAAATGCTATGCTTCTTTTAAATTGTTTTTCCATGTAATATTTTATGCAGTATTTAAGTAGGGTTTAGGTGACTTATGTTGAACAAAAAAACATCAATGAAAAATCCCTGAACCTCCAAAGTATTTACGAAAGTCTTGATGTCTTGAACCAAAGTTGCTAATTTTTTAACAAAAGGATTTGCACCAAACATGCCGCAGCAAACTTCCTGAAATGAAATTGTGAAGCATGACGGCTAATATTAATTATACATGAAAAAATAAGATATATTTTGTTTCTTATTCTCGGATCTAATGCCCTCAACGATAGTGCGATGCCCGATCTATGAACTGCAGACCATACTCAGATGCACCAGTTTTATTTGATCTAAATAGAAAATTCTATCATATTTTTCTCTCACAAGCTCTCGTACACAAAATGAATCCTCGTTTTTGAAGATTCCCTTGCTCTTCTCTGAGTGCACAATAGCATTTTCCTACGATTTCGTAATGGACTGGACATTAATATTAAATGCTTGGAGATGCAATCAAAAAATTCTGCAAATGCTCAAGTCACTTAGGAAGATATGTTGCCTCAAATCTAAGATAGCACGAACAACCTCTAAATTGACTCGTCGTAAATCATAAGCAATGATGAATATGGGAAAGATATATTGAAAAAACAAGGGTGCTTGTTAAAGTTATCGAGCCTTTCTCAATGATGATGAATGTCATAATTGTTTAAGACTAATAATAAATTATTTTCAATACACTCCTAGCCAAAAGGATTCAAAAATAGTAAATAGAGGGTTGATAAATAGTATTTATATGGGACCAACCAAAGAAAACAGAAAGGGGCAATTCTTTTTTATAATCTTCAAATAAATTATTTTAAAATTTTCAATTGACAACAACTAACGTACATCAAATTTATAATGAAAGACAACATTATTACTGAATCTGATGGTTTCTCCTTCATTTATTAAAAATGACTAAAATCACTACATATATCTTCCTTAGCAAGTAAGAATCTTACTGCGTTTCCTTTGCAAAATTTTGTGATGGTGCAATTGCTAGTTAAATATTTATTGGTAAAGAGTTAATTTATTATCAAAACATCACTCTTAGAACATCACTCTTTAGAGCAAAAATATAAACATAATGTTTCTTGACTAGGAGCATAAAAACCCAAAATGTCTCAAAATAAATTTATATGGAGAGTAAAAAAAATCCAAATTCCAACCTTGCATAAAATGAATGGGAATAAGATACAAATACATATACAAATATATATATATATATATATATATATATATATATATATATATATATATATATAGATATATATATATATATATAATATTAACTAAAAATAAATAATAATTTTTAATGCCATTTTTCTCTAATATAGTTTTTGCTAACATTTTTTTTTTAACACGAAAAATACACTAGTTGATATTATGTACCAGGACAAACATTATAAACCAAAAATAAAATTTTTCATAACATTACTATTTCTTCTGTTTTAGCATCGATTCTGATCCTATCTTAATGACCAGGACAAAACATGGACCGGCCCATCTTTAACAGAAAGCAAAATCTTCTCAGACATACACATCGTAACTGTAAAGCTTAGCATTTTTCGGTCAGAAATTTTAGAAAAAAAATAATTAACATCATAAACCCAAAAAGGAAAGCTCCCACTCATAGGAAGTTCACTGTTCCATTTACTCCATGACCATTCGACCTATATAACTGATAATACATTACTCTGAATCTGCCTTCCAGTCCTTTCTTCGATAAACGATTAGCTACATTGTTCTACTCCCTGTAGACATGTCGGAAAGTGATGACCAAAAAGGAGCTCTTCAAAGTGTTTATTCTCTCCAGCCAGTGAGCAATCGGTCCCAGATTAATAGAAATTTTCTGATTCATGTGATCAATCAATACTTTTGATTCCCCAATAATCCATATCTTATCTGTGTATAACTAACTAGCAAACTATAAAAGCCCCCAAAGAGCCAATACTTCAACCTTCATGTTCGTACCGGTTCCACAGTTCCAGAAAATTTTGTAGTGACAATCAGGAGAGATCATTAACCAAGCCCCACAGCCACAGATGGAATGCTGTGAGGCCCCATGAAAAAAAACCTACACGAAAATGAACCTCGTGAGGGTGGAATCTTTTTGACAGATCTCCAGTAGGATTTTTTGCAGTCTTCAAGTGATCCCAAGAGCTATAAATCTGGAAGGCAGTATTGATGGGATGGCTAGGAATGCCCTCAAAAAGTTTCTTGTTTTGAGTACACCAAATATGCAAATGAAAAAGTATCGGAATAGTCCAGACGGATTCCCCTCTGTTGAGCCACCATCTCAAACAGTCCTCCATCAATTGGTATACCGGAATATTAATCTGTAGATTTCCACAAACGATTGCTAAGGTTTCGAGTGCAAAAGGACATAAATAAAACATGTGAAGGTCATCCTCCTCTTCTTTCCCACATAGGAAACACATACCAGGTCCCTGCCAACCTTTTTTCTGCAAATTTATCCAATTTAAATTTTTGTCCTTCCAAACTAACCATAAAAATAAAATCATTTTTATTTGTGCTCTGGTTTTCCATATTCTTTTAAACCAACAAACTGGTTCCTGCAACACCTTTTTTTTTTAATCAAAATAGCATAAATATCCTTTGCTTTCAGTCCATCCTCTACTTTCATTCCCTCCCATAACAATCGGTCTCCTTCAGCCATCCTGCACAGTCCCATCGAACTTATACTATTTGTATACTTCAGCTAGATACCCTCCCATATTTGTTCCAACCCCATTTCGGCAAATCTCTTCAATCTCAGAACCTCCCCAGACCAATCTTTAATAACCTATTGTAAAAATAAAACCCCCTTTGATTTAGGATATGGACTAATTGCACTAAAAGAGGCTGAAGTTCTTCCAACCCCAGCATCATCCTGCTGCCAATTAATATTTTGGACCCATTCCCGAAATACCATTTCATATGCTCCATGATAAAAGACCATAATTTGCCGAAACCCTTCCAGATATAAGATCTACACCTGCACACCTTCCAACCCAATATGGCCATGTCTTCCACTGAAATTCTAGCCAAATACTTCTGTTTGATAATGTCATGCCATTTACCTTTACCATGTAGACACTGACATAAAGATTTTATGATAAGGGAATTCCCAAAAACTTCCAAATGTAATATTCCCCAGCCCCCGCTTTCTATAGGAATCGTCAAACATTCCCACTTGGCAAGATAAATGGCTCTTTTATCTCTTCCCCCCTCCCTAAGTAAAATTAGCCATAATTTTCCTAATTTCTCTCAAATTTTTGTTTGGCAAAATATACAGGTTGTAGAGCTATAAAAAGGGTCTCTTTCACCTTTAATTACCTCACATTAATATGTCAATCCGGGAGCGTTTTGTTATTACAAAGAGTGACTCAATCTGAGGCTATCACTTGTCAGAGTAATGCTAGTAGTACAGTGCTTAAGAAATACAAGAGTAAACGGATGCTTTTCTATAACTAAATTACTTCAAAGAATAAATCACACATTCAGAAAACTCAGCAGCTTATCAGTCAAGGGTTCGGCAGTGATAACCCATCCCTTCGGAAACTGATGGAAAAGAAATTAGAGCATAGACCACGGGCCTGGGAGCTAGACAGTGACTGACAATGCTCACTACAGCCTTAGATCATCTCTCACGCCAAAACAACAAATGCAATTAAATGGAACAACAAATAAAGAATTGAACAGCAATTCTGGAATAGAACAACAAATCTAAAATGGAACAGCAATCGAATAACTAAGTCCCGCGGGTTATAACCAAGCTTAATCTATTAACTCAAATGCACTCTTCGCAATCAAATAACAATCTTTCATTCTTAAGGCAAATCATACGAAACACACTAATGGAACAGCGTTAACTATTGATAAATTATAGAACAGCATTAATAAATCAGAAACGCACACAACACGCTGGAATAATAATCTGATCAACATTAATCAACAGGAATATGACTGTGCTTCCAAATAGATCTGAATCCAACGATTATGAAGAACACTACCTCACACGAATGTATGACACCAATGCTCAATATAACAGCTCTGTAACAAAACAGTAAGAACAGGAAATTAACTCTGAAAGGATTAATAACTTGATGCGGAGTCAACACACAATTCTATCTGTAAAAACCTTAATGATTTAATCTTTGACAGAGCATGTAATATCAATTTAAACGCATAACAGATTACTAAATAACAATGATGAACAAACCACGCAGAAATCAAATAGTAGTGGTACAAAAGCAAGTGTCCTCCGGGGCCGGGCCCTTAGCCTCCAAGGATGCACCGCTTTAAGTTAATCCAGACACAGAGATGAAATAATCACCGAGCTTTTATTAATGCATCGGTCAAAAATACAATGAACCAGTTCTCAACGAGACTTAATACTCAGAGCTGATGTTTAACAGAGAATTACATAAAAGCGTATCGTTCCTCCTATTAAGCTAACAGTGCTGTCCCTTTATATAAAGGTGACGGCGGAGATGTCCAAGTAACAAGATAAATAAAGCAGCGATCCCTCAGGATCGAAGATCCTGAGGGATTCGCCAAACTATTAATTCTTCATCCTTTCCTTTCTTTTGCGCCGAGCTGGTGTCTTCTCCTTCTTTTCCGGACCGATTTGCTTTAATCTGTTTAGCCTTGTTTGCATTCGGTTCTCCTTCAGAGGGACAGCAGTTATCTCGACTTTGTCTTTTCCTTTGGAGCGGAAATTCCTTGTTTTCTCCTTTTCCTGCACAGAAAATAACCATTATCAGTGGTTAAGTCTTGCATATCAATTCTCACATGTTTTGTTATAGTTCCTTATTACTTTCCAAATTCATGATGCAAAAAGGTTTACAAATTCTACTAAAAAGCTACTGAAATAGTCATCAAAAGCATACCTTTTTAGTACTCCACACACCCCCCTGCTTACCTTGTTTCATGTCCTCATGAAAACATTGTAGTTGACATGCAAGGCAGTGAGAGAATACACTGGAGAAGGAGTCTCATTCGGAGGCCTACATCCATGATGAGTGATTAGATAATCAAAGAACTGACCTGTTTGCCCCTCAGGCATCTCATACAGGGCCTGGTATCCGGGTGCAGGGTGCCAAATAATTGGAGTGAGAAATCTATATCCTAACCAGGATGACCCTGCTTTCAGAATGCTCTCGCCATAGAGGTTCAAACGGTTGGCAGCTAATTCAAAATTCTCATACTTAAATGGTTCCCTGAGCTGGATGTTTGGATCAGAGATTCGGTACCGAAACTTGGCTGCATTAATGGCCAGATTTTTGATGGAAAGAAAATATTCTAAACTCTCTCGAATGAGTGTCTCATGCATGGGTCCTAACGTTTCATTGACACCCGGAGTCTTTATGAGGTTTCTATGAGCTTTCCACAACTGCACTGGGTTCCTAGGCTCAGCCCTTACCCGTAAATCTAGACCATTTTCCTGACTCTGGAAAGTATCATAGGCTTTGAGCCACTTAATCTGATTAACCCCGAATGAAATGAATGCTTGTAATTGGATGTCTCCAACGAAAGGGCCTGGGTTCAACTCAGTCTCCTGATCTAGCACAAGGTCATGAAAATAAAGTTCACACAACAATCTCTGGACTTTCACTCCATAATGTTTACAGCAGTCTATAAAGTCATTGACAGTGTTGATTTGTATGGGGGCGCCTGCTTTAACAGCTTTTATTTTTAATTGTAAATACCGTTCTAATAAAAACAGAGCATAGTTTTTAGCAGGGGCCCTACATGCTAAAACGTCATTGTATAAAGAACACAAGGTATTCATCTGCTTGATAACAGTATCTAGTCTACGGGTTACCTGTGCAACTTCCTCTTGTTCCTTTCGCCACCCTTCAAAAGCCTGGCTTTTGGATTGATTGACGTCCTTTAGTTGCTGCTGTAACTCTTCATATTTTTCTCGGGAGACCGTTTGTTCTCTAAGTTGTTTGGCTTCTTGCTGGGCTTGCTTCATCATCCTATGCAAAGTTTTTGTCTTCGGATCTTTTTGCCATAGGTCAGTGGAGGCCGTGAGTTTTACCTGAACTTTCTTATTATGCTGTTTGGAGTTCAGAACCCTTATTACCCCTGAAGGTGGTGCCTCTGTCTGGATTTTCTTGTCGCTGGTCCTCATATCATCCCTTTCTATTTTAACGTGGATATCAGTCTGTTGCTGTTCCTCAGCATCATTTGGAACGGCGGTTGGATTTTCAGTAGGGTTTTGAACAGGAGGGCGATTGTTGGCCCTCTTTTTCTTCCCTCCGGTCTTCCTTACCCTCTGGTTTGCTTTCAGAACTCTAATTTGTTGTCTAAGCTGGGTTATTGTATTCAATAATTTCTGCCGTTCCATTCGCAATTTCTTAACTTCCACCGTTTCATTAGAAGGAATAGCAGGCTGACTGCTGCGGTTTGGACCATGACTAGTTTCTTGGTGTGCTTCCTCGCTGCTCTACTCTGGCTGTTCTGGGGTAGGAACCTTGACTGGTTCTGTCTCTTCCTGGGCAACTGCTTCTTCTGCTCCTACTCCCTCTGGAATTTCCTCTGGTGTCTTGGGAACAGATTGTTCCCGTTCAGTATTTCTCATCTCTTCTTCATCATGAACAGGCAGATTCCCTTTTTCTGCCTCTACTGCATGTGATTTTCCATATGCGTTTTCTTCTTGGGGTTTGTCGTGGAGGTCTGCTGAATTAGAAGGTTGGCCATACTTACCCATATTGGCCAGGACTGTGGCCAATTCGTCTTCTCCCATTGGGTCTTGTAATGGGCTACCTCCCTGCTGTCCCATTTCCTCCTCCTGTTCAGTTTCTGCTTCTATTTCTGTTTCCGAATGCTCGGCTGCTTCTTCTTCGGATTGCTCGTCCTCAATTACCACTGGTTGGCTGGTGCTTTCCTGGAGTTTTTCCAGCCTTCCTCGCATCCGAGCTAACCGGACTGATTTTCTGGGCTTCTCTATCCTTCCTCGCATCCTAGGTAACTGAGCTGATTTTCTGGGCTTTTCTAGCCTTCCTCTCATCCGAGCTAACCGGGCTGATTTCCTGGGCTCCTCAGGCTGCTCGGGTGCATTACTGGCATGCTTATGCTTTGCCGATTCCTGGTGTATCTCTGGTCGTTCTGATGCACTAGCAACATGTTTTTGTTTTGCTAATTCTCTGCGTTTTGCCGGATGTTCTGGTGTGCTTGTAGAATTCTTACGTTTTGGGGATGGTGCTGTCAATCCTCCCTCAATCAGCTCTTCCCAGCTGCTCTGCTGCTGGGTGAGACTATGACTAACTATTAATCGTATTAACCCATGGTGACTGACAACTGACTCTACATGCTGTGCCTTTTTTATGCTTCGTGCAACATCATGCAGTAATGAATTCAGAAGTCCAGGTAGGTTTACAGAGCATTTCTGCTTTAAAACAACTAAGAGTTTAAGATGTCGTGGTCTTACCACGTCTTTCCTTCCTTCGCAGGTGATGTAGCTCTGCACTGTTCTTGCTAATTCCGTCCAGGGTTCTCCTAGCGTTGCTGGCAGAATTCCCTTCCCCTTAATTATCAAGATCTGACCTTCGTCCTGGAAAATTTCCATGATCTTCTGTAATCTTTCCTTCTTTAATGTCCATACTGGTCCGGTGGTGGGTAGTCCCGACACTTCTGCAATTATATCGTCGGTGACCGCTATCCGCTTCCCCCTTACTGTGGAGTGATCATCCTGCAGGTTCTGCAAAAATTCCATCGCTACTGTTTCATTGGACTCCTGCAGGCGACTGAGATAATTCAACCATCCTGCTCTTTCCAGGATCTCCCGGGCAGCAGCGGAGATTGTCAACTTCTGAGGTTCGCTTTGAATTGCCCTTCCTCCCATGGTTTCACTGTGGATTCTCAATGGAACAGCAACTACTTGTGCTGTTTGAAACACAGAGAGGGTGATAATCGCAAGAAAGAAAAAAAAACACAGAGTATGCGACAATGCAACGGAAATGGATTATGAACAGCAACTTGTATAAAAATAGAAATGCCATGCTGTTAAACCATGCCAAACCGTCGTACACTATTTTTCCCGAATGGTGAGCTGACACGTAATTCAGGGAATAATGAGGTTAACCTCCCCCCCCCGCAATGTGATAGGCTGTCCCAGCCGGCAAATAAAGGAGCAGCACCCGATCTGCAACCGAGTCAGAAAGGAACATCATATGGAATTATGCCATGTTTAGGAGGACAACGAATTACCGAAATCGAGGCGGAGAGTTGATCGCGTATGATGTAATAGGCTGCTGTGTTATGATATGAGGCTGGTGGGTAGGACATCTATCGTACTTGCCAAATCTCAAGTGGTCATGGTCACTGCCTTTGCCATGATTGGTGATTATAAATGTTCATGCGATGTATAAATCGGGAAATAATATATGATTAGTTCCTAGGATATAAGAAACAAAAGAGTATTAGTATCTTACCCATTGGTGTAACCAAGGTGACTTCAATACCATTAACAGTGCTCTGCTGCCGACAAGTGTCCATAACCTTGGCAGAGTTGTTTTTTTACCCTTGGAACCATGATCCTTTGTGTATGCTTAGGAATGTTGTTATGTCAAAATGTAGACCATTATGCTGGCTTGGTGACCAGTTAACCATAATGCCATTCACGAGGAAGGAGCGAAACGTGGGTAGGCCGGCTCGTGATGAGACCTCCTGTTCCAAGGTTCGTTTATTTGATATACCTTTTTGACCATATCCCTGGTGTGGTGGCCATAATGGGAATGCCACTTCACTTCCATCCTCATGATCATGGTAGGCTGGCTCTCGATGAGACCCCCTATCCTGCATTTGACATCTCACATATCATGTTCAGATATATATATATATTTTATAGTATACTTTTCCTTATTTATACACAAAGGGTGGTTCAACACTCCTTAAGAGTAGGAATGGTGGAAGAAGTCTTATTATCTCAATAGGAAGATATAAGCCCTTTGCTCTTATTCCTAAATAATAATCAAAGAGGGTTAAAGGAATCAGCATGATAAAGATAACCAATCAGGGCAAAATTAGGAAAACAATGACAACAAAAGATAAGAAATAAATATGTCCTTCCTTTTGTCCTCTTACTAATGCAGAGCCTTATAAATATAGCGATTTATGATTTGCGTATTTCGGTATGTTGTGATTTTATATTCATTGCACAAGCACATAGCTGTATCTTAAAGACTTGAAAGAATACGGGCAAGAAGCATCCTCAATTTAGTTCAGCAATAGGAATAAGTTGTTTCACAAGGAGAGAAAAAGTATGCTAGTGGTGTTCCTTTGGAAAAGAAACAACGACGGATGATAGAAAAAGGAACAGCAAAAAAATTCAAATGCCGTTCCTTTGGGAAAAGGAACAACAAAAATAAAAATAATATAAAATCACTCAAAATGCCATTCCGTTGAAAAAGGAACAACAACAATAAAAGAACGCTGTTTCTTTGAAAAGAAAAAAAAAAGGAACAGTGGTAATCAAAAGGAACAGCAAAAGACGTAACAATGTCGTTCCTTTGGAAAAGGAACAGCAAAAGAAGCAAAGCCAACAGCATAAAAAACATGCAGATGCTATTTTTAGAACGGCAAAAATCGAACTTTGTGAAAGAAAAGGAACAACAAAAATGACAAGAAAATATTTAATTCAAACTTATGTACAAGAACCACTCAAAAACAAGAACTTATGTACAAATTGTAAAAAGAAATGAACCCTTAATGAATTACAGGTGAGGAAGATTTCTCTTCCTCTCCTAAGATCTCCATATCAGTGTTTCGGCGTAGCTGCTGGCAGAAGGATTCCCGAGTGAGTGGTTTGCGATAGAGACGAACTCGGTGGCCATTTACTTTGAATGTATATCCAGAACCGTCAATGGTAATTAGAGTAAGGGTTCCGTTGTCATGCACCTTCTGGATTTCGTATGGTCCCAACCATCGAGTCTGAAGTTTTCCAGGGAAGTCCTGAAACCGAGAGTCATATAACAGAGCCCAGTCTCCCTCGTGGAAGACTTTGTTTTTGATGAGCGCATCATGCCATTTAGCTCGCTGTTGTTGAATCAATGCTGTATTTTGTAGTGCAGAGAGCCTAATTTCGTCTAATTCATTGATCTGCTGTAGTCGATTGCTTTGTGCCTCGCTTAAATCTAGGCCAACTTCCTGTGTTGTCCGTAATGTTTGGATTTCGAATTCTATGGGAAAAATAGGTTGTTTTCCAAACACTAATTGATAAGGTGAGTAACCGGTGGTGCTCCTCCATGTGGTTCTATAGGCCCAGAGTGCTTCAGGTAGTCGGGTAGCCCAATCACACCTATGTGACGCAATGGTTTTCGTTAGGATTGATTCTATTATCTTATTGCTACTTTCTACCTGCCCATTCGCCTGTGGGTGATATGGAGTAGTGATTTTATGCTGGACGTGATAATTGTTGAGTTTTGCAGCTAATTTATGTCCAACAAATTGTGGTCCTCCATCTATAATTATTTCCCTGGGAAGGCCATAATGAACAAATAGATGGAACAGGAACTGTATGACAGAGTCCTCTGTGGCTCTTGGCAATGCTTCTGCCTCAACCCATTTGGTGACATATTCTGTTGCCACCAAGATATATGTTTTCTGATTTGATGAGGGGTTGATGGGTCCAACAAAATCAAGAGCCCATCGCTCGAATGGTTCGATGACTAACTGTGGTTTCAGAGGCATCTCATCAGCTTGACCAGGTCGGCCTGCTCGCTGGCAGCTGTCACAGGCTTGGACAAACTTCTTTGCATCTTTGAAGATCGTAGGCCAGTAATATCCTGTCTGCAATACTTTATGTCCAGTTCTACGCTCAGCGGAGTGCCCCCCACACGGTCCATCGTGACAGGCTTTTAGGATGTCAAAGATTTCATCCTCTCTAACACATCGCCTGATATGCATGTCTGCTCCTGTGTGAAACAAATATCCCCCAATCCACGAGAATCGAGAACTTTTCTGAATAATCTGCTTGCGCTCATTAGGAGTTAAATGTTTTGGTAGTTTACCTACTGCGAGGTAATTGGCAACATCAGCATACCAGGGTGTTTGAACGGCAACAGCAAACAGGTGCTCATCCGGAAATTGATCTTCAACTGCTGCTGCATCGCTTGATTTTGGTATTCTCGAAAGAAAATCGGCTACAGGGTTTTCTTTGCCAGGCCGGTCCTTGATTGTGATGTCGAATTCCTGCAATAAAATCAACCATCGAGTTACTCTGGCATTTGTGACAAGCTTATTTGCTAAATATTTTATAGCAGAATGGTCTGTATATAAGATAACAGGATAGCCTGTAATATAATGTCTAAATTTATTGACAGCATGTATTACAGCTAGGAATTATTTTTCAGTAACAGTGTAATTTAATTCAGCAGGGGATAAATTTTTGCTGATGTAATAGATAGCATATGGTTTTTTATCCTCTTTCCCGCTCAAGGACTGCGCCATTAGTCAGACCGAGGCAGATCTGATGATATCCAATCTTAGGTCCTGGCTTGTCCTCAAGGACTGGGTCGGATAACAGCTTCTTTAACTCCTCGAAAGCATCACATTTTTCTCATTCAAATAAAATCAACGTTACTCTGTTAGTGCATGCGCTTTATTTAAATGTGCAAATAATGTTCTATAAATCGTCTATAATAACCAAAAAATCCAAGAAAGCTGCGTACCTCTGTTTGAGTAGTAGGAGTGGGAATGAGAAAAAGTATTTGGATTTTGGCCGGGTCTACCTGAATGCCGGCTGCTGAAACATAATGTCCTAGGATAAGTCCTTCAGTCATCATCAAAAAGCATTTTTCGTGGCTTAAGCAAAGCCTGGTAAGAATGCAGCGTTGTAGGACTTTTTCTAGGGTGTCTAGAGCTGGATCAAAATCATCTCCATATGGTGTAAAGTCATCCATGTAAACTTCAAGGCCGTCATTTATTAAATCTGCAAAAATGCTAAGGATAGCCCGTTGAAATGTGGCAGGAGCATTACATAGGCCAAAAGGTAGAACTCGATAGGAAAATGTTCCCCAGGGACAAGTAAAAGTAGTTTTATCCTGGTCTTCAGGGGAAATCTGAATCTGATTGTATCCACTAAAGCCATCCAGGAAAGAAAAGAATTTCTTCCCTGCTAAAGTATCTAATACTTGATCTATGTATGGGAGAGGAAAATGATCTTTCTGTGTTGCCTTGTTTAGTTCCCTATAATCCACACAGATTCTCCATTTTCCATTCTTTTTTGGTACCACCACCAGCGGAGAGACCCATTTACTATCAGAAATAGGATAGATAAATTTGACATCTAAAAGTTTCTGAAGTTCAGCTTTTACCACATTCTTTAGATGAGGATTAAGTCTCCTTTGCGGCTGACGAACAGGTCTGGCGTCTTTTTCCGTATAAATGTGGTGTGTACATAACTGGGGATCAATTCCTTTCATGTCAGGGTAATCCCATGCAAATGTTTCTTGATATTTCGTTAACAAATGGATGAGCTTAGTTTCTTGTTCAGGTGTGAGATTAGCATTGATGTTTAAAGTTTTCCCCGGTGCAATTTCCACAGTTTTACTATTTGCAATAGAAGTAACAGGTATCGTTTGGTCATGCGTATCTTTCAGAGGATCTTCCTCCAATTCATTATCAAATGCTGCTTCTATCATGTGACACTGTGTGCGAGGTTCAGTTTGACTAATGAAATTATTAATGGCATCATCTTCTGTTTGGTCTTTAAAATCAAGTGCCTCTTGTATAGTTAATGGAGATCTGATGTTATCAGTAAGGTATGATACATGGTGCTTATTAGTTTTGATTATTGTGACACTTGGCTGCGCTGGAGGATATAGAACTAAATTTTTGCTATTCGGTCCTCTGGTTATGGTCATATTTCCCTGCCGGCAACCAATGTAGGCATCGGCAGTGGCAAGCCAAGGTCTACCTAAAATTAGTGGATGTCCATCAAGTCGGGTTTTTGGATTAATTATCAGGAAATCGGTTGGATACTCCCAGGATTCTACAGAGACCATGACATCATGTAGAGTACCCTCTGGTCTAACCACAAATCGGTCAGCCAATTACAACAGAGTAGAGGTGGGTTCTACAGATGTAATGCCGAGCTTTTGGCAAGTAGTGGTTGTTAAAATATTAATTGCAGCCCCTAGATCAACTAAGGCATTAGACAGGGTATGACCATAAATTTGAACAGTTATAATTGGATTCCCTGGGTCTTCATATTTAATAGGTGTTTCTTTTCCAGACAATAGGTCAGATAAAGTACCGACTACTTGGACTCTTGGATTATTTGTTATATTCCTCCTTGGTTTCTTTATGCACAATTCTTTGATAGTTTTTGCGTATATGGGAATGTCTTGAATGGCTTGGAGGAATGGAATTTTTATGTACAAATTTTGTAATTCTCCCAGAATGTCAAAGTCAGGATATTGTATAGGTCGGGGTATGGCTAATCGTTCTGGGAACGGAGGAGAGGATGTGGTTGCTTGATTATGAGTTTGTTGCTTATTTACATCCTCTTGTTGTGACTGATGTTCTCTGGGTAACTGATCTTCAATATGAACTGCTTTATCTCCCTCAGTTTCAATTATACGTCCAGATCTTAACTGAAGATCATTGCACTCCCTCAGGTCGGGTCCTAGTTCTGGTGATTCTATGATTTGAATAGATTGGACCCGCCTGTTGTTTGGATTGGGATCGGGTTGGGCTGGGAGTTGCGGTCTCAGGTTAGACTGGGGATTTTGTTGTAAAGCTGGCAAAGTAGGTTGAGGGAGCGGAATAGTTCCAGCTGGGTGGTACATCGGTCTTTGCCAGCTTGTCTTCCAGGGTGAACTTTGTGAAGTAGAGGGAGTCCATTGTGAAGGATATGGGCCATTTTGCCAATATGGTGGAGTGTAAGGGAAATTCGGCCAACCAGATTGGCTTGTTTGATTCATCCATGGATTTGAAGAAGGAAACGATTGTGGTGACCAGTTTGTAAATGGGGGTTGAGATTGATTTTTCCACATACCATATTGTTGAGCATTATAATGTGGGGGTTGAAAGAAAGAGGTTGAGTCCGGAAACATACCAGGTTGTCTCGGCTGCCACTGGCGGCGCTGGTTGATCGAATTCACCGATTCTGGTTCTTCTTCTGCTTCCTTATATACTGCTTTCAATCCAGGAAGTGAGGGGCAGCTCTCCGTAAGGTGATATTTTGTACAGATGGCGCATGTTTGGACTTTATCCAATGGACACTCCTTGTGGCTATGTTTTTTTCTGCATCGGGGGCAGAAGATTTCCAAATTCTGTTCTGCCTCCAGCTGCTTCTGTTTAGCCTGCACAATATCAAGTTGTGTAGTTAGTGTCCCCATAATATCAGTTTTAAAATTTTCTAATAAATTTCCAATTTCTGCACGTGTTACTCCTTCTGCTGATACTTTGTTATCTCGATCATATTCTGTCGTTTTTATTCTTGTGCTGCCTCTCGAACTCCTGATACATAAGTCAATGATGTCAGCAAAATTCTCTTGATAAATGTCCCCTTTTCCCATGATGTTTAATGTTTCAATCCATTGTTCCTTCATACCCCTTATTAATGCAGTTTTTAACACATTATCAGGTAAAGGTAGCGATGCATAAGGAGATCTTTGTAGATTGTACTGAAAACATTCCACATACTCCTCCAATGTTTCATTCAGTCTGGCTGTCATTTGGAATATTTCGTCTTTTAATTCTCTAGACCTACAATAATCCTGATATTTTTTTAAGAAGGATTCTTTCATTTGATCCCAATTGTTGATAACCCCGCCACCTAGTCCCATAAACCATCTTAAAGAAGCCCCTTTTAATGTAGAGGGAAATAATTTCAATTTCTGGGGATCGGTGGTGTAATCATACCCCCTGCATAACACATCGAATTCGAATAAAAATGCATCCGGATCTTCTGATGTGAGACCATGAAATGTAGGGATATGCTGAAGAGGGATAGCTTTCATGGGTGCATTTGCTGTAGAATCCGCTATAGGATATTGTAATGTAGAGGTTTGAGTAGTTGGCTGATTCTGGGCCATGGGATCGAATATATGCCAATAACCTTCTGGGATATCTAGGAGGGTATTCCTAGGTTGAGAGGGAATGGTTTTGACAGGGATATTTTTAACAACGCTTCCCTTATCTGGAATAATGAGAATACCAGCTGTCTGCGGAGATTGGATTCCTTCAACAATGATTTTCGCAGCACTCCCTTTGTCTGGGTTGTTTAATGGCTGATTTGTTTCACTAGGAAATTTTGGTTCCTTGGTTTCCCCTGTTTCTCCTTCTCCTTCACAAAAGTTGCTGGAATTCCCTTCCTGCAATAGTTCTGGAGTAGAATTTTCAATTTCTTGAAAGTCCTGCTCTTCAGTTTGACTATGCGCCTCAGCAAAGGCTACAGATGGTGATCCTGTAGCCTGAAGGGAACTAGTAGGCTATTTAGAAATGTTTTTCCTGAGGCCTACTGATGGCTGAGATTCTGTTTTCTTGTAGATTTTGTCTATGAAGGTCGTTTGGCCAAGGGTCACCGGCCCCTTAGCTTTTTCAGGTTTGGATGGGGGTTTGATATTCTTTTCTGGCTTTTTCTGCTTAGTCATGCACTCAAATGAACTACCAAATTCTATTCAAACAAAGAAAAAACAAATCTGTTAGGAAAGCGGACAGTGGAGCAGAGCTTTTACATGCTCCGCACGTAGGTTCTTACCTTCCGTTTAGAATACGTCTAAACCATCCTTTCTCCGCCACCGTATTGATTTTTATACTTAATGCATCCATTACTAAAATGAATAAAAGGGGAGACAGGGCACACCCCTGCCTCAAACCTCTACTAAGATGAAAAAACTTAGAGGCCAAGCCATTAATTATCACAACCATTGAGGTATTACAAATGCATCCCATAATCCATGCGACCGCCTCCCGAGTAAGACCAATCTTAAATAGAAAAAGTTGCAAGAACACCCAGTCGACACGATCATAAGCTTTCTTTAAATAAATATTCATCACAACCGCTTCCATATTTTTTGATTGAACAGTATGTAAAGTCTCTTGAGTCATTGCTATAACATCGTGAATATTTTGATTTTTCAAGAAACCATATTGCTCTGGTGTGATAAAGTGAGACAACACACCCTTCATTCTCTTAGCAATAACTTTGGAGAAAATTTTATAGATAGTGTTACATAAAGAAATAGGTCTAAAATCATTGAAAGTAAGCTTTCCTTTCCTTTTAGGAATAAGAACAAGGAAAGTTGAATTAATAGCTCCAACGATCCTTCCGGATGCTCTCACTTCCTCCACCATATCCGACAAATCCTCAATAAACTCATCATAGAAATGAAGAAAAAATTCTGGGGTCCAACCATCTAGCCCTAGACTTTTATCAACAACAAAAGATTTCAATACCCTCTTAATCTCTTCAGATGATACCTTTTCAAGAAACCTTTGATTGTCAGTAGCATTAAACATAACAGGAAACTCTCATATCATTTCCAAGTGCTCCTCCGAGACAGGAGCCTCCCTTTGCTTATAAAGAGACCCAAAATATTCTACTACAGCCATTTTTATATCCTCCGTAGTGCTTAAGGACATTCCACCATAATCTGTCCTAGATCGCATTTTCCTTTCTTCTTCCAGAAGCATACTTGTGAAAGTACTTAGTTTTTTTGTCACCTTCTTTCAGCTAGGTGGCCCTACTTTTCAACCGCCAAGATGACTCCTCGTTGATTAAAAAAGTTCTATACTCCGCTTCAATGATTTTAAGCTTGTCCCAGAAATCATCACTTTAAATGCCTTCTGCCACCTCCTTCAGAATCCTTGCCCTCTCAGAAAGGATAGCCCGAAACCTTTGCTTATCCTTCCTTAATTTATCCCTTTCCCACCTCTGAACCACAATCTTCAAATCCATCAGAAGAATGGAGAAATGGGACATAGCAGAAGATCCTGCATCCCTCTTGTGATGATTTACGTAATCCTTTATCATAATATTAAAATCTTCTTCACCCAGCCATCTTCTATTGAATTTAAAAGGAAAACCAGAAGGCTTCCACTCAAAGTCCCACACCAAAGAGATCGATCTATGATCCCATAAAGTGACATCCTCTGCATTAGCCCTAATACCCCTCATACACAATCTGAGACCCACATTAATCACAAAGCGATCGATCCGCTTCCCTATAAACTGTTTCCCTTGTCTTCTGGTCAACCAAGTAGGGAAATTTTCAGTCAGAGGAAAATCGATCAAATCAACATCCCTCATGATGTCCTTTATAACCTCAGCATAGGGGTCAACCCGACCTTTTGCACCCAAAATCTCATAAGGATAAAAAGTACAGTTGGAGTCACCAGCCATAATAGTGTTATTCAAACTTAAAAAACCGCAATCATCCAATCGTGACCAGAAAGATAATATATCAACATAGGGAGCATAGATATTTATAACATTGATACAACGACAGAAACCCCTGCAAAAACCTGATAAAAACATTCCTCCAAAAAAACCATAAGGTTTAATGGCAACTAGCCTCGGTTCCCACAAGGCAACACAACCACCTGAAAGTCCATTTGCATCAGTCGCCAGCATGTTCCATTCTAGAAACATGGGACGTAACACAACAATTGAACGATTAGCCCCCGCCATAGTTTCTTGTAAAAGAAAGATAGAAGGCTTAACACAAACAATGAAATGCTTTAATGACAAAATCTTAGCATGTCCCCCCAACCCCTGCAGATTCAAAGACACAATCTTCATGAAGGGGACCCTGGAGCAAGGGTCAATGCTCTAAGGACCTGACCAATTGCCAGTGATACCGGAACATCCCAAAAATTACCATCCGGTAAATTTGCATGAAGACCAAACACCGACACTAATTTATTTTTCCTCTTCTTCTTTCCCTTCCCCTGACGAATTGTGACATTCGCTCGTGAAGAGGGTCTAATAACTATAGTAGGGGAAGAAAGACCAGAGCATACACTGAGAGGAACCAGACTCGCATCTGGGTTTGATAATAAAAACTCAATCTCACTGCCTATAGAGTTTCTTGGCGATGAGAACTCATCAAGCAGAGATGACAGAAGAGGAGGTCGTGAAATACTTGACTCACAAATAGTACCCGAGGCATCCCCCCGAAAAACCGTAAGGGATGAGGGTGACATGTTACCATCCTTCGGTTCGAAACAAGGGAGTACCAATGAACAACTGACAGGATCATTGCGAGAGGAAGATGATAAAGCGACCATCAAGGGGATCTGCAAAGGAGGGAGACCAGGAGGCGACTACAGCAGAAGACCGTGAGAGATATGAGGGGAAGATATGGTAACATATGGGGCAAACCCAGGCTTAAGGCAAAAATTAGGGAGAGCCTCAGAATTAGATAAAACTGACGTCCTAGAAATGGTATCCAATAACTGCAAACCGCTATGAGGAGGAACCCTAGGCTTCATAACAGGAATTTTGTCAGATTGATCATCAATCCCACAAAGGTCAGAATGAGAGGGAGCAGATGGTGTAAGCTTACCCGATAACATTGCTTTCGCTGCCTCCATCACCTCGGACCTCTGGTTCATCCCAACATCTGCATCAAAGCTCAAAAAGGGACCATGATGCACCTGATTCTGGTTATAATCTATGCGCCATTTTGTACATTTTCTCATTAGATGTCCTGTTTCGTGACAAAGATGACATCGAAACGGGACCTACCAATAGTCAATTTTTTGCCTATAGACCACTCCTTCCCACTTTAAATCAATCTCTACTGGAAAATCTCCGGTAAAAGGAAACTCAATAAGCACCCAGGCCACCCTTTTATCATATGCTTCGTGACACTTAGGATCAACATAACGACAATTTCCCACACAATCTCCAATGGCTTTGAGAACTCGATAATTCCAAAAATGTAAAGGAAGGTCATACAATTTTTCCCACACCATATGATTTACCGGTGATGTAGGGTGAGGAAATAGCGACCCAACACCCAAGTCCTACGCAGGACAACCCCCACATCTTCGGCTTTCTGAAGATGAAAGTAGAACCAACCTTCTTCGAGCCTGCTGATCATAGGAGTATATCCAAGCAAATCAGCCCACTTCTTAAGAAGACAATCCAACATATTAATGGAGCTCATCTTCTCAAACTTCCATCTACCCACCACAATGTAATTAGATAAATCCACTACTCGCTCCCATAAAATATCGGTTCCAAAACTCAAAAGGTGACAGTCCGTAGAGGCCCTAATGGCCTTTACCCCTCCACAATCCTTGCGGGCTGGGCCAAGCGGTAAATTCACCAGCATGGGCCTTTGGCCAACATCTGAAACATCCTCTGCCTGAACTTGATGAGAAAACGCTCCAGAAGACATGGCATGATCATTTTGTATGGCCACTTTGGCATTGAATTCATCCTCTGCCACCTTTAGTGCATGCACCAAGTCACTGTCCTTGAGATCCGAGTCCAAATCCATAAAAAATTTATTACAGCCCACCATCAATAAGAGGTGATAGCTCACCATAGGTCCATCAATCACACTGACCCCCTGTTCCTGAAAGAGGATTTGACACCTACCAACACTTCAAACCAAAGAAATGCGAAGAAACACCGCAGTCATGGATCTTCCCCAACGCCACATCAGCGGGAGGAAAGAGCCTTACAAATAGTCCTGCCACCTAGGCTTACCAAGGGAAAAAATAACAATCACCCCAACTCAGGCCTAGAAAGAAAACCTTAATAAACCCCAACCCATCCACCCAATTGACAAGACGAAAAAATTGCGCCAGATCAATACGGGACATACCCACCACCTCCGATGAAGCCCGGACAAGACACGTACCTTCCAAAATAGCTAGGAGGTTGACATCACACTCAAAGCCGTCTAAACATCCTAATCCCAGTACTATCAACCACGTGCACCCATACGGATAATCCCAATCATAAAGGCACAATTACTCCCCCCTATCCCCCATAACCATCTAATGCCACAAGAATAACAGAGCATAAATTAAAATATTAATATGACATAAAATGAGAATTAAAAAAACTAAGCCAAGGTACCGACCACTCTGTCGTACCACTCCCTCGGCACCACCGCAGTCAGAAAGGAAGGTGGTCGGAAAGATTTTAAAAAAAATTTCGACATCCAGAAACCTGCCAGAACCAATCACCAAGAAAGCCAAGCGGCAAAACAGTGATGGCCAACCGATGCCAATCCTATACTACTCAAAAAACCGATCGAAGATCTCGAGAACCCATCAACAAAGAAGACCACTGAATATGACAACCAGTAGAGAACCCTAATGATCATGAACAGCAACAAGTTAGACAATTTCCAATATGACACCACCCTTTACAACACCGAACCTTCATACTTTCACACGGTTTTTGAATGTTCAATAGGAGACACCATCCTTTAGTCTTCAGATAAGTCTGATTATTCTGAATATCCAGGTTCTCCATGGACCAAAATTTAGAAATGATGCTGCCTAGGAATACTCTAAACATTCATTCCACAAAAGCCCCCGACCAATCTAATAATCAGTAGAACTCACTAGTGAGAATGTCGGATGGTCAAACCAAAACCAAGGCCAGCATAGAGAAACTAGGTCCCTCTATCCAGGGCCTTCCTGAACCCTACTATATAGGGCCTTCCCATGAATACGTCTCCTAAGTATTCAACCAAAAGGTAACCTAAGTCTATATGATATCAGTTCAACCAAGGCCGAGATTTTATTTGTATAATTATAAAATTATTTTACAAGACCATTTGTTTGAAAGATACATTCGAAATATTTCAATAATAAATGGTCACGTAGTCCTACCTCAATATTGCGGTCGACAAAGACGATCATTTGGTAAAACACACCAATCTAGGGCCGTCGTCATCCGAACCTCCTCTGCTGCCCCATTCCTGTAATCTTTTTGCGCCAATTCTCTCCACACCAATTCTTCCTCTTTGGAGTCGTAAGTCTCCAACGGGGTCTTCAATATCTTCAAAGATGTCAAAATTGGCTTTAATGTATCCATGGATAACATAGTTTCAACACCTTCCAGCTCCTCTACTTCCAGGGAGCAACATCTACATATGTCTAGCTGCTCAAGTTGTGCAAGACCACACAACCCTCCTACTTTCCTCAATGCACCACAACCCCTCAAATCTATAACTTCTAGTGTGGTTGGTAATGCTCCAATCTCCACCAAACGGGGTCTTCAATATCTTCAAAGATGTCAAATTTGGCTGTAATGTGTCCATGGAATATAACATAGTTTCAACACCTGACAGCTCCTCTACTTTTAGATCGCAAAATCCCCTTATGTCTAGCCACCAAATTTGTGTAAGACCACACAACCCTCCTACTTTCCTCAATGCACCACAACCCCTCAAATCTAGAACTTTTAGTGTGGTTGGTTATACTCCAACCTCCACCATATTATTACACCAACTGATGTTGAGTTCCTCAAGGTTGTGACAGACACCTGCAGGGAAGGACACCTCTGATATTTCGGTGAGGTACAGATGAATCTCACGTAGTTCATTCATGTGTCTGTCACTAGAAGAATCCAATTCCCTCCATTGGGAAGACTCTATTAACTAAACATATGGTTCTCCTTCTCCTTCAACCTTCTTCTTAAACGTTAGTTCGCACAACGGACAACCGCGTACTCCTAAAGTTTCTAGATTGTTAATCTGCATGATAGCTGGTGGTAAATATTGTATTCCACATTTTTAAACCTCCATATTTCTCATCTGACTGCACTGTCCAATTGAATCGGGCAGACATTTCAATTCCTGGCATCCATGGAGCAGCAATATCTTCAAATTCTGTAGGCAACCAAGCCATGGTGGAAGCACTTCCAACAGAGGGCTAGATTAGAACTTCCAAATTGTTTAGGCATGAACCAACAGTAGGCCCACTGGGAAACTCTCTTATGTTGGTACTCAACAAATTTAACCTTTTTAAGGACATTAGTTGTAGCACCTGGAGGGGAAATACTTCCATTTGGAAACAAACTGAGACATCTAAGCATTCAAGCATGGTTGTATTTCCAAGCATTTCATTAGAGAGGATTAACTTGCTACAAAAACTCAAATGTAGATGTGTTAGTTGCATTAGATTCCCTAGGAAATTTGAAGGCATCTAAAAATTGGAGGCATGAGATGCATCGATGTAATTGAGGTTTTTTAAATAACCAAAGTTATTTGGAAGTGCCTTCAAACTTCCACAAAGACCCAGATTGATCCTTTGGAGATTCTTTAAATTCTCTATGGAATCTAGAAGCACCTCCAAACTTGTACAACCCCTTAGACTAAGATTTTGAAGATTTGATAAGTTCTCAAAGAAATCTGGAAGTCTCTTCAAATTTGCACACCCTTACAGATCGATTTCCCGAAGATTCATTAAAGTCCTGATGGCATTTGGAAGCATCTCCAAACTTGTACAGTGTTTCAGGTTCATGTTTTGGAGATTTGTTAAATTCTCAGAGAAATTTGGAAGTCTCTTCAAATTTGCACACCTTGATAGATTGATTTCCTAAAGATTCATTAAAGTCCCGATGGCATTTGGAAGCACCTCCAAACTTGTACAGTTTTTCAGGTCGATGTTTTGGAGATTTGTTAAATTCTCAGAGAAATTTGGAAGTGTCTTCAAATTTGCACACCCTGAAAGATCGATTTCCCAAAGATTCATTAAAGTCCCGATGGCATTTGGATGCATCTCCAAACTTGTATAGCCTCTCAGACTGATATATTGAAGATTTGATAAATTCTCGAAAAAATTTGGAAGTCACTTCAAATTTTCACACCCTGACAGATCGATTTCCCGAAGATCATAGACGTCTTTCGGCGTCACACACTAGAGACGATGTGGCAATGATGGATCCCGAGCAATACTTCTTCCCATGTCTCTCAGGTGATCATGCATTCTTATCTTATTTTTCTCATCCACTACAATTAGGCATCTATTCAACAAATTTTAGAGCCCCATGAAACCTTTGCACCCTGACCAGCCCCATATTCTAATCCACTCATCCTTATCTCGTCCTACAGAAAAACATGCAATATATAAAAATATCTTCTGCTCCTCTGGACTTAGTGAATCATAAATTATTTTTAGTCTCCCTTGTATCTCATGAGGTAGCATTTGAAGTCCATTCAGTTTCTCTTCCCAGCAAGATCTGTCATTTTCATGACAGAGTAGACTACCAAACACTTGCAATGATAGAGGAAAACCATTGCAGGTGTCTAGAAACCCATCTACAAGGTCTACAAATTCTGGTGCTGGATGTGGCTGAAAGAATGCATGCGAACAAATTTTTTTTAAAGAGTTTGGTTGATCGAGGCCCTTGAGCTGATAAATTGACGATTCTACGGTTTTTGCACTTTTGAGTACATGCTTGTCACGAGAAGTAATCAAAATCAAGCTCATGGGGTCGAGGACATGCTTAATTGGCAATAAAGCATCCAACTGATCAAGATGATCTACATCTTCTAATATTATGAGAGCATGAGAAGATTTGAGATTCTTTTCAAGTATTCCAATACCTTCTTCCTAGCTCTTAATTTGGACATCTATTCCTTTTATGTCCTGAATGAGATCCTTTTGAAAATGAGCTAGAGACTTTGTACATGCACTTTCTCTCACATCAAATAAAAAGGAGGAGAAATTGTCATTTGATCTCTTACAGTTAAAAAATTCTCTAGCTAGTGTCAATTTCCCAATTCCACCTAATCCTACAATCCCCACAACCTTGGCCTCCAGCAGGCCCTACCCTTCCAGCTAAGATAGGACTGTCTCTTCAAAATCTTCAAGTTTTTCCTGCAAACCAATTTCATGCTTGGCCAAAAATAGCAGTAGTTTTGGAACCTTTCTTTCAAAACTCTTTGCACAACCTCATATTTCAATACTCTTTGCACAACCTTATCCACCAGCTCCACCTCGTCCCTGAATATTCAAATTCAGAGAAAGGTAAAATAACTAGTGAAAATAGGCCTACCTAAGTTTGTCATGTACCTATCAATTAAATTTTACTTACCAATCAACTCAATTTAAGAAAAAGTAACATAAATTTATGAATTAATATCTAGCACAGATTGGGATAGTGAAAGATGCTCACCCATTGCACGCCTCTAGCTCAAAGCCGCTTATATATGCAACATTAGAAAGAGCCTTCTCCCATTTTTCGATTGTTTCCAAATTATATCATTTCTTGTGTTTTAGCATGGCATTCGCATACGCTCTGTTGATCATATCAGCCCCCCATTAAAATTTTGATAATAAAATCTCGCTTAAACCTTTCAAATACCCTCAGTTTGCCCTAAACATCCTTTTCTTGCATATCGTTGCCATTTCCTACCACCAAATTTCATTATAAAAGGCCGAAAACCCACATTTGAAAATATATAAGGCCTAGCCCCTTCGGTCCTAGCCCCCTCTATCTTTTTCTCCACGTGACCTGGGTGCTAGACCAAACAATAGCCTGGAGAGGCATTTATCAACCAAATGATCGGGCGCAATATTAATAGTCGATCTGTATAGATCGAACGGTCTTCGCAGATCAGCACCGCGCCCGTGGCTCACTCCGTTCATCGCCCAGATCACCTGTCCACCGTCTGATCGACCTGCAAAATCAACGGTCCGCAGCTCATCTACCCTTGTGGTCCCCATGCCCGAAAACACTATTCAAAACCCGCCAGTTTTCATCGCACCACCTTTCGAGGGGCAGGCAGTATTTATCGTTTCGGAGCGATTCCACTCATCGCTTGATGTGTGGCTCAGCACACTATTTTAAAACCACCCTCCATCACGCATTAAAGTTCGTCCA
Source organism: Pinus albicaulis (assembly GCA_034641835.2). Classification (NCBI taxonomy): domain Eukaryota; kingdom Viridiplantae; phylum Streptophyta; class Pinopsida; order Pinales; family Pinaceae; genus Pinus; species Pinus albicaulis. The sequence continues at coordinate 146,160 of JAXQQM020060698.1, read as the reverse complement.
TGGAGCCTGCGCAATATGCACGTGAGTCATCTAATCTTGGGCGATCCATCCGATGGTAGTCGCTCTGCGAAGTCACGCGGGAGATAACCACAAACAAACCATACCCCTGGCCCACTCTGTTCATCGCCCAGATCGCCGGTCCATCTCCCTCTGATGATTCACAGCCGTCGATCTCCTCCTCAGATCGGACGATCTAGATTTAATGCACGCTCGCCAGTAGCCCGGTCCCGCCACATCATTATTCCACATGTGTTCATCGTCTATATTGCATTCAAAGGACCCAATATCATTGTTTTGCATTATAACCCCCGTATTTCGCCAACTTTCACCATGGCCACCTTTCGCTGTCATGCTGCATTGTCTACCATCGCCCTACATTTTTCCACTAGTCCACCATGCTACGTTGTCGCATCATTATCCCCACTACATTCACCTTCCCGTGCATGGTTTTCTTAACACGTTTTCAGGTTTTGTAGGGTTACAGCGACGGAAAATTTCCATGATTCACAGCCTCCATTACAGAAGTAGAGAACGCGGGAAAGGACCAGTTTTCAGAGACTATATTTAAGGAGAAAGGCCTAGGAGGTTGTTACGACACGACTTCCATTAAAGAAGCAAGGTTAAACTCTGTCAAATTTCCCAGTGTCATTCAAGAGATAGATTTCGCAGATAGAGACATTAATGGAGCGACAGAGAAATATCAGTGAAAGATCGAGGATTTCAACTTTCAGCATTAAAGATTCTAAGCTTTAATCTAGGATTTAGGAGGCAAAGGGTCTGATCGAAGATATCCCGGATCACACAGAGGGTACCATGCACAGAAAAAAATCCCCTCAAGGTTTCATTTCAGTAGAATTTTCTTTCAGGAAAGGACAGAATGCCCATGTGGCTTCATTTCTATACCATGTTCTTGAAGAAATTTTCACCAAGTGCATTTATTTCAGAAAGTAGGCTACAGAGTACATACATCACTAAAAATTCATCAAGAAGTATGGGAGTGCACGTTCCCACCATCCTGCCTTAATTAGGAAAATTAAATGTTCATCACCTACCTCTTTTACTAGTTTTCTTTTTCTCCTATAAAATGGCCTAAGAATAGATTATTGAGGGTTCCAGATTATTCAGAAAATTGTGCAATGAGAGAATTTTTGTATGCATTTTGTAGGAACTCTTATATGAATGTACAGAGCCCATTGGGTTTCAGTGAGGAGGAGTTCTATCTGTAATGAGGATTCTGGTGTGTAATTTCTCCCTTTATGTTTTAATTTAATGGTCCATCTTGTTTTCATCCATTTTTCTTGCATCATGTTTTGGAATGCGAGTGGCTCACTGGTTTCGGCAAGAATTTATCCTAGTTGATACTCGTGCTAGAAGCAGTCAAGCGCTTTAAATATGGCTCATGCATGATATACTGTTCCATTTTCACTTCGACCACACTTCTGCTATATTAGCTTCTTTGGGAGGTTATTTTAAAAAACGCTATTTTCATGTATGGATTCTTAAATTGGTAAGCCCATTACATGTGGATATTGTGTATTTGGATATCATCTCAATGACAGCTAGTATTTTCTCAATCTTTCATACACCGTAAACACTTTCAGATTATCTATTTCTGTGAAATATTACTGAACCAGCCTGCTTTATAGTAAGTTGTCTTTGAATTGTCTGATGCTTTTGTATTAGATTTTTACACCTTGCCTCTATAGTATTACTCTTCTTGTGTCAAGTTTCTGAAATTTTTGGTCCCATTCAGACTTACTTCCCTGTTTATAGGAGATAGCATGAGAGCCTTTTGTTGATAACTCCCCTTGTTATATCACATGCTCCTTCTATATAAGATGTCCTAGGCACTGGTCTTTCACAACTCAAGGCTATCTCTAGGAACCACAACATATTTCAGGCGCCGTTGCCGGGGAACGAAGTTAAGAAGATTTTAATCCCTGGGCCTCGAAAAAACCTTATTCACTCTCTAAATAGGTGAGCATGGAGAGTTGAGAGTTGTAGATCCCTCACCTTGGCGACTCCACATTCATTTATCAGAAGAATTTATTTGCAGTCTTGGCTCCTCGAAAGCCACATCTGAGATCAGATAAGTCACAGCCAAAAACACCTTCAGTGTTTGACCCAAAGAAGATCATACATAGAAGAAGTTGGAAGGAAAGGCAATCAGTCCCCACTGAAATCCCTAAATTTTCTGTAGAAGACTTTCCATCCTCTTCTTCTCAAGAAGCCCTAGTAGAAAATCCCTACTCCACTATGGGAAATACCGAATACTACTCAGATATTCCACCCCGGGGAGGTGTCAAACTTGAAGATAACTTTCACCCTACTCTCGAGGCTAAAGAGGTTAAAGAAGTCACAGAAGTAGTTGCTATTAACTGTCCACTGTTCCCATCAACTCCCCAAGCTACTGTACAATACATTCCTATTGTTATTCATACTCCACTTCCACCTCTGCCTCCTCCAATTACACATCAAAATGTTGCACTACCTCCACCTCCTCCAATGGCCAATGTTCCAGCCTTCTTGTTGAATAAATATGCTCCCCTGGCATTACCTCAAGTGTTGAATGATATGCCACAGGATTATCTCAATATCTTACCCAGATTCAATGGGGAAAATGAGATTGAAGCTCAAAAACATCTTGAGGTCTTCTGCTCTTTTGCAGATAACTTTAATGTAGAACATTTGGATATAGTCTTAATATTGTTTGTTCAATCTCTTGATGGTGAAGCCAGAAAATGGTTTAAGAAATTGGCAGACCGTTCTGTCACCGCTTGGGAAGGAATGGAGAGTAATTTTCTCAGAAAATGGGGAGAGAAGAAAGATCATGGACATTGTCTTACTGAATTCAATACACTGAAGAAAAGACATAATGAAGGGGTGTCAGAGTTTATCAAGAGATTTAATAAGTTGTATCTAAGCCTTCCTCCTGATATGAAACCTCATCAAAATGCTGCTAAAGTTGTTTTCATAGCAGCCTTTGACTCATAATTTGGTTTCTCTTTGAGAGAAAGAAAGCCTGCCACCTTGGATGATGCTCAGACAGATGCTCTAGAGCTAGAGGTGAATTTTTCCTCCACTAGTAAATCAAAGGGAAAATCTGAACAGGATACTAGAAGAAGGGGCAAAGAGGAGGTATCTACCTATAATCAGGACAGAGACTTAGACATGATTGAAGAAATGAGCAAAATGATTAAGAATCTTTCTAGTAAGCTGGGCAAACTTGAATTGGAGGCCAAGAACTCAACCTCCAAGAATTTCCAGAATGCTCCAAACAGGGGTTATAATCCCCAGTATAGGAAACCACCCCAGCAAATATTACAAAGGGAATGGAAGGAACAACAAGATCAGGTACCACACCCATTGTACTTGGAAGGTTCAGTAGATAACCCTGCTGAAAATGTTGCCTATGAGCTAGAGAATGCAAATATTTCTTTTTCAAATAGTGATCAAGTAGAATGCCCCTTGCAAGGAAATGACGGAACTGAGTTCTCATTGCAAGAAGAAGAGAAGGTTAGGAACACAGAAGAATCAGAGGTTGAACACTATTGTAAGCAATTTGTTGATTTCATGCAAGCACAGTTCAATAGAAAATACGACCTCCGTTCTTCAAGAAAGAGGACTCATACTCAAGCCTAAGAAGAGGAGCCACTCCAGAAGGAAGCACTTGCTCAGAAGGATTCAACAATGCAGAAAGTTACAGAAAAAGGTAAGGGGAATCTAAATAAACCTTTGCAGTCTACTGATCAAATTCCTTCCTCTTCAAAAGTAGTCATTCCCCCTAATGCTAAATCTGTGTCAAAAGAATTCAAACCATCAGCCGAACATAAAGAGTCAAAAGAGGTTGTAATAGAAAAGTCCTCTCCTACTTTTAGTCTACAAAAGGAACTTGAGAAGTTCAAAATCCCAGTTCCCCTGACTGAACTATTGAAGCAACCAGCCTACCAGTCCCAGGTCACCTCTTTTATGCTCCCTCCAAAAGCAGCACTCATTCCAGATAATCTCAACCTTCAAGAAGAGAGACCCATGGTTGTATTTGGCCCACATGTCGAGGAATTAGATGTTTCTACCCCTCCCTTCTATGTGTCTTTAGTGATTCATGACCTGCTATTACATAATTGTATGTTAGATTCTGGAGCTTCCCATAATCTATTACCTCTGTCAGTCATGTAACGACTAGGATTACAAATCACCTGTCCATACAAGGACCTCTATTCATTTGATTCCAAAAGAGTTAAATGCCTGGGTATGATCAAGGATTTAGTGGTTAATTTGGCCTAAATCCCAGCAAAAAGGGTGGTAATGGACATTGTGGTGGCTGACATCCCAGCTCGCTTTGGCATGCTGCTATCTAGGTCCTGGGGAATAAAAATTGGTGGGTCAATCAAGTTGGACTTAACATATGCCGCTATCCCAGTTTTTGGTGGCCAGGAGAGGAGGTTATACAGGGAAACTAGATTTGTCAAGATGGTTACTAAGGCTGACAACTCTGTAAATTCACCAGTCTACAGTAAAGAAGGAGATTTATCATGCTTGATGTTGGAAGAAGATCAATATTATGCTCGTGAACCATCCTTCTGTCAGATCAAGACTAAGTAGCCCTTAGAAAGCCATGAAGCAGGAATCTGGACACCACATTTTGACGGAGTAAATTCAAGAGAAGGTAATGGAGTTGGAATACTATTGATTTCTCCTACAGGCAAATGGGTACCATTGTCTTTCAAATTAGAATATGAAGCTACTAATAATGTGGCTGAATATGAAACTCTTCTGTTAGGGCTGCAAATATCTAGGAACATGAATATACATAGTTTGAAGGTTTTGGGAGATTCAAAACTGGTGGTTAAACAAGTCAGGAATCAGTGTCAAACCAAACATCCTCGGCTAAGGGCTTACAGGAATGAAGTTTGGGACATGGTGGAGAATTTTTTCTTAGCATTCAATATCCAGTTCATGCCCCAGAAACAGAATAGAATGGTAGACTCTCTTTTTGTGGCTACTAGTACATTCCATCCACCTCAAAACCCTCTCTTAAGGTATGAAATTGAGGTACGTTATCGACCATCAATCCCAGATAACATCAAGCACTGGCAAGTATTTGAAGATGAAGAACAGATGAAGAGATTCATGGAAACAGTAGGAGAATTCCCCAATATGGAGATTGATGCTTGCAAGGAAAAATAAGCTGAGGACACTTCAGAAAACAATTGGGTGGAGAAAATGGCAGGTAGTAAAGTGTTGCAACTAAAGGGAAACGTTATACCTAGAGGGCTGGTGCCTCTAGAAAGATTATTTGACAAGAATGATATCCCAATGTATCCAAACAAAGTTGTAGAAGAAGATCAGGTAGAAGACTTGAATCTTGGCACTGATGCTGACCCCAAAATTGTAAAATTATCTAAGAGGGTCCCAGAGGAATACAAGGAGCTATACCTGAAATTATTTCAGTCTTACAAATATGTGTTTGCATGGTCTTATCAGGACCTGAAAACTTTTGATATTGGCATCATGCAGCACAAAATTCCACTAAAGGCAGATGCAAAACCTCATAAGTAGAAACTTAGACACATAAATCCTTTGTTGCTTCCCTCCATTGAGAAAGAAATAAAGAAGTTGTTAAAGGCCAAAATAATTATGCCATTGAGGTACTCTGAATGGGTGGCAAACCTGGTCCCTGTCCGAAAGAAGAATGGAGAAATAAGGCTATGTGTTGATTTTCGAAATTTAAATAGAGCTTCCTTAAAAGATAATTATCTGCTACCCAAGATGGACCACATTATGCAGAAAGTGGTTGGAGCTTCTAGGATGTCAATGATGGATGGATTCTTTGGTTATAATCAGGTGTCTGTACTTCCAGAGGATCAGAAGAAGACTGCTTTCACCACACCATGGGGTACATTTATGTATGCCAGGATGCCTTTCGGGTTGATTAATGCAGGGGCCACTTTCCAAAGGGCCATGGAAATTTCTTTTTTTGGGGAGCAAGATAAGTTTTTGGTAGTCTACCTTGATGATATCATAGTGTTTTCAAAGAACGATACTGAGCACATTGAGCATTTGCGTAGAACTTTTGAGAAATGCAGAAGGTATGGCATTTCCCTTAATCCACAAAATTCTTTGTTTGCATTAGAAGAGGGTAAGCTTTTGGGACATATTGTGACTAAATATGGGGTAAAAATAGATCCTAAAAGAGTAGAGGTTATAAATGGTATTTCTCTCCCCAGAAATAAGAAGGAGGTGCATGTGTTTCTAGAGTGTATTAATTTTCTGAGAAGTTTTATTCCTAACTATGCTGAGATAGTTAGACATATAACTGACATGCTGAAGAAAAATAATGAGGTGAAGTGGTCACAGGAATCACAAGAAGCTTTTACCAGGATAAAAAATGCTTTTGCAGAAGCCCCAGTGCTAGCTGGACCAGATTATGCAAAACCTTTCATGATATTTTCATTTGCATCACCTCATACAGTGGCGGGAGTTTTATTGCAAAAAAAATGAAGGGTGCGAGCATCCCATCGCTTTCTTCAGTCAAGTGCTCCATGATGCAGAACTAAAATATAACATATTAGAAAAGAAAGCATACACCCTGGTGAAATCCCTTAAAGCATTCCGTATGTATGTTTTGCAGTCCCACATTACTGCATTTGCCTACATCAGCTGTAAAGGATATTCTTATTCAAGGAGATAGTGAAGGAAAAAGGGGGAAGTGGATTGCCAAAATACAGGAGTATGATCTGGACATCCATCCTACCAAACTGATCAAAGGACAAGGGCTAGCCAAAATCTTATCTGAATCAAATTGTCAGGCTCTGGGTATAAATCTGTCCATGATAGCAAGTGAAGAGTCTGAGAAGAAGAAGGAGTAGCAGGAAGTGGAGATAGCTACTCAAAAAGCACATATGAAGTACCTTATTAGCCCATGGTACAAAGAGATAGTGGGATATCTCCTCACACTCAGCTGTCCTCCAAGCTATGATAAAGCTAAATACAGAACACTAATGTTGAAATCACAGAAGTACACAGTCACTAAGGGCCAGCTATATTGGCGAGATCCCTCAGGTATCCTACTCCTATGTCTCACAGAGGATGAGGTAGAGAATATAATGGCTGAATTTCATGAAGGAATTTGTGGGGGACATTACAGTTGAAGGGCCACTGCTCACAAAATATTGAAGGCTGGTTTCTATTGGCCCAAACTCTTTGGAGATGTTTTTGCCTGGGTCAGAGCTTGTGAGAAGTGCCAAAGATTTGCTGAAAGACGAAATTTGGCAACTCTGCCCTTGATCCCCGTTCATGTGGATGAACCATTCAGGCAATGGGGAATTGACTTTATAGGTGAAATACATCCTCCGTCAAGTGGTCAGCATAAGTGGATATTAACTTCCACAGATTATTTCACAAAATGGGTGGAAGCCATACCTGTGGGGAATGTTATAGATGCCATGATAATAAAATTCATGGAAGAAAATATCATATCCAGGTTTGGCTGCCCTGCCAGGATAGTAACTAATAACACCTAGGCCTTCAAGTCTATAAAATTTATGAATTTCTGCCAGCAGTATAATATTACACTAAGTCGCTCTACAGTCTATTACCCATAAGGAAATGGCTTGGTAGAGTCTTCAAACAAAACTCTGGTGAGGGCATTGAAGAAGGCTATCAATGAAAATCAGAAAAATTGGGATTCCCAGTTGACATTTTCTCTGTGGGCTAATAGGATTACCGGCAAGAGAGAAACCGGGAAGTCCCCATATGAACTAGTATATGGGCGAGCAGCAGTATTCCCTATATAGTTAGCCCTATTAGTAGCCTATTTCATGCAGGAAAGTCAAGAAGAGCCCAATGATATGACCAGGAGAATAAATTAGCTGGTGGAATTGGAAGAAACACGGAATCAAGTAAGTCAAAGGCTAATTGAATATCAAGAGAAAATGAAATACCTTTTTGATCAGCATGCCAAGCACAGGAAGTTGCAAATTGGTGATTTAGTGCTCAGATGGGATATTCAAAGAGCTGAAAAGGGGAAACATGGTAAATTCGACCCACTCTAGTTCGGTCCTTTTAAAATCATGGAACAAGGAGGCAACAACACTTTCAGGTTGGAAAATTTGCAGGGAGATTTGCTTGATGCTCCTATGAATGGTCAGTTCCTTAAACCTTACTTCCAATTCTGATTCAGGCCGAGAGAGCCTGATGTACCATATTGTATATTAGTTTCGGTTTCTATCTTTATTTGAATAATGTGGGCATCGTGATGAATCATGAGGTGAAAATTAAGAAGTGCTGAAGAGCAGAAATCACATAGCAGATTATCAGGTGGTCTACGAAGTTCTCGACACGCCCAGGGATGAACGTGCCATCCCCAGGTGGAGCCAATGTTGATCATATCAGCCCCCCATTAAAATTTTAACAATACAATCTCGTTTAAACCTTTCAAATCCCCTCTGTTTGCCCTAAAAATCCTTTTCCTGCTTTATCGTTGCCATTTCCTACCACCAAATTTCATTATAAAAGGCCGAAAACCCACATTTGAAAATATATAAGGCCTAGCCCCTTCGGTCCTAGTCCCCTCTATCTTTTTCTCCACATGACCTGGGCGCTAGACCAAATGCTAGCCTGGAGAGGCGTTTATCAACCAAATGATCGGGCGCAATATTAAACGTCGATCTGTACAGATCAGACAATCTTTGCAGATCAGCACCGCGTCTGTGGCTCACTCTGTTCATCACCCAAATCACCTGTCCACCGTCCGATCGACCTGCAAAATCAACGGTCCGCAACTCATCTGCCCTTTTGGTCCCCGCACCCAAAAACATTGTTCAAAACCCACCGGTTTTCATCGCACCACCTTTCGAGGGGCGGGCAATATTTTTCATTTCAGAGCGATTCCACTCATCGCTTGATGCGTGGTTCAGCGCACTATTTGAAAGCCACCCTCCATCGTGCATTAAAGTTCATCCGTGGAGCCTGCGCAATATGCACGTGAGTCGTCTAATCTTGGGCGATCCATCCGATGGTAGTCGCTCGGCGAAGTCACGCGGGAGATAACCACAGACAAACCATACCCCTGGCCCACTCCCTTCATTTCCCAGATCGTCGGTCCATCGCCCTCCGATGATTCATAGCCGCCGATCTCCCCCTGAGATCGGACGGTCCAGATTTAATGCATGCCCGCCAGTAGCCTAGTCCTGCCACATCATTATTCCATGTGTGTTCATCATCTATATTGCGTTCAAAGGACCCAATATCATTGTTTTGCATTAGAACCCCCCGTATTTCGCCAACTTTCACCATGGCCACCTTTCGCTGTCATGTTGCATTTTCTACCATCGCCCTGCATTTTTCCACCAGTCCACCATGCTACACCATTGCACCTTTATCCCCACTACATTCACCTTCCTGTGCATGGTTTTCTTAACACGTTTTCGGGTTTTGCAGGGTTACAGCGACGGAAAATTGCCATGATTCACAGCCTCCATTACAGAAGCAGAGAATGCAGGAAAGGACCAGTTTTCAAAGACTATATTTATGGAGAAAGGCCTGGGAGGTTGTTACAACATGACTTCCATTAAAGAAGCAAGGTTAAACTCTATCGAATTTCCTAGTGTCATTCAAGAGACAGATTTCGCAGATAGAGACATTAATGGAGCGGCAGAGAAATATCAGTGAAAGATTGAGGATTTCAACTTTCAGCATTAAATATTCTAAGCTTTAATATAGGGTTTAGGAGGCAAAGGGTCAGATCGAAGATATCCCAGATCACACAGAGGGTACCATGCGCAGAAAAAAATCCCCTCAAGGTTTCATTTCAGCAAAATTTTCTTTCAGGAAAGGACGGAATGCCCATGTGGTTTCATTTCTATACCGTGTTCTTGAAGAAATTTTCACCAAGTGCATTTATTTCAGAAAGCAGGCTACAGATTACATACAGCACTACAAAGTCATCAAGAAGTATGGGAGTGCACATTCCCGCCATCCTGCCTTAATTAGGCAAATTAAATGTTCATCACCTACCTCTTTTACTAGTTTTCTTTTTCTCCTATAAAACGGCCTAAGAACAGATTATTGAGGGGTCAAGTTTCTGAAAGTTTTGGTCCCATTCAGACTTACTTCCCTGTTTACAGGAGATAGCATGAGAGCCTTTTGCTGATAACTCCCCTTGTTATATCACATGCTCCTTGCTATATAAGATGTCCTAGGCACTTCTCTTTCACAACTCAAGGCTGTCTCTAGGAACCACCACACGCTCCTTTGTCTGTGCGTCAGAGCTCAAAAGGTTTAACTTCATAAAACACAAGAAGAATTGTAGCCCTCGGACTCATTGTAGCCCTCCGTGTCATTTCGAGCATGAGGATGAGCTCCTCCAGGCACCACTTTGATTCTGCATAGTTCTTAGAGAAAATCGTGATCTGTATAGAAGCGATTTCAATGGCGCCTTCTATCTGAGAAAGAATGATGTGTCCAGGCTCCAACTCTAGCTTGTCAAGAAAGACTGCAATCCTCTAGATTTAAGTTCATGGTAGAGAAGGCTAGCGAAATATTTTTTAATTTCAGGCCCCCTATGGTTGATGAACACCTGATAAGGGCCATTAGGAGTTAAGGAAAAAGAGGAGGATGAAGAAGCAGAAGTAGGTGTATCACGCTGAGTGGATTTGGGTTGTCCCATTGGAATTTGGATCTAACAAAGAATGATGTGTCCAGGCTCCAATTTGGGCTAGTCAAGAAAGACCTGCACTCCTATGGATTTAAGTTCACGATAGAGAAAGGTAGTAGAGGATGTTGGAAATTTATGATAATTTCGAACAAACAGAGGAAATAAAGTTCCTCAACTAAACAGATAGATTTAATGATAGAGATGTGGATAGAGAGGTGGAGTAAAGATCTATTTCATTAAGCATAAAAATGACTATTAAAAAATACAATCTTTCATCAGAACTACAATTCTGGATTACACAAAATACTCCTCACTGTGTTTTTCATTTGCTGCTTTTACACATATTTCAGTTGCGGCAACAGACAGTCTCTTTTCTGGCAACACCTTGTTCCAGTTGCGGCAACAAAAAGAGTGTTCCTTTGCTGCTTCAAACACAACATCAGTTGCGGCAACACAATCACAGTCAGTTGTGGCAACACACAGATCCAGTTGTGGCAACACATAGGAATAGTTGTGGAAACACACAGAGTTGCTCTGCTGCTACAAAACATAACGTTTTAGAGTTTCTATGTTTTCTGCTCTCTGTCTTCTCTTTTCTACTTCTTTTTCTGATTCTCTAACTATCTAACCTTAAAACTACTGTTTTCTATTACATAAATATGTTGAAAACATATTTTGACTTAAAACATTAAAAAATAAAAATATCTTTTGTTCTTATTAGCCTTTTAAATGCAGTGAGGAAGTGGGAGATAATGTGGTGCCTTTTGAAAAACAAAGTTGGTTGTTGCAGGGATTTTAACCCAGAAAATTTAATGCACGGTGGAGTGCAAAAATGAATCACGAATTTGTGGCATCTGTCCTTCTAAAATATCAACAAAAATCAGATTACTATCCACCTATTTTAGATTGCAGTTGGAATTAATTTCCAACACTCCCCCTTAATTACAACTGCTGCTATCTTGCATACCCAAAAATTCTCTGAGATAATCAAAAATTTTCTTCCCCAATGGTTTTGTCAAGATATCAGCGAACTTCTCCTCTGTTCTGCAATGTTGCAAAAAAATTTCACCATTTCTCACTAGCTCTCTGATGTAGTGATACTTGGCATCAATGTGTTTAGTTTTCTTGTGAAACACTGAATTCTTTGACAATGCTATTGCTGAGCTATTATCACAATAAATTGTTGTGCCTTTTACCTGTTCATGAATCAAGCTCCTCAACATTCTTCTCATCCAAACTGCTTGACACGTTGTTCCTGTAGCTGCCACATACTCTACCTCTGCTATTGATAAAGCCACTATTGGTTACTTCTTGGAAGCCCATGAAATGGCTCCCGATCCTATATGAAACATATATCCATATGTGCTCTTCTTGTCATCTACACTTCCATCCCAATCACTATCATTGTAACCAATCAATTCAGAATTTTTAGAAGTGGTGTATGAAATACCATATCTCTTCGTTCCATTCACATACCTTAGAATCCTCTTGGCTGCCTGCCAATGAGTCTCTTTTGGTCTTTCCATAAATCTAGAGATTAAACTTACAACATGAATAATATTTGGCCTAGTTGCAGTCAAGTAAATGAGGCTACCAACTATGCTCTTGTACAACTTTGGATCAAAATCCTTGCTGTTGTCTTCCTTGCTCAATTTCAACCCCATGATAGTTGGAGTTACAGCTACCTTGTTGTTCTGCATGTTGAATCTTTTCAACACTTCTTCAACATATTTTGCTTGGGAGATAAAATTCCCATTTTCACTTTGTTCTACCTCTATTCCAAGAAAATATCCCAAAGAACCCAAATCAGTCATTTCAAATTCACTCTTCATGACTACTTTAAAATCATCAATGAGAGAAACTTCATTGCCAGTAAATATTAAATCATCTACATATAAAACAACAATAAAAATCTTACCATTATTTTCTTTTATGTAGAGTGTGGGTTCTCCATCACATTTCTCAAACCCATTTTCAGTCAGGTAAGCATCTATCCTGCTATACCATGCTCTTGGTGCTTGCTTCAGCCCATAAAGAGCTTTCTTCAACTTGCAAACTTTGTGCTCTTGGCCTTCAAATTCATAGCCTAGAGTTTGTTCAACATATACCTCTTCTTTCAACACTCCACTTAGAAATGAAGATTTCACATCCATTTGGTAAACCTTCCATTTGTGTTGTGTTGCTATGGACAACATTGTTCTCACCATTTCCATCCTTGCAACAGGTGAAAAGGTTTCTTCATAGTCTCTTCCTTGTTGTTGCTTGTAGCCTTTCACAACAAGTCTTGCTTTGTGCCTTTCTATCTTGCCTTCAGCATTGCTCTTGGTCTTGTTGACCCATTTTACTCCAATGAATTTTTTTCCTTTAGGGAGGTCCACTGACTCCCATGTATTACTCTTTTCTATTGCACCAAACTCTTCGTTCATTGCTTCAATCCATTTTTCTTCTTTTACAGCATCTTCAAAATGAATTGGGTCATCAACATGACAATACAAGGCAAATAAAGAGTTCAGACCAACAATATCACTTACCTCTTCTTGTTCATAAATATCACTCATATTTCTGAATCTCGGTCTTCCTGGTGTACTTGGAGTTCCACTTGAATTCGATGGAGTTTCAGTTCCCTGTGGTTTTCTTGAAGAGGCACTTCCTTGATTTCTCAAGGTTGTTCTATTTTGAGCTTGTGGTGTGGTTTGTTGTGCTTGTGGTGGTGGAGGAGGAGCCACCAAGGAGGGATTGTTTGCTAATATCCCTTCCTCTTCTTCTTCATGAGACACACATGTCTTCAAGTTCACTATTTTCTCTAAACTTCCATCCCAAGCTTCTTCCTCAATGAACTGAACATCTCTACCTATAACAAACTTCTTGGTGGATGGGTTATACAACCTGTATGCCTTTGACTCATCACTATATCCAACAAGGATACACTTCTCCCCCTTGCTGTCAAGCTTCTTTCTTAGCTGATCTGGAATGTGTGCATAAGACACACAATTGAATACTCTCATGTGGGTGACAAACTGCTTTATGATGCTCCATGCTTCTTCTGGAACTCTGTTCATCAAAGCTTTCATTGGGCATCTATTCAAGATGTACACTGCAGAATTTACAGCTTCAGCCCAATACTCATTTGGCAAGTGTTTTGCCTTCAGCATACTTCTAACCATGTCCATGATGGTCCTGTTCTTCCTTTCAGCAACACCATTTTGCTGAGGTGTGTACCTTGTGGTAAATTGTTTATGTATGCCATTCTCCCTACAGAAACATAGGAACTCTTTGGAGATGTACTCTCCACCTCTGTTAGATCTTAGCACTTTGATGTGGTGCCCACTCCGCTTCTCAACATGAGCTTTGAAGTGGAAAAACTGTTCAAAAACTTCACTCTTCTGTTTCAAGAAATACACCCATGTATTTCTGGTGTAGTCATCTATGAATGTCAAAAAATATTTGTTGCCAGCTAAAGATGGAATTTGTATTGGTCCACATAAATCTAAGTGGACAATCTCTAAGGGTGTCTTTGCCCTTATATTCTTTCTTGTTGGAAAGATTTCTCTACATTGTTTGCCCAAGATGCAGCCTTCACATAGGCTGTCTAGTTTCTCAATCAATGGTAATCCTTTTATCATTCCCTTTCTGTGCAACAAGTTCAGGCCTCCGAAATTGAGATGTCCAAATCTCAAGTTCCATAACTAGTTTTCATCTTCACTTCCTCTTGAAAGACCTCTTGTGTTACAGCTACAACTTTTCTACTTTCCTTCAAGTCTATTCTGAGCTTGAGAGTAAACATCCTATTGCTTGTCATCTACACCTCTACAATGACTTTCTTGCTTGGAGGTATGTCCTTGATTGTGCACACATCATCTTTGAAGAATACATTGTAGCCCTTGTTTATGAGATGTCCAATGCTCAAAATATTACATTTCAAGCCATGTACATAATATACATCTGGCACAAACTTCTATTCTCCATTTTTTTTCCATGATACTAACTTCGACTTTTCCTTTAATAGAGATCTTACAATCAGTTCCCATTGTTACTTTAGATTTAACATTTTCATCCAGATTGTAAAACATTTCTATGTTTCCAGTCATGTGATTACTACAACCTGAGTCTAAGAACCATACATCATCTTGTCTATCTTGTGCTACATTATATGTTAACAACACATTCTTTTGGTTCTTTTCTTCTTTTGTAAAAATAGCATTCTGCCTATTATTCATGTCATTTTTCTTTTTCCTACATTCATTTGCATAGCGCCCATATTTTTTGCAATAATGACATTGGACTTGGGATTTATCATACCTTTGTCCATGTGCTTGATTTTGGCTTGAGCCTTCATTCTGGTTCTAATTTCTGCTCCTTCCACTCGAACTTGCAGGTTTGTTTCTTCCTTTGTTTTGGCTTCGGCCTCTCCCTTTTCCTCTTCCTTGACCTCTGCCTCGGCCAAAAGACATTTGGGTCTTGAAGGCTTGTTCCAATGAGGAATCTGATCCTCTATTCAATTTATGTTCATGAGACATCATGGATGCACTAAGCTCATCCACTGTATATAGTGAGAGATCCTTTGTCTCTTCTATTGCCACTACTATAGCATCAAATCTTGAGGGTAGACTTCTTAGGATTTTATCCACTATTCTTCTCTCTTCAAGCGTCTCTCCATGAGACCTTATCTGGGTAACCAACCTAATAACATGAGTGAAGAATGAATCTATATTTTCAGACTCTTTCATACAGAGAGTTTCAAAATATCTCCTCAGCATTTGCAGCTTTGTTGTCTTCACCTTCTCCATACCTTGATAGGCAGTTTTGAGAATATCCCATGCATCCTTAGACTTTGTTGTTGCTGCAATCCTTGGGAAAATACTCTCGTGCACTAATTGAAAAATATAGAAGAGGGCTTTGGAGTCCTTCTTCCTATTATCTTTTAACAAGTCTCTTTCTGCTGCTTTCAAAGTAGCCAACGCTGTTGCATCTGCTGGTTCTGGGTAGCCATTGTCAACTAGCTCCCATATGTCCTGTGAAGCAAACAAGGCTCTCATAGTGATAGCCCAATATTCATGATTCTTCCCATTAAACTGTGGAAGTTGGAGATTTGGAAAGATGGTGCCTACTGCTGCCATTGTAACTATGTAAACAAACAGAAGCTTTCTCTTTGCTGGAGAAATCCGCTTCAAAAAACCTTCTTACATTTTCTGCAGTGAAGAGCGATCTCTGCTTCATTCACTGAGCGCCTAGACTAGCTCTGATACCATGTTGGAAAATAAATTTTAAATGGCATGCTTCAATACCATGTTGGAAATTTCTGAATATTTTGAACAAACAGAGGAAACAAATTTCCTCAACTAAACACAGAGATTTAATGATAGAGATGTGGATAGAGTGATGGAGTAAAGCTCTATTTCATTAAGCATAAAAATGACTATTACAAAATACAATCTTTCATCAGAACTACAGTTCTGGATTACACAAAATACTCCTCACTGTGTTTTTCATTTGCTGCTTTTACACAGAATTCAGTTGCGGCAACACACAGTCTCCTTTGCGGCAACACCCTCTTCCAGTTGTGGCAGCACACAAATTGTTCCTTTGCTGCTTCAAAAACAGCATCAGTTGCGCAACACACAGGAACAATTGTGGCAACACACAGAGTTGCTCTGCTGCTACAAAACATAGAGTTTCAGAATTTCTCTATTTTTTGCTCTCTGTCTTCTCTTCTCTGCTTTTGTCTCTGATTCTCTAACTGCCTAACCTTAAAACTACTGCTATCTATTACATATATATATGTTGAAAACATATTTTGACTTAAAACATTAAAAAATAAAAATATATTTTGTTCTTATCAGCCTTTTAAATGCAGTAAGGCAGTGGGAGATAACGTGGTGCCTTTTGAAAAACAAATTCGGTTGTTGCAGGGATTTTAACCCAGAAAATTTAATGCACAGTGGAGTGTAAAAATGAATCAAAACTTTGCAGCATCTGTCCTTCTGAAATATCAACAAAAATCAGATTTCTGTCCACCTGTTTTAGATTGCAGTTGGAATTAATTTCCAACAGAGGATTTTTTAACATTAGGCTCCCTATGGTCGATGAACACATTAGGAGTCGATGCAGAAGAGGAGGAAGAAGAAGGTGCAGGTGTATCACACTAAGTGGAAATGGGTTGTCCCATTGGAATTTGGATGAACAGATAGCAATACTGTAACAAGTGGTGAGGTAGCAGGCAGGCAAGCAAGACTGATTAATGGAAAGCTGTGAAAGGGAGTATGGAGCAGAGGAGAGGAAAGTGAGCAAAGGACTGAGGCTTCGGATTTAAATGAAAACCAATACCCACTATCTCCCAATTTACACTCAATTTGCGATACCTCGTGCACTATTGTCTTCTTGAGCACTCTACGTGTTGGGGTTCATATGTTTTGGCCAGATTGACAAAACCAAAAGATAAGACAACATCAAACCGCTTTGGGATTCAAGGATCTAGCCCTCCTAAATCCAGAGAGGGATCTCTCTATGAATGAGTTTAAATATGTGATCTTTAAAACCTGAGATGTGATATTAGGCTAGTTATGAAGAGCATGGGTATTTTTTTTTTGGTTGGACAAAGACATGATGAAGGTGAGGGCAGTTCAAAATAAAGGGTGAAGATGTCTGCAAGTGAAGGAATGATTCGGCTAACAGAAAAGGCAAATACAGTTTTAACCCATTGGGCTATGGAGTCATAGGAGGATTTTAATTGGACAGCAAGGTTCAAGAAGGATCTATGGGGCAAGTCACTTATGTCAAAGGATCTCTTAAAGTGATTTATGGAATGAAACAAACAGGAAATGGAGAAACAAACAAATGAAGAACAGTGAACAACCTAAGATCAAATAAGTGCTTTCAAACTATTTTGCTTCGGCATGTACTTAAGGAAAAACACAAAAGTCTTCTGAGATCAGGTAAGTGCTTTTAAACTAGCTTGCATTGAAGTACTTTCAATTATAAAGCATTTAAAAAACAGTTCAAACAACTTAAGATCAGGTAAGTGCTTTTAAACTATCTTGCTTTCAGCATATTCTAGAGAAAAACACATATGATAATCACAAAGAGCAATCTAGATTAGGCAACTGCTTTTAAACCAACCTACTTTAATATACTCTAAAGGAAAATACAGAAAATACTCATTTTAAAGAGCAATCTAGATCAGGCAAGTGCTTTTAAACCAACCTGCTTTAATATACTCTTCAAAGAGAACTTTCGAATAAAGAAAACATGGAAATAAAGCTTTCAGTAAGAGTAGGGTACTGTTGAGAGTAAATCCTAGCTCTACGTTTGTTGTTCTTTATCAGAGAAAGTGGACAGAGCGAAAAACATTAAAGAAAATAACAATTGACAGTGAGGAACACATCACCATTGACACAAATCAGTGGATTTAGGATTTTGATTTGCTGAATGTGTGCCTTAATCTTTCAAACTGTGCTAGGAAATATTCAAACACTGATACTCTTTGTTTCTTTTATGCATTGTTGTGTCTTGTTGATGTGTAGGCCGCGCGGGGCTCATATGCCATCAATGCCAGATGAAACATTGACGAGACGCAGAGTTTGAGCCAAGTGAATGGTTCTCTTTGATTAATCAAAGGCACGAGAATTGTCATTCCCGGCCTTCAGCCTTTCTTCATTATAATGGACAAACCATTCAAACCTACAAAATACAAAACTATATTATAAAATCCTATGTTTTTGGGTAAACTGCTTCAAAGGGTGAGGGGAGGAGCGTAGTCGTTGGATGGCATCAGCCAACGGTTGGGATTCATTATAAGCGATTAAAGGAGAGTGGAGGAAAAGAACAAATCAGATCCATCGATCACGCGGAGATCGACGGTGGGGATTAATCGAAAAACATAAAGTGGAAGGGCGAAGGGTGATGAAAGCATGCGGGGAAGATCTAAGCTATTTGATCTAGACATGTGGGTGGTCCAGATTCAATCGGAGGATAGCAATTGGCAGGGAGAGAATAAGGGTGAGATGGAAATCGCCGATGCAATTATGCGATCGGGGAGGCCGATGCGATTAAGTGATGATCGTTGATCTGAGGATCAGATCAATGGTGGGGAGCGAATCGAAGGGATTACCGATCGGGGGGAACAAAAAAACATGCCTGATGAAACTTTGCGATGCGATTGAGCACGGGTTGTTTGATCGGCTCCAGATCGACAACAGATATTGCTTAAACTGTGCCCCAGCGGAAAATCTTTGAAACATATGAAAAATGCAAATTTTCAAATAATACAAAGTTTTGGTGGATCGGGGCGGAATATATATATATATATATGAAGTGGTTGGCGCTCAATTGCGGGGCCGCTGGATGTATGGAGTGTGATGGGCTCGGGGCTTTATATAACAAAGTGCCAATTGCATCGGAACTTCGGAGTAAGGCTTTTCAATCAACCCATTGTAAAAAATCCCCAATGCGATTAAGCGCTTCGGGACTTCAACACTTGGTCCCACGGTGTAGGTTGTATGGAGTGAAGCGGAGGGGGCGGGGTTTTAATGAAGGGACTCAATCACATCGGAACTTTTGATGCGGTCTTTCAATCAATCCATTGCGAATTTCTCTGATGCGATTGCGCTTCGGGTTTTTTTAATCTAACCATTTCATTTAAAAATCGTTGCATGGGCGCGTTAGACCAAGACTTTGGATAAATGGGTTTTTTGTATTTATAAAAGAAATAACAGATCAAAGATGTATTTTCAAAATGGTTTAGTGCCCGATTGCGGGCCCAAAGGGTTATATGAGATAACAACATGATCGGGGGTTACGAACAAAGAGCTAATCGCATCGGGGCTTTTGTTAACACAATGAAACAGACTTGCGTGCTTTGGATTTTCTCTGATGCGATAAGCGCTGAAAGTTTTAATGCTTGGTTCCAGCACGAAGGCGCATGGTGGTGAACTGGTTGAGACTTGGCCCAAAGGGGCTTAAACCCTAAATAAAAAATGGGTTTTTTCATAGATTTTCAATGGTTTTCAAAGGGTTTTGGGGGTTTCGATATAGTCTAAAAAGGAGTTTTAAACTATGCAAGGTGGATTATATGAATGGGAAATGAGGAAAATGATGGGGAAAAATAGAGTAAAAATGAAAGTTAGTTTCTGAGTGGAGGAAGGGGAGAAAGGGGATTTTATAGCAATCTTTTCTCATGGAATTTTCAGCAGAATTTCTGAGTTACGAAGGGAAACAGCAGTGAAGATTTTCAGACAAGGGCATGAGATCTTCCGGAGTCTTCAAGAGATAACATTTTGGCAATGAAACTGTTTCTTGAAGGCTGAACAATTTTTGGCAACCTTTTGATAGAACAAATTTTATAGGTGGCTAACAGTGGCTCCACTTGGGGATGGTGCATTTTTTAAGGCATCAAGAACTTTAGACTTGCATTTCTCTGGGAGGCTGATCAATGCCTCATCCATTGGGATGTCTTCTTTGCTTGGATAATCTTCTTTTTTCTGAAAACATATTAGCAGCCAGGAAAAACAATGGATCTTCATCAACCAGCTTTCTACCTACCTAATCCTACTGATCTAACATTTTTTCTTCATTGGAGTGCACTTGGATAGGAAAACTCTTTTACAACATTTTATTCTTTTGAAAACAAGAAATCTAATCTATTTATACTCCTTATTTCTCCATGGACTCAGATTAAATAGCTGAATCCATATAATTCTCTACCTAATCTACCATCTGTTCAGATTAAACTGTCCAACAGATTTTATTCTCTAAATTCTACAACATAAATTTAAAAATAGTCAAGTCAAGATTAAGCTGTTTGACTTGCTGTAATCTATGGCATAAAAAACAAGCTGCACATAGATATTTATTTTGCAGAAAAATTTAAATCAAAATGGAAGGCTTAAGATCTAAAATTTCATGCACTTCCTTCACCTTTTTACAGCTCTGTTTACCTCTTGTTTGAGTTGTTCTTTCTTTTTCTCTGGTTCATATTTTGAGCTAATTAGAACTAGATTTACCTTTGTTTTGACTCAGAATTAAACATAGATTGGAGTCAATTCTTTCTTGGAAACTTAGGTTCAGGTTTTGAGCATGTTTAAACCTTTAATTTCTATCCTAATCTATCTACTGATAAGCCAAGATTAAACAGTTTGGAAAATCGAATTCACTATCCTATCAGCAGTAAATTTAAAACTAATTAGTCAAGATTAGGTTGTTTGACTAACTAGGAGTGTGTTTTTCAGGAGTGGCATTAAAGCTTGCACACTTTTAGAATTTATTTCTCTTTTTTGGTATGGGGCTATACCTTTATTGTTTTTTACAATCTGCCCTCTTTTCTTTTTCTATTGTTTTTTATATTTTTCTTTTTTGTGAAACTGAACAGAGAAATGGTATTTACAATGGAAATGAAAGCTTTAAAGTTGAACTCAGCAGTAGTAATGCTTGAGTACCCTGCCATTGACAGGACCCCCAAACAGATATGTGCCATCTAACTCTTGTAGAAAAAAGGCATTTGGACCAATGGTGGACTGAATAATGTAAGGACCTTGCCACAAACTGTCAAATTTTCCATGTTTACCCTTATCTTCTCTTCTGGAGTCCCACTTGAGTACCTTGTCTCCAATGTTGAAGTCACAAGCCTTTGTTCTCTTGTCAAACAACTTCTTTATGTTCTCTTGCACCTTCTGAGCTCTATTGTAGACCTCTTCCCTTGTCTGTTAGAGATGTATTGTCTGATTGATCCTCCTTATCATGCTGTCCTCTTCTGACTGTATTTCTTGGAATAATTTTATCACTGGTACACCTAGGCTGGTAGGAAACATGGCATTTGCTCCATAAACAAGCTGGTAAGGGAACATTCCAATGGACTTCTTTTTGGTCAACCTGTTTTCCCACAAAGCATGCACCAACTTGTTATGCCATGATTTTTTATTCTCTTCAAGCAGCTTCTTGATGATGGTTACTAAACTTTTATTTGATGATTCTACTAACCCATTACCTTAAGGGTAATAAGCAGTAGAATGACCAAGTGTAATCTGATACCTGTGACAAAAATCAATCATCTTTTTGGAACCAAAAGCAGTAGCATTATCAGTAATAATCTTCCTAGGGCAGCCGAATCTAGACAGGATATGGTCTTCAAGAAATTTTGACAATGACAGAGTCTATAGCATTCCTAGAAGGGATGGCCTCTATCCACTTTGTGAAGTATTCAGTGGCTATGAGAATCCATTTGTGTTTGGCAGATGAAGCAAGATGGATTTCTCCTATGAAATCTAGGCCCCACTGTTGAAAAGGAGCTTCAACAATGATAGGTTGTAATGGTAAAGGAAGGAGTTTTCTTTTGCCCTCAAAAAATTGGCACTTGTGGTAGGCTACTATCATTTTATGGACATCTTGGAAGAGGGTGGGCCAGTAATAGCCAGCTCTAAGGATTTTATTGGCTGTGGTTTTCCAGTAGAGATGACCTCCACACTCTCCTTCATGGAATTCATGCTTGATCCTCTCTGCATCAACTTCAGGCAAACATTTAAGCAATAAACCATTAGCATTTTTCCAATATAAACATTCATTCATAATGCAATAATTCCTAGCTTTCAACTTTAAAAACATTGCCTTTGTTTATGATAAATTAGGAGGAGCATTAACATTTGTAACTACTGTTGAGTCCCAAAATCTGCATCTTTTCCATACATTTTTCCATACCTTTTTCACTCACCTAACCCTCCCAAACTGTCAATATCATGTGCAAAAGAGTATCTAACATGGTTTTTAATTATATTTTTGTGTTTGCTATTTGATCTAGATTTTGTTCATTCAGTTGCGGAATCTTGCCACTTTCCGCAGCTGCTGCAACTTTCCGCAGCTATTTTGTGAAACTGTATGCTACAGGTGTCTACAAGGGAAACGAGCCACATGGGCAGGTCAGGGATGACGTGGACATGGTTCGTGTCCTATTGGGTCAAGCAAACTCATTCAAAGAAGCCGCGGTCAAAGGCGTCCACATGGAAGTCAACCATGGAGTTTCATGTCGACCGGACTCTGTTTCGTGGCACATAAAGATCCATACGGCCGTTTCTAAGCCTGCGGAGGTTAAATCGACATCTGTGCAGAGCTCTGGAGTCGAATTCAAGCATCCACCTTCCATAGATTCACTTTCCAACACGGCCATGCTCCTATATCCGTGGACGTAGTGGTCTACGTGCTCTCTGCCAGCATGAACTTTAGGAGACAGTTACAGTTTGTTGTTATATATATAGTGCGTTTGCATACGCACAGGAAGTTAGTTGTTAGTTGATGTTCGTGAATGTAGGCTCTGTTATCTTTTAGTCTGCTTTGTAGTGATTACGCTGCACTTGTGCCGTAACATTACCATTCTGTAATGAACTACTTTTTAATATGAGAAGACTCTGTTTTTCAACTTAATTCGTGTTTGAGGACCGTTGCCAAGGCTGTGTAGAGGGCCCTTGCTCAGCTAAGGTTTTGTGTATTAGTGTATATTTCTCATTTTGTTTCTTTAGAAATCATTGTATCATAATCCATTCATATGTTCATACTTTGTAGTTGTTTCCTTTATGTTTATATACTTCCATAATTTCCATTTCATTTCTGTCTTTCATGCTTTATGATTGTTAATCACTGATCAGTGTTTATGTTTTTCAGGTTTTAGATGGGCAGCCCAGGCATTTTCATAAGCTTTTTTTTACTAATGACATGAAACTAACATTGTTCTGCTGCTAGTTTGTTTTTCATAGCTTTTGTTTAACTTCAGTCTTTCTTTGTACATTTCAGTTTTGTTTATCTGCTTCAGTAGTTAAAATTTAGATATATTAAGCTGCTCATAGCATCTTCAGTTGCCTCCGAAAGCCACAGCTGGACTGATGGTGAGGGATTGCATTATGAAATGTGTAGTTTAGTATTAGTTTCTTTTCTGCAAATTTAGATATATTAAATCATGCATGACATCTTCAATTGCCTCCGAAAGCCACAGCTGGACTGATGGTGAGGGATTGAATCATGAGTGTATGGTTTAGTATTAGTTTATTTTCTGCAAATTAAATATCAGTTACACAAGTTGTTTATGATTACTTCCGAAAATCATAGATGGACTAATGATGAAGGGTCAGAAGATAAATTGATGTAATCTGATTTAGATTTATTTTGTTGCAATTTTGAATTTCCTTAAGCATAGTTTCTTTTGTGTTTAGTTGGCAGCAAGAATAGTTTGGTTTTCATGCTCACTAGTTTACTGTTTTGATTCATTAGATTAGCAGCACCTTTTCATTTCAGCAATACATTTTTATTTTCTTTCAAGTCTTGTCATTGTAAATTTCAATTTTCTTTTTAAAAGTTTCAAGTTGGTAAATCATTATAGGGGATATCACTTCCTTGAAAAAATATAACCAAACTTGTTTTCATTTTAGAATTTCCATTTTAACTTAGAAAAACCAAAAACGACAAAAAGTTAAGAAATAGGTTATCTTGCACATATAGTGCGCCGCACTTCATCAGCTTACGATTCCCGGATTGACAAATTAAATGCAGCAATTTAGGACACACTAAATTGACCAAACATTTTGGCGCCGTTGCCGGGGAAGTGTAACTAGGTAGCCAATTTCTTAAAAAAAAAAAAACATAAAATCATAAAAGAAGGGAAAACTTGATAACTTCTTGAAGTATGCTCTCCTCTTGCACCTAGTGTGATCTGGAGGATCATAAAAGAGAGTTATTGGTTTAGTAATTTCTTAAGTATGCTCTCTTCTTGCACCTAGTGTGATCTGGAAGATCAGAAAGAGAATTATTAGCCCAACTTTTTTTAAAAAAATAAAAAAAATGACATGCATAGAGCAAGAGATTCTAGGGGAAGGTTTATAGCTAAAGCCAAGAGTTCGATTTTCATAACTCCATCTTCTTCAAGGCATAGACCAGATTCACCACCATCTACCCCTAGCCTTAAGATTTTTGGAAGTCAAGGAACAGCTGAATTAGAGGAATCTCATACACCACCTACTAAAACCCACTTAGAAAACAAAGAGACTTTCTCTCATCCTTCTTTGGTAGAAGAACTAGAGGACTATAAGGACTCTAAAGAAACTATCATGGCAGAGGAAGTAATAAATAGAGGTGGAGGTAGAAGAGGAGGAGATAATGGAGATAATAATGGTGAAGGAAATAATGGTAGAAATAGGGATTTGTTGGGATTCCCTATAGCTGATGAGGAAACTCATGCAACAATGAAAAATATTTCACCATCTGTTCTCCCTAACATTTATGGATTGCGAAGTGAGGATCCTGAAACATTTCTGTTTGAGTTTGAAGTTGTGTGCCGAACTTATGACTATATGGAAGATTCTCAAAAACTCAAACTGTTTCCTTCAACATTGAAGGGATCTGCTTTGAAATGGTTCATGGGATTAACCACTCAATCTGTTAGGACTTGGAATGATATGAAACAAACATTTTTGGATAGATACTTGGACTATTGTATGCCCACCAATCACAAGGATGAGGTATTCAAAATGATGCAAAAAGAAGATGAAAATTTGGAAGACTTAATTGAAAGATTTCAATACAACTTGAAAAGAGTAAAGATGAGCAACTTAGATAATGAAACCTTGAAAGCCCTCCTATTAAAAGCCATTAGAGATGAATGGATAGACATTTTAAACATGATGGGGAAAGGAGATATTTCTCAACTCCCATTTCATGATATAACAGAACTATGTATCCAATTCTCAAGGGGAAGATCTAAAACTGGAAAAGGGCCTAGGGATTCTTCTCTTATTAGGGCTAACAAATCTGCAACTGGATCAGTAAGTAGGGCAGAGATTGGTAATATGCTTGATGAGTTTAAAACTGATATCTTAGGGGGTCTTAGTGAACAACCAGACACCCTTAAAATCCAAAACAAGCAGAAAGCAGAAACAGATGCTTTAGCCATCTTTTGTCCGAAATGTAGAAAGAAACATGCTTTAAGGGAATGTCCCTTGGATGCAAAAGTTGTAGAAACATGTATGATTTGCTCGGAAAATCATGAGATCAAGGATTGTCCTTCAATCCCTGGACTCAAAGCTGTTTTTCAAGAAGATCCAAATTCAGTAGAATCTCTCTGTTTTGTCGCAAGGAGACCTTGGCAGGGACAACAATCTCAAGGGTTTAATAACCCTATGAATCTTCAAACCTCACCAAATTGGAATCCTTGGCAAAAACCTTGGCCCCAACATCAGAATTCATATCAGCCATGGGTACAGGGGATGCAAAATCCTTATGGGAGATTTGCTCAATTTTATCAATATCCTCCATCTTTTCAAAATCAACAAGCTCCACAACTTCCAAGCCCAAATCCACAACTTTCATTGACATTTCCACAACAACAACCTTCTCAACAAAATACAAATCCTCAACTCATGCTCCCATACCAACAGAAGACAAATCAACTTCCAGCTCAGCCATTGCCAAATCCTAACAATAAGAATCCTCAAACTACTTATATGGTAGAAGGACAACAATTTCCTACCTATATGATTGTTCCTCTCAACGATGTACAACTCAGATCTGGTAGATTTTTAGAAAAACCTTCTATAGACATTCAAGAGCAAGATACCTCTGAGGAGGATTCTCTTCAAGTCAATAAGGGTTCTGAGGAAGAATCTCTTCAAAATTCAAAAATTCAAAAAGAAAAAGAAAAGCTAACACCCACAACTCCTATAGTTGAGCAACCTGTATCTTCATCTACACCTCCTTTTCCGGAAAGACTACAAATTGATAAGGGGGTGGAAAAACAAATCTTTTTGCCTAACTATGACTTTCTAGATGAATTGAAGAATTTTTGTATCAAGATTCCATTGCTACAAGCCATTCGAGAAATTCCTATTCTAGCAAAAACCATAAAGGAGTTGAGTTTCAAAAGACCAGGAAGGAAACTAAAAGACACAAGAAGAATCCACCTGGTAGGAAAGATTGCACATATTATGATGGGAAAAATTACCATGCAGAAGTATGTAGATCCAGGAAGTCCAATTGTCAAGACACATATAAATGGGATAGAAATTCCAAACACATTGATCGACTTAGGGGCTGCTATCAACATTATGAGTAGACAGACTATGGAACAGTTAAAACTTCCTAACCTTCTTTTTACACCTACTTTATTGCAACTTGCAGATCGATCGGTTATTAAACCAGATGGTGTATTAGAAGATATTTCAGTCTCCTTAGATTCTTGGGAATATCCAATAGACTTTATGATTTTGACTCCCAAAAGTAATCTGGGAGGACATCCAATTATCTTAGGAAGACCTTGGCTGGCCACAGCTGATGCTTTTATTAGTTGTAGATCTGGAGACATGTACATTTCTAATGGTAATTCGACAAAGAAATTCAATTTGTATCCTCCAACAAGAGCAATCACAGAAATAGGAGACAATGAATGGGTCAATGATGAGAACACTATACAACCTGTCTTTACCATTTCTGAAATTAGTGAGGATAGTCAAATTCTGAACACATTAGAAAATTTTGAGATATCTTCAGAATATGACCCCACACAATTTCAGTTGGAATCTGACATAGAATATTTATCATCTAGACAAATGTCTCTTTACTCTATGGAAGAGTTTGGTAATTCTGCTATTGAGATTTTTCCAGGAAAAACATTGAATATCAACAAACATTTGGAGAAGTCACAACAAGAAGAACTAACCAGAATCTTGCAAAAACATTCTACTGCATTTGCATGGGAGTATACTGACATGAAGGGTATTGATCCTAAGACTTGCATCCATCATATCTATATTGAGGAAAACAGTAGACCAATCAGACAACCTCAAAGAAGGATGAATCCAAATCTAAGGGAGATAGTGAAAGAAGAGCTCCAAAAACTTCTCAATGTAAACTTCATTTATCCAATTTCAGATAGCCGATGGGTTTCTCCTTTGGTTATAGTACCTAAAAAGAAAAGGTAAATGGAGGGTATGCATTGATTACAGGGAATTGAACAAAGAAACTTTGAAGGATCACTTTCCTTTGCCTTTTATTGATCAGGTATTAGATACATTAGCAGGTAAAAAGTACTTTTCATTTTTGGATGGTTTTAGTGGATACAATCAAATTCAGGTAGCACCTGAAGATCAAGATAAGACCACATTTACTTGTCCATGGGGAACTTTTGCCTACCGAGTGCTTCCTTTTGGGTTATGTAATGCACCAGCAACATTCCAAAGAGCAGTACTAGGAATTTTTTCTGATCTAATCCATGATTGTGTAGAGGTTTATATGGATGATTTTACAATTTATGGTAATTCATTTGAAGAAGCATTAGAAAATTTGGAAAAATTCCTTATAAGATGTAAAGAAACAAACCTTTCATTAAGCCATGAAAAATGCTTTATGATGTTTACTGAAGGTATTGTTTTGGGGCATCATATTTCAGGAGATGGGATTAAGGTTGATAGATCAAAAGTTGAATTCATCTCCAAGTTGCCTATTCCAAATTGTCAAAGAGATGTTAGAAGTTTTCTAGGATTTACTGGTTACTATAGAAGATTTATAGAAAACTTCACTAAAATAGCATCTCCACTCTTCAAATTGCTTACAAAAGACCGTGAATTTAAATGGGATCCTGATTGTCAATCAGCTTTTGAAACTTTGAAAACAAGAATATCTAAAGCACCTATTTTGAGAGGACCAAATTGGAAACTTCCTTTCCATATTTCTACGGATGCTTCAGATACAGCTCTTGGAGCTGTGTTGGGTCAAAAAGATTTAATTTCTTATGCCATTTATTACACCAGTAAAAATTTGACTCCCACAGAGTTGAACTATACTGTGACTGAAAAAGAGTTCTTAGCTGTTGTTCATGCAATTAATAAGTTTAGACATTACATAACAGGCTATGAAACCTTTATTCATACTGATCATTCTGCAATTAGATATTTAATGAACAAACCTGTTACTAATGGCATAGTGACAAGATGGATTTTACTTTTGCAAGAATTCAATATTACTGTGTTGGATAGACCAGGAAAACAGAATACAGTAGCTGATTTCTTGTCTAGGATTCAGAATACTAAAGAAGATTCTCCCGTAGAAGATAAATTTCCTGATGAATACTTGTTTGCAGTAACTATTAAGACCCCTTGGTATGCAGATATTGCTAACTATTTGGTTACAGGGAAACTACCTTCACATTTATTTCCAAGTGAAAAACGAAAAATTATTCAAGAGAGTTCAAAATATTCATGGATTTCTAACGAATTGTTTAAAACAGGGCCAGATCTTGTGATCAGAAGATGTGTCATGGAAGATGAAATGCCTGATATTCTTAAGGCATGTCATGATGAACCATGTGGCGGACACTTTGCAGACAAAAGGACAGCCTATAAAATCCTCTCTTTAGGATATTATTGGCCTTCCCTTTTCAAAGATGCAAAACAATATGTCAAAAGGTGTGACAGCTGCCAAAGAGTAGGGAAACCTACCATTTCAAATGAAATGCCATTGCAAACACAGGTACTCATTGAACCCTTTGAAAAATGGGCTTTAGATTTCATTGGACCTATTAATCCACCATCTAAGCAAAAGAAGTATATATTGGTTTGCACCGATTATGTTACTAAATGGGTAGAAGCTAAAGCATTAGTATCTGCTACTGAAAATTCAGTTGTTCATTTTCTTTATGAGGATATTTTTACTCGCTTTGGTGTTCCAAGAGAAATTGTGACAAATCAGGGGAGCCAATTCACATCCAATTTGGTGGAAAAGTTGATGGAAGAATACAAAATCAAGCACATAAGATCTACTCCTTACCATCCACAAGAAAATGGTCAAGTGGAGTCCACAAACAAAGTTCTTGAAAGTATCATCACCAAAACTGTTCATCTACATAGAAGAGATTGGGCAGAAAGGCTTCCAGAAGCCTTGTGGGCCTACAGAACTACATGGAGGAATACAACAGGACATTCTCCCTATTAACTTGTTTATGGGAAAGAAGTCTTGCTCCCCATTGAGTTCCAAGTCATGACCTTCAAGATAGCAGTTCAGTTGGGGATGGACTTATCAGAAGCCCAAAAGCATAGAATGGAGCAGTTGAATGAGCTAGATGAGATCAGACAAGAAGCAATTCTAAGAACCGATCTAGTTCAATATCAAAGAACTAAATGGCATGACAAATATATCAAAGAGAAGAAGTTTCAAGAAGGAGATTGGGCATTGCTATTTGACTCCAAGTTTAAATATTTTCAAGGGAAATTTCAGACTCATTGGCTTGGGCCATATGAGATTGACAAGATCTTTAGAAATGGAGCTGTAAGAATCAAGACCATTGATGAGTTTCAAACTCCTCTTATCGTGAATGGCCATAGATTGAAAGTTTATCATAAGCCACTCTCAAAAGAGGATTTTATCAAGATGTTTCAAGAAAGTTCTGCAATCAGGCTGGTACAGAAGAATTCTTCTTCTCCACCAGCCTAGCTTTTGTTTTTCAACTTAAAAAAAAAAAAAAAAAAATAATAATAATAATAATAATAATGGTATAAGCCTGAAAACCAATCATTGATTGGCAGTCTTATACAGAAAATATAGGGTGAAAATCAGGGAAACCTGACACTCTATATTTTCCAAAAAAAAAAAATCTCTCCTTCATTTCATAAGCTTTGTCACCACCCACTCCACTTCATTCCACTTCATTCCACTTCATTCCATTTCATTTCATCTCATTCCACTTCATTCACTTCATTTCATTCCATTCCATCAATAAAAATATTTTTTATGACCATTTCCATCTGGTCATTTGTCATTTGTTTATTTCCATTCATCAAAGTAATAGCTGTGTCAGTTTCCGCAGCTGACATCTGTTTCCGCAGCTGACTCCAGTTTCCGCAGCCAGAAACAGATTCCGCAGCTACTACTCTGTTTTCAAAGAGAATGTACAGTCAGATGTTATTTTCATAATTATGAAATAAAATGCAGGTGAGAGGATCAAAGGATTATTCAGGACACCAATGGAGATCAATCAGTTGAAGACCAAAGGAAAAGGCAAAGATTCCAAAGGTATGAATAAAGTTTATTTCAAATAGTATTGAAAAACACATTTTTTATATAGTTTTAAACCGTGAGCTCTACCCATTACGCGCAATGATTATATTGACAGTTCCGTAACCTTTCACGATCTCCATGTTATCCTCTTGCATTTATTCATAAACGGTTTCATCATTGAAATTCCGATTCTCACTCATGTTCCAATATCCCACTGGAGATAATGAGACGTATTTGAGTTGACAAAGGACTCTTACAAGCCGCATAACTTCATAACCGTTGATTGAAACGTGTTCATATTTATTACACAGCCACCAAAAATTCAAAACGCGGCCGAATATATTATACTTTGTTAACCTCTTTGTCGTGTCTCTGTTGTGTTTACAAAACCCCACTCTACTCATTCTCACTCCCTGTTTCACTCCATTTCGTTCCTTTTGCTCATTCTCACTCCCGTATATCTACCCACAGTCTTACTCCATTCCGTTTATGGTGCTCATTTCCATTCTATGATACATTCCCACAGTCATTGTTCTCGATCCTGTGTATTCAGTCGTTCCATTTCCACTTAAACCCTCACAGAGGCAAATTAGTGAAGCACAGAAAAGTGAAATGGGTAAGTTGCTAAGGGCAGAGCCGGAAGGACCAAAGTTTATAGAGGGATATCCGCAAGCAAAAGAGATATTGAAAAAAGCTAAATGGCTGCGTTTTATTCAGAAATTCAGAGGTTACCACAAAGAAGTTACGAAAGCGTTTGCAAGGTCATTTGATGGCTCGGAAGCAGAAATTGGAGACCTCAAGTTTTTGGTCAATGAAGCATCAATAGCAACAGCCACTGAACTTCTTCAGGAGGGAGAGCGTTGGTTCAAAAATAAAAGCATCAGTGATGAGGCATGGAGAACAATCCTACGAAATCAAGGTATGGACATCACTGTTTTTAAAAGAGGAATCCCTGTGCATGCAATAAAAGAAGAATGGGCCACTTTAATACTAATTGTTCAGAAATTCATTACATGTGAAGGCCGTTTTGGGTCTATGTACATGTACCATACCAGGCTATTGATGAATTTTCTAGAAAACCAAACTCTCAATCTCCCTTATTTTCTATTCAACAGCTTAAAGAAAATGGCTGTGACTGTTCAAAAACACTTAGGAGATGTAGAGCCTCATTTATATCACCACGGCCTTATAAAAATTCTGATTGAAAAGGAGCTAAAGGAAAGAAAAGACACATGGGAACAATTCCTAGTTAGAAATTTCTTTGAAGAACCTCAGGAAATTCCTGAAGGTAGTTCAGTAAGAAGGAGTAGAAGAAAAAGAATGAATGTTGAAACCCAAATTACTCCTACTCAGGAAATTCCCGCAGCTAGCACAGCAAAAAGAAGTAGAAGGAAAAGAACAATTGAGGAAATCCAAAACACTCCTACTACTACTATGGAAAGAACTGATAGAGAAGAGAGATTGGTAAAAAGAAAGAAGAAGGAAGTCAAAGGTAAGAAGCCAATAATACCAAAAGGGAAAGAAACTATTGAGGCTGTACATAAAACTCCTTCTTCTGAAAAAGAAGATCATCAAATACTCTCTGAAAGATTAGTTTATCTTCAAAAATAGTCATCTATATCCAAGAAGGCAGAAAAAGGGAAACAAAAACAAAAAGATAATGTACCACAGCGTGTGAGGAGAAGTAGCAGGCTTAAGGGAAAATTGAGGAAAACACAAATTAAGGGTCCTCATTTCATTGATTTGGGTGAGGAGACATCTGAACAGTCCCCAACTGACCATAGTCCATCTCAGTCAGTTAGTGAACCTAGTTCATTCCATTCCCAATCAGACAATGAGCATACTCCATCTTATT
The DNA here is from genome assembly GCA_034641835.2 of Pinus albicaulis. Lineage (NCBI taxonomy): Eukaryota > Viridiplantae > Streptophyta > Pinopsida > Pinales > Pinaceae > Pinus > Pinus albicaulis. The sequence continues at coordinate 113,635 of JAXQQM020060698.1, read as the reverse complement.
CTCAGCAAAATATTGATGTAAGCCCTCCTCGGCCAGATTTTGAACATAATTCTCCTTTACAGCATTTTGGGGACAGCCCAATCAAAGTGACACCTGAAATAGACCCCAAGCAGGAGGAGGTATATGACTATATAGAATCCTTGGAAAAGGCAGCCACAGGTCCAAGTACTTCTTCCATTCAGCCACATACATTGCAGGATGATTTGGTCCAATAATTGAAACAGGAAATTTTTGAGCTGGAGCTTTTAAATAGGCACATCAAAAATGAAAATGAAACATTGAAAGAACAAGGCAAGCTGGACAAGATCATCCATGATAACACTATGTTACATTTGGGAATATGGCAGAAGAAGAATAAGAAAATGAAAAGGAAATGCCAGAAATTGAGCAGAGCACTTGTAAATATCAAATTTAGGTGCTTAATGAAGAAACCCAGAATGATGGCAGTACCAAAGAAGAAGAGAAGAGGGTTGGATGTGCTGGCTGAAGTATCAAGGCACATGAACTGAACAGAGAGTATCAAAATTTTGGTTGCATGAGGACATGCAACACCTTCACAGTGGGGGTATGTTGAGTCCCAAATTTGCATCTTTTCCATACACTTTTCCATACCTTTTTCACTCACCTAAACCTCCCAAACTGTCAATATCATGTGCAAAAGAGCATCTAACATGGTTTTTAATTATATTTTTGTGTTTGCTATTTGATCTATATTTTGTTCATTCAGCTGCGGAATCTTGCCACTTTCCGCAGCTGCTGCAACTTTCCGCAGCTATTTTGTGAAACTATATGCTACAGGTGTCTACAAGGGAAACGAGCCACATGGGCAGGCTAGGAATGCCGTGGACATGGTTCGTGTCCTATTGGTTCAAGCAAACTCGTCCAAAGAAGCCGCGGTCAAAGGCGTCCACATGGAAGTCAACCATGGAGTTTCATGTCGGCCGGACTCTGTTTCGTGGCACATAAATATCCATACGGCCGTTTCTAAGCCTGCGGAGGTTAAATCGACATCTGTGCAGAGCTCTGGAGTCGAATTCAAGCATCCACCTTCCGTAGATTCACTTTCCAACACGGCCATGCTCCTATATCCGTGGACGTAGTGGTCTACGTGCTCTCTGCCAGCATGAACTTTAGGAGACAGTTACAGTTTGTTGTTATATATATAGTGTGTTTGCATATGCACAGGAAGTTAGTTGTTAGTTGATGTTCGTGAATGTAGGCTCTGTTATCTTTTAGTCTGCTTTGTAGTGATTACGCTGCACTTGTGCCGTAACATTACCATTCTGTAATGAACTACTTTTTAATATGAGAAGACTCTGTTTTTCAACTTAATTCGTGTTTGAGGACCGTTACCAAGGCTGTGTAGAGGGCCCCTGCTCAGCTAAGGTTTTGTGTATTAGTGTATATTTCTCATTTTGTTTCTTTAGAAATCATTGTATCATAATCCATTCATATGTTCATACTTTGTAGTTGTTTCATTTATGTTTATATACTTCCATAATTTCCATTTCATTTCTGTCTTTCATGCTTTATGATTGTTAATCACTGATCAGTGTTTATGTTTTTCAGGTTTTAGATGGGCAGCCCAGGCATTTTCATAAGCTTTTTTTTACTAATGACATGAAACTAACATTGTTCTGCTGCTAGTTTGTTTTTCATAGCTTTTGTTTAACTTCAGTCTTTCTTTGTACATTTCAGTTTTGTTTATCTGCTTCAGTAGTTAAAATTTAGATATATTAAGCTGCTCATAGCATCTTCAGTTGCCTCCGAAAGCCACAGCTGGACTGATGGTGAGGGATTGCATTATGAAATGTGTAGTTTAGTATTAGTTTCTTTTCTGCAAATTTAGATATATTAAATCATGCATGACATCTTCGATTACCTCCGAAAGCCACAGCTGGACTGATGGTGAGGGATTGAATCATGAGTGTATGGTTTAGTATTAGTTTACTTTCTGCAAACTAAATATCAGTTACTCAAGTTGTTTATGATTAATTCCGAAAATCATAGCTGGACTAATGATGAAGGGTCAGAAGATAAATTGATGTAATCTGATTTAGATTTATTTTATTGCAATTTTGAATTTCCTTAAAGCATAGTTTCTCTTGTGTTTAGTTGGCAGCAAGAATAGTTTGGTTTTCATGTTCACTAGTTTACTGTTTTGATTCATTAGATTAGCAGCACTTTTTCATTTCAGCAGTACATTTTTATTTTCTTTCAAGTCTTGTCTTTGTAATTTTCAATTTGCTTTTAAATTTTCAAGTTGGTAAATCATTATAGGGGATATCACTTCCTTGAACAAATATAACCAAACTTGTTTTCATTTTAGAATTTCCATTTCACCTTAGAAAAAAAACCAAAAACGACAAAAAGTTAAGAAATAGGTTATCTTGCACATATAGTGCGCCGCACTTCATCAGCTTACGATTCCCGGATTGACAAATTAAATGCAGCAATTTAGGACACACTAAATTGACCAAACAACTACATACAAGATGTCAGAGTACCAAGGTGAGTTTTGGAACTACTCTTCGACAGTGGGAGCAGGTAATTCTTCCTGTTCATCCAAGGCATCTACCATGTTAATGTCAAGGGCTTGTAGATTAGATTCAGCCATTAACTGAGCCAAGCCCTGACCTTTAATGAGTTTGGTGGGTTTGATTTCCAAATCATACTCTAATATTATGGCAATCCATTTGCCCCTCTTTCCATCTGGGTCTTGTGACAAGATGTCTTTTACGACTATGTTAGGCACATAAGCAATGATGTGGGAATGTAGAATATACACCCTGAAGTCTTTTAAGGCCTTTACCAGAGCATAGGCCTATTTTCCCATTATGTTATATTTCAAGGGTGCATCCCTTAAAGCCTTGCTGAAAAAAGAAATAGGTTTTTCCTGTCCTTCTGGGTTTTTCTACAACAGGACTACAGCCACGGTATGTTCTGAGGCAAAGGAGAAAATAAGGAATTCTTTTGAAAAGTCCGGGCTGATTAGGACTAGCACCCGGGTGAGTTCATGTTTTACCAATTCGAAGGATCTTTTGGCTTCTACAGTCCACTTCACTCCTACTTCTTTTTTGAGCATATTAGTCATGTTTCTAAGGAGCTCTGCTAAGTTGGGAATGAACCTCCTTAAGAAGTTAATCTTTCCAATAAAGGACTGTACTTCTTTTATATTCCTTGGTTGGCTAATCTGTAGTATTCCCTCAACTCTTTTTGGATCTATTTTAATCCCCTTTTCTGATATAATATGGCTGAGAAGTTTACCTTCTTGAAGGTCGAACACTGTCTTTTGGGGATTTAAAGATAGTCCAAACATTCGACACTTTTCCAGGACCTTTCTTAGATGTTTAGGGTGTTCTTCATCAGATTTGGAATAGACTGTTATGTCATCAAGGTAAATTACAATGAAGTTCCCTATCTCCTCTGAAAATGCAATGTCCATGGCCCTCTGAAAATTGGCCCCAACATTCATTAATCCAAAAGGCATTTTCACATACATGAAAGTGCCCCAGGGAGTGGTGAAAGCTATTTTGAGTTGGTCTTCTAGGAGTACTAAAACTTGGTTATATCCTGAAAAATCATCTAACAGAGAAATCCTCTTTGAACCAACTACCCTTTGTAGGATGTGTTCCATTTTGGGTAAAGGGTAATTGTCCTTTAAGGAGGCTTTGTTAAGGTTTCGGAAATCGATGCACAGTCTGATTTCCCCTGTCTTTTTCCTCACAGCTACAAGGTTAGAAACCCAGTCTGAAAACCTTACAGGCACAATGATTCCTGCCTCATACATTTTCTTGATTTCCTTTTCCACTAGAGGCAGTTGCATTGGATTAATTCGACGTAGTTTTTGCCTAAAGGGTTTTTGGTTTTCTTTCAATGGGATCTTGTGCTAGATGATTTCTGTATCATAGGATTTTAAGTCTTCATAGCTCCAGGCAAACACATCAACAAACTCTTTAAATAATTCAATGTGTTTCTTTTTCATGTCTGCTGGCAAGGAGCTAGCTAATTTAATCATTTTAGGCTGATCTTTGGTGCCTATGTTGCATTCCTCAACCTTAGACTCTGTATATTCTATAGTGGGTTTCTTTGCTACGTCATTAAAATAAAACAGGTCTTCTAATGGTGCTAGCCCCCTTGGTACGTTCTTATCCTTTGACGACAATACCTCAATGTCTTCGTTTTCTGTGTCTTCGTACTCTTCAGTATCAGTTTCAAGCTTTTTAGTTAACATGTTGATTTTTGCGGGACCAGATGGTTTTTCTTCTTCAGGGGGCTCTTTTTTTAGGCAACTTTCATCGGATTTAGAATCTGAATCAGATAATTCAAACTCGTTTCTTCCAAGTAGGAACTCCTCTATCTGTTTGTCTCCCTCAAAGACCTGCCAATATTTCTCATTATCTAGCACTGCAGGTCTATATTTTGTTCGAATGATGATCTGTTTTTCATTAGATGATTCTTGGCATGAACTAGCAGCATAGGCCAACCCGTTTGCAATTATGTTTTGACTCCTTGGGACAAACACGAGTTCATATTTTGCAAACATTTTCAGGAAATCTATGGCATTATTTCAGTATAGCCTTAGTCTGGGATGCTTGATGGCATATTCTCCATTTATCTATTTGATGAATAATTGTGAATCTCCCTGAACAATTATCTTCTTGGCTCCTAGTTCTTTCAATAGACACAATCCTAGGATGAGAGCCTCATACTCTGCGATGTTGTTAGTACATCTGAAATCTAGCCTGAAAGCATGGCTCTCAGAGTAATTGTTTTCAGTCTCGACCAACCATACCCCAGCTCCCGCACTCTTTTTAGTGCAAGAACCATCGAAGTTCATGCACCATAAGGGATTTTTAACATCGTTTTGATCCCTATTACCTTGTTCATCATTATGTTCTGTTCTGAGATCCGCAACATGTGGTGATGGGTCTCATTTCTCAGGATTTTCATAGAGTTCAGCGTGATGGGTAGTTGTAGAAATTTGAATAACTGATATATTATTCACCTATATTCTCTTGATCACACACTATTTTAGCTTCATGCATAATACATAATTTCTTCTACCATTGATCATCACATGCGGAAATAAAATCAATTGCATGCATACATTAAAATCATAAAAATTCACACATATGAACACAGTATTTAATGGGAAAGCTTAAAGCTGAAAACCCCAACTATCTGTATATTATATCTCATGGAGATCATGTAACAATCATAGTACAAATCTCCTCACAAGCTCTCATGCACACCCTCAATTGCTACACACTATCAAGCTAGATCTAGCAAAACTCATGCTCCAACCTTTTGCCACTTGATAGCCAGCCTCTATTGCATTTTCAATGCTATGGGATGGCCTCTTTATATAGATAAACCACCTGGCTTGAACTGCACAATCCTCATGGGTTACTCCACCTATCTGTGTGTTGCAAATAGAAACAGTATAGTCACAACTGATAGTTAACCTACTCTTTCACCTATTTCTGCACTAGTCTCCACTGAAACTGTCCATGCACTGAAGTTAACTGATGCATTCTTTAGTTGATTTATGAGTTTATAATTAGTGAATTAATTAATAATTAATTCACACCACTCTCACTAATTGTATCAATTAGTTAAACTAAATACAAATAGCTCAACTATGTTTAGATTAGTTAAACTGAATACAACTCCACTAACTTCCTCAATCAACTCCACCAAACTCTGTCACATGAGTTCTAGCTGAAGTATCCATGCAATAGCTCCACTTAACCCTCAGGAATAGTGTAATTCCTTCTGTCAGCTACTGTGCCACATCTGTGCACTTAACTGAAGTGCTCCAAGAGAATAAGATAATGTTTAGAGTCCAAATATTATTAAGAGCTAATAATATTCGACATATCTATTTTAGACTGGCAATCTAAAAATAGATTCCGCCCAGTATGTCTAAAAATAGAAGTCCATCTATTTTTTCCGACTTGACCAACCATCCACAAATAGCATCATGCAACTCATAGAACATGATCCATATGTCTAAAAATAGACATAGTCTAAAAATAGACTTTGCGCCAAAAATAGCCTGCGGGCCCACTTAGTGAAGGCGACTTCTTTCCACTAAGCTCATCATCTTATTGCAATCTCAACACTCCCTCTCAACAAGATAAGGATTATCTGCCACCCCTATCCTGCCTCTGTGGTATTCGAATTTTCTCCTGGTGAGCGCCTTCATCAAGATATCAACATCCTGATCCTCCGTAGGAATGTATGAAAGTAACATGATTCTCCGCTGCACACAATCTCTGATATGATGATACCGATCCGTGAAGCCATGCCGCCTCAACTCATCCTCCTGTCTGTACCATGATCCATATCCCGATGTGCCTCTGAGATATGTGCCTCTGAGATATCTCACTACATGCTTGCCTGCCTTCCAGAAGAGCTTGGTTGGCTTAACCATAGCTTGTGAAAGCTGGTTCACAGCATAGCATATGTTGGGTCGTGTATTGACCAGATACATAAGCGACCCCACCAACTGTCGATAAACAGTGGCATCCACTACCTTCGCTGAAGTAGCATCCTCCTTCCTCCAACCTCCAGGAAGAGGAGTATCAACAGGCTTGCAGCCATGCATGTTGAACTTCTCCAATATCTCCCGGGCATACTTACCCTGAGAAACAAACAGTCCATCACTGCACTGCCAAATTTCCAATCCTAGGAAATAATGAAGGAGGCCCAAGTCCTTCATCTCGAACTCTTTTACAAGATCATCCTTGCATGAGAGTATCAACAGCTCATCACCTGTCAGAATCAAATCATCTACATAAAGTACAATGATCAGCAACTTACCCTCCACCACAATCTAGTATAGGTTAGGATCTGCCTCACTCTTGGAGAATCCAAGTTCGGTGAAATAACTGTCTATTCGTGTGTACCAAGCACGAGGTGCTTGTTTCAACCCATTCAACGCTCTCTTGAGCCTGCACACATGCGACTCGCTGCTGAAGATCTCAAAACCTTCGGGCTGCTCTATGTACACCTCCTCCTTAATGACTGTTGAGGAACCCAGTCTTCACATCCATCTGATGAATGTGCCACCCCATCTACGCTGAGAGAGAAATAATTGTCCGTATGGAAGAATACCTTGCAATAGGTGCAAAGGTCTCCTCATAATTGATCCCCTCTATCTGTGAAAAGCCTTGGGCAACAAATCTTTCCTTGTACTTCTCCACACTCCCGTCAACTGCCTGCTTCACTTTGTAGATCCATCTCGAACCCACCACTAATTTCCCCTCCGGACTTGGGACAATCTCCCATGCACTGTTTCTGACAATCGAATCATACTCTTCCACCATGGCATCTACCCATGTGGGGTCCTCCACAGCTTCCTCGAAAGAGGATGGATTTGTCACGATACACTTTCTTATAGGAGCCATGTATCTAGTATACCGGTCAGGTGACTGTCTCTATCTGCGCTGTGATGTAGGTGCTCCTACAATCTTCTCTGCATCTTGAGCCAGTCGCTCAGCTTCTATAGTGCGCTTCTGCCCTCTGATGGTTGGCGCTGCATGAGTGGTCTCTTCCACTCCATGAACCTCCTCTTGTGTCTGATCCGCATCCTGAGGCTCATCCTTAGGAACTAATAGCTCCTCATCTGCATGCAAGTGTGGTTCCCTCTCAAGAGAACACTTCATGGCTTTTTCCTCCTCAAATTTTATATCCCATCGCACAACAGTCTTGAGACTGTCTGGAAAATACACATGATAGTTGTGAGGCGTATCAGTGTACCCCACAAATCTCCCAACCTCCGTAGTTGGCTCCAACTTCTTCCTGGCATCCTTCGTCACATGAATGTAAATAGGTGAACCAAAAATCCTCAAATGGGAAATATCAGGCCTCTTACCAGAAAACACCTCCTCGGGTGTACTCATGCCAAGTATCCTGTGAGGACAACGGTTCTGCACATATACTGTAGTATTGCATGCATCAGCCCACAAGTGTATGGGAAGGCCCTGATCATGCAACATCACCCATGTAGTACCCATGATCGTTCTGTTCTTCCGCTCAGAAACCCCATTCTGTTGTGGGTTATTAGGTGCTATGAGCTCTCTTCGAATTCCTTCTGCGCTGCAAAAGTCCTTGAATTCGCCAGAGATGAATTCATCACCATTGTCTCTCCTAAGAGCCTTCACCTGCTTCCCCGATTCTTTCTCAACCAATGCCTTTAACTCACAGAACTTTGAGTATGTCTCGCTCTTCTTCTTCATGAAGAAGATCCAGCACTTCCGAGAAAAATCATCAACAAATATCACTTAATACTTGTGCTTTGCTGTCGAAGCTACTAAGAAAGGTCCACACATGTCTGTGTGAATTCTCTCAAGGATTGTCATGGCGCGACTATCCTTCTTGTGAAAGGTGGCTTTCACAAATTTTCCCAAGGTACATCCCTTGCACTGATCTGACTGTGCAAGAGTACCCTTAGGAAGCCCAGTAGAAATCTGCTGCAGTATCTTCAAAGCTGCATGGTGAAGGTGGCCCAATCTCCGGTGCCACAACTCGCCATCATCCCAGCTCACCACTCCTTCTGCCTTGCATGCCATTGCTGTGTAGCCATCTATCTGCAATTGATAAAGGTTCTTAACTCGAACGCCTATCCTCCGGGTCTTACCAGTTGCCTTACTGCACAGGAAAGCCTCTCCCTCGCTAAAGACAACATCATTCCCTTGTCTTCTAACATCGCCATAGAGATAAGATTCTTCTTCAATCTTGGAACATGCATCACTTCCTTCAATCTGAAGGGTTTACCAGACTCCCTCTCAAAAGAAATGGTACCGATACCAGTGGCACTGTATCTACCATCATCGCCCATCTCGATGTGCACTCCAAGATCTTTCTCATCTAGACCAGTAAACAAATCTCGATCTCTTGTCATGTGAAAAGATGCACCACTGTCCAGAAACCACACTGAACCCATCACACTTGAGACCAAGTATGCGATCAGTGAAAAATCCAGCTCAAACTGTGAGGCTAAGGCCTCTCCAGCTGCAGTCCCAGTAGCCTGCTTATTTTTCTTCTTCTGCGGAAAATTTGTGGCATAATGTCCGTGTTGGTGACAGTGAAAGCACTTCACCTTGGACATATCCTGCTTCTTGCCTTTCGCACCGGATTGAGAAGCTTTCTTGCTCTTCCCCTTCTTTTCTTTGGCAGCCAAAGTGCAATTCTCTTCATCAGATGCCTTTGATGAAGATCCGTCCCTGGTACTTCGCCTTATCTCCTCTTGCACAAGATCCAACCAAAGTTGCTCCCATCCTGGAAATTTCTCCTGACCATTGACAGAGTCCTGATAGGAGTGCCAACTCTTTGGAAGCCCTAGGAGAGCCAACCTCAGAAATTCCTCATCATCAACAGTCACCCCCACACTTCCCAGCTCATCCTTGCATTGGACAAACTTCGTGAGGTACTTGGGCATACTGTCGCCTTTCTCCATCTTTATGTTTCTGAGTTTATCCTTGAGCGCCAACTTCCTCTGATTGCTCTTGCTTTGGAATAAATATGTCAAAGATTTCCACATCAAGAATGGAGAAGCCTTACCATGAAGGCTGGATACTATGTGATCCTTCACACCTTCCAATAGAATCCTTCGATACTTTGCTATCTTCTTTTTCCATGCGTCAAGTGCGACAGCATCGCTAGAAGTAGGCCTTGGAATTTCTGCATCTATGAACTCCTTCAACCCATTGTCATCCAGCACTGCCTCCATCCTGTCCTTCCATGCAATATAATTCGAGCTGCCCTCAAGGGCATACTCCAATCGCAATCCGTTGAAAGACATCTCAGCTTTGACACCAAGAAAACACTCCTGCAAATTCGAATTCCACCAGTACAAAACTCAACCGCTTCAATGTTTTGCAATTTCTCCGATGATCAATATCGCTTTGATACCATGTAGAAATTTGAATAAATGATATATTATTCACTGAGATTCTCCCGATCACACACTATTTTAGCTTCATGCATAATACAGAATCTCTTCTACCATTGATCATCACATGCGGAAATAAAATCAATTGCATGCATACATTAAAATCATAAAAATTCACACATATGAACATAGTATTTAATGGGAAAGCTTAAAGCTGAAAACCCCAACTATCTGTATATTATATCTCGTGGAGATCATGTAACAATCATAGTACAAAGCTCCTCACAAGCTCTCATGCACACCCTCAATTGCTACACACTATCAAGCTAGATCTAGCAAAACTCATGCTCCAACCTTTTGCCACTTGATAGCCAGCCTCTATTGTATTTTCAATGCTATGGGATGGCCTCTTTATATAGATAAACCACCTGGCTTGAACTGCACAATCCTCATGGGTTACTCCACCTATACGCCAATATGTTACCAAATATGTGGTATAGTCTGACGATAGTTAACTTTGCTCTTTCACCTTTATTTACCCACCTTCAGTCTCCTTGAAATTGTCCATGCATGAAGTTAGATGCATTCTTTAGTTGATTTATGAGTTTATAATTAGTGAATTAATTAATAATTAATTCACACCACTCTTACTAATTGTATCAATTAGTTAAACTGAATACAAATAGCTCAACTATGTTTAGATTAGTTAAACTGAATACAACTCCACTAACTTCCTCAATCAACTCCACCAAACTATGTCACATGAGTTCTAACTGAAGTATCCATGCAATAGCTCCACATAACCCTCAGGAATAGCGTAATTCCTTCTGTCAGCTCCTGTGCCACATTTGTGCACTTAACTGAAGTGCTCCAAGAGAATAAGATAATGTTTAGAGTCTAAATATTACTAAGAGCTAATAATATTCGACATATCTATTTTTAGACTGGCAATCTAAAAATAGATTCCACCCAGTATGTCTAAAAATAGAAGTCCATCTATTTTTTTCCGACTTGACCAACCATCCACAAATAGCATCCTGAAACTCATAGAACATGATCCATATGTCTAAAAATAGACTTTGCGCCAAAAATATCCTGCGGGCCCACTTAGTGAAGGCGACTCCTTTCCACTAAGCTCATCATCTTGTTGCAATCTCAATAGTAGTCTGTTGTTTGGCATCTTGGCTTTGTTCAATCTGGTTTGTTGTTTTAACGCATTGTTGAGAAGTTTCTCTCTCATTTTCTTCCATACCTAGAACTGCCATTATTTCTAGATTTGGGGCCTCCAGCTGGTTATCTAAATCGATGTCTTCTAGCTTTGGCTTATTTGAGGATTCATCATTGTAAAGGATAAATGAATCCAAGTCAATATGGATAGAATAAATGGGGGAATTTTCAGGCTTTTCTGGGCTACTGACCATGAATTTCATGTGTGCCTCTCTCTATAGTCTTCTAAGTTGGCTAAAGACAGGGATAGTGGCATATGTTCCATCCATCTGCATTGTACCTTGGAGCTTAGCACCCCATGATCTTGACAACAACATGCCATACTTAGGAGGCACATCAGCCACCACAACATCCATAACCATGCACTTGGTCGGGATTTGAGTCAAATTCACACAAAGTTGTTTGATTAGGCCAAGGCACTTCACTCTGCTAGAGTCAAAAGAATATAAATCCTTGTAAGTTCTGGTTATTTCTAGTCCTAGCCTTTCCATTATCACCTTTGGCATAAGGTTGTGTGAGGCTCCAGAGTCATGCATAGCATTATGCAGAATTTTTTTGTGGATATTGAGGCTGACATAAAAAGGAGGTACTACCCCTTCCTGAAATTTCCCTTCAATTTTTGGGCCAAACAAGAGAGCTAGTTGCTCATCGTTCAAATTGACAGTGTCACTCTTTCCCTAAATTTAAAGCTTTCAATATTTGACTCTTATATACATCCTAGGTGGCCAACTCAATAAGGGGGACAGAAATTTTAATTTTGGCAATCTCACTTTCCAAATTAAAAGCAGACTGACTCTTTGAAAGATTCAATTCTGTCTTGTTGGGCACCATTTTATTAGTAATCTCAGCTTGCTGATTTTCAATATGTACAATGTTTGAAACTGTTTTGTCAGGAGCATTAGCTGCAATGCTAGTGCTGCTAGGTTGTCGGGTTGATTTGTTACTGGTTTGAATGTTCTTATCTTTGTTTTTACCAGAATTCTCAGCTGTCGGTTTACTGCTTTCAACAGTCACTTTAGGAGTCTTTCCAGGATTTTTCTTAATGGTGATTTCAGAAGCCTTTGGTTTAGGATCATCTATGTTCTTTTTGCTCCTGAGGTCATATTTTTCTCGGATCTGCATGATGGAATTTTCGAATCCTAACCTATAGTCCTCAGTTTCCAACCCTTCCTCATTCCAATGTGAGTACGAGGCTTGGTTTTCTTTTGTGGGGAAGGTATGGTCTAGGTCATCCACATCCATCATATTCATGTCAGTTTCCTCCAACTCCTCTATTATTCTTTCATCCTCATCGAGGAAATTCTCTTGAAATGGAGGGATGACCTTCTAATCATAGTCTCTTTGTTTATTTGGGGGGTTATTTCTCCTAAGTTTTTGGTTTTGATTTTGGTTCCTGTTCTGATTGCTGACTTGGATAGTCAAATTTTCTACCATTTTTCCTAGTCTTTCCATATTTTTGGCTAGACTATCATATTTGGGATCAGATGCAGAAGCTGTTCTATCATCCCTATAGGTTACCTTTTTCTCAGCCCTCATCCTGGCTCTTTTCTCAATCAAGTTTGCCTCAACACTCACTACTCCTTTTTGCATGTCTTCCAATGTATTATAATCTCTCTCCCTAAGCTGGTAGTCGTATCAGCGTCAAAGCCTTCAGGGTATTTTACTAGGGCCATTCCTTGGGGAGGTTTCATGTGTGGTGGAAGAGCATTGTAGATACTGTTAAATCTTGTAGAGTAGTCCTGGACACTCTCTCCTGGATTTCTTTTAAGATTCTTATATTTGGCTAGGATTTGGAGAGGGTTGCTTCTAACTTCCCATTTGTTTATGAAATCTTGATGTAAGGCGGGAAGATCATTAATGCTATTGGGAGGCAAGGCTTTAAACCACTTCTTCACTTCTCCTCCTAAACTCTGAGCGAATATCCTCATCTTAATTGTTTCATCCTCTATTTCCATGTAGTCAAAAGCATCTCCCATCCTATCTACATGGTGTTGAGCGGTGGTGGATTCTTTACTAGTGAAATGAGGAATATTAGACTGATATTCATTGGGTAAAGGAGCTAAAGGCTGGGGCAGCACCAAGGGAGAATACCATGCCGCCATGATTGGAGGTGGAGGTGGATTCACAAGAGGTGGATTAACAAAAGGGACAGTGGGCTGGAGTGGAGTGGTTTGGACAATGGATGTTGGATGAACAGATGTGGATGGAACACGGATAGATTTCTGAGCTGATCTTGGACGAGACACCTAAATTAAGAAGGAAATGTAAATCCAGTGGTGTGGTTTCTCTACTACCAGGATTTTCACTTTGTTCTGGGGATGAAAGTGAAGACTCTAAATCTAGCTAATCTAAATTGTCAAGTGACCGTGTTCTAAATGGATTTCTTAGATCTACTTGTGATTTTTGTAGAGCTGCAAGATTTTCAGGAACTGAATTAGTTCTCAAGGGTGATTTGAAAACAATAGAGAATTTAGGAGGCTTCCTAAGTAATCTTTCAGGGTCATCAACTGTCTCAGGTGGGTTAGGGTCAGGATAGGATCTAGTGTGAATCTTTCTAGGAGCCACTATGCTATGTTTTTAGACCCAACTAAACAAGAAAAGTTCAACCAGATATGACAATCTTTAAGAGGTCAACTAATCTGTTTACACAGATTTTAATCCTATAGTCCTCTAACTGAGTTTGAATGATACTACAATGATAAGAGTTCTTCCCAGTGGAGTCTTAAGGTCTGTTCAGGATTGTGGAGTCACCAAGTGGAAGTTTTTAGCTCTTTTTCAGAGGTAAAAGGTTTTATGGTCCACTACCATGTTTATTGACTACCAATCTAAGATATTTTTGGGTTTTCTGAGTTTATGTGGTTGTATGGAAAACTAAAGAGTTTATTAAAGCTGGCCAAGTGACTATGAACTCAAAAAGTTTCCCAGTGGAGTCGCCATTATTTTGGCGATGACAATGGGACACAAGACCAATGTTTAGCAATTTAGGACGTTCAGATTCTAGGTTTGATCCCCAGCGAAGTCGCCATTATGTTGGGGTTCCTATGTTTTGGCCAGATTGGCAAAACCGAAAGATAAGACAACATCAAATTGCTTTGGGATTCAAGGATCTAACCCTCCTAAATCCAGAGAGGGATCTCTCTATGAATGAGTTTAAAGATGTGATCTTTAAAACCTGAGATGTGATATTAGGCTAGTTATGAAGAGCATGAGTTTTTTGTTTTTGGTTGGACAAAGACATGATGAAGGTGAGGGCAGTTCAAAATAAAGGGTGAAGATGTCTGCAAGTGAAGGAATGATTCGGCTGACAGAAAAGGCAAAGACAGTTTTAACCCATTGGGCTATGGAGTCATAGGAGGATTTTAATTGGACAGCAAGGTTCAAGAAGGATCTATGGGGCAAATCACTTATGTCAAAGGATCTCTTAAAGTGATTTATGGAATGAAATAGACAGGAAATGGAGAAACAAACAAATGAAGAACAATGAACAACCTAAGATCAAATAAGTGCTTTCAAACTATTTTTCTTCGGCATGTACTTAAGGAAAAACATAAAAGTATTCTGAGATCAGGTAAGTGATTTTAAAATAGCCTGCATTGAAGTAATTTCGGTTAGAAAACATTTAAAAAACAGTTCGAACATCTTAAGATCAGGTAAGTGCTTTTAAACTATCCTGCTTTCAGCATATTCTAGAGAAAAACACATATGATAATCACAAAGAGAAATCTAGATCAGGAAACTGCTTTTAAACCAACCTGCTTTAATATACTCTAAAGGAAAACATAGAAAATACTCATTTTAAAGAGCAATCTAGATCATGCAAGTGCTTTTAAACCAACCTGCTTTAATATACTCTTCAAAGAGAAATTTCGAATGAAGAAAACATGGAAATAAAGCTTTCAGTAAGAGTAGGGTACTGTTGAGAGTAAATCATAGCTCTACGTTTGCTGTTCTTTATCAGAGAAAGTGGACAGAGTGAAAAACATTAAAGAAAATAACAATTGACAGTGAGGAACACATCACCATTGACACAAATCAGGATTCCATAAATTAGCAGCTTGTATTTGATGTTCAAACCAGTTACAATCGGCAAGCCCAGTGGGTCTCTACAACTTCGAACTTCTCATATCAGCTTATGTATCTTCAAGTCGCAAACAGGGCATCAGTATCTTCAGAAACTATTACATGCATTCAGATGTCCAGAGATCAACATTTTCTCATCTTCTACAAAAGTATTTATAGAAGGATGAGGAGGTGGGATGGGATAAAAGATCGTTTGGGTCAATTAATACAGACTAATGACTCCTCAGCCTTTGAGGGGCTCGATGAAGTAATTTACAGATGATCTGTCTGTATTAAATTGATGCACATTTATGAATTAAGCTCGGTGGGAGCCTTTGTTGACTTTTGAGGCTCTGTGTCATGTTGAAGTAACTCTGTTGCTGCTCCCCAAGGTCTAATGATCGAAAGATTTGCTTCTGGGTTTTTCTTAATCTTTAAAATAGTTTTGCCGACAATTAGAGATAAGATCTTTGATTTGTATTAATTGTTCAGTTGTCTTTAGGAAAACACCTCTTGTTCAGGTAATGACTAAGCTTTCTTTGATTTCTATGAGGCTGCAGGTGCCTTTAGGAGCTAGAGAGGGTTCGATTTGCCTATGCTTCAGGTGGTGGAGGCTTTCTCAGATTGACAGATGTCTTCGTCTTTTCCTAAAACACCTTTAATTCACTTGAGATATGTGTTTTAGGTCTGATCAGGCTTATGCTGTGTCTTCTAGTATTTATGCCACTTTTATCTCTGGATTTAGGCTTTTGATTTGCTAAATGTGTGCCTTAATCTTTCAAACTATGCTAGGAAGTCTTCAAACATTTATACTCTTTGTTTCTTTTATGCATTGCTATGTCTTGTTGATGTGCAGGCCGCACGGGGCTCATATGGCATCAATGCCTCATGAAACATTGACGAGACACAGAGTTTGAGCCGAGCGAATGGTTCTCTTTGATGAATCAAAGGCACGAGAATCGTCATTCCCAGCCTTCAGCCTTTCTTCATTATAATGGACAAACCATTCAAACCTGCAAAATACAGAACTATATTATAAAATCCTGCATTTTTCGGGTAAACTGCTTCAGAGGGTGAGGGGAGGAGCGTAGCCATTGGATGGCATCATCCAATGGTTGGTATTCATTAGAAGCGATCAAAGGAGAGTGGAGGAAAAGAACAAATCAGATTCGTCGATCGCGTGGAGATCGACGATGAGGATTAATCAAAAAACATAAAGTGAAAGGGCGAAAGGTGATGAAAGCATGCAGGGAAGATCTGGGCCATCTGATCTAGACACGTGGGCGGTCCAGATTCAATCGGAGGATTGCAATCGGTGGGGAGAGAATAAGGGTGCGATGGAAATCGCTGATGCGATTGCGCGATTGGGGAGGCCGATACTATTAAGCGATGACCATTGATCTGAGGATCAGATCAACGGTGGGGAGCGAATCAGAGGGATGACCCGGGGGGAACAAACAAATGTGCTCGAAGAAAATTTGTGATGCGATTGAGCACGGGCCATTTGATCGGCTCTAGATCGATGGCAGATATTGCTTAAACTGTGCCCCGGCGGAAAATCTTTGAAACATATGAAAAACCCAAATTTTCAAATAATACAAAGTTTTGGTGGATCGGGGCAGAATATATATATATGAAGTTGTTGCCGCTCGATTGAGGGGCCGCTGGATGTATGGAATATGATGGGCCCGGGGCTTTATATAACAAAGGGCCAATCGCATCAGAACTTCAGAGTAAGGCTTTTCAATCAACCCATTGTAAAAAATCCCCAATGTGATTAAGCGCTTCGGGACTTCAACACTTGGTCCCGGGGTGTAGGTTGTATGGAGTGAAGTGGAGGGGGTGGGGTTTTAATAAAGGGACTCAATTGCATAGGAAATTTTGATGCCGTCTTTCAATCAACCCATTGCGAATTTCTCCGATGCGATTGCGCTTCGGGTCTTTTTAATCTAACCATTTCATTTAAAAATCGTTGCATGGGCGTGTTAGACCAAGACTTTGGATAAATGGGTTTCTTGTATTTATAAAAGAAATAACAGATCAGAGATGGATTTTGAAAATGGTTTAGTGCCCGATTGCAGGCCCAAAGGGTTATATGAGATAACAACATGATCGGGGGTTACGAACAAAGAGCTAATCGCGTCGGGGGTTTTGTTAACACAATGAAACAGACTTGCGTGCTTTGGATTTTCTCCGATGTGATAAGCGCTGAAAGGTTTAGCGCTTGGTTCCAGCACCAAGGCGCATGGTGGTGAACTGGTTGAGATTTGGCCCAAAGGGGCTTAAACCCTAAATAAAAAATGGGTTTTTTCATAGATTTTCAATGGTTTTCAAAGGGTTTTGGGGGGTTTGATATAGTCTAAAAAGGAGTTTTAAACTATGCAAGGTGGATTATATGAAGGGGAAATGAGGAAAAATGGAATTCAGAGGAAAATGATGGGGAAAAAGAGAGTAAAAATGAAGGTTAGTTTCTGAGTGGAGGAAGGGGAGAAAGGGGATTTTACAGCAATCTTTTCTCATGGAATTTTCAGCAGAATTTCTGAGTTGCGAAGGGAAACAACAATGAATATTTTTAGACAAGGGCATGAGATCTTCCGGAGGCTTCAAGAGATAACATTTTGGCAATGAAACTGTTTCTTGAAGGTTGAACAACGTTTTGGCCACCTTTTGATAGAACAAATTTTATAGGTGGCCAACACCGCGTTCATTAGCACTTCATCAAAAGCATGCATCATTCTGCCAAACACCATGTGCCCCACTTGTTGTGAAGTCACCCTGTGGTTCCACACTTTTAAAAGGAAGTTGTTTAATGCCACATAATTTGGTAAACAAAATTTCAGAAAATCAGATAGTTGAGTGTTTGAATAATTTTTTAATAGTGGAAATGGATTCAGCGCCATCAAAAATTCTTAGGGCACCCAAAATCCTGAAATTTGACAACTATAATCTAAATTTTCAAATATTTCTACCATAATTTTTCAGATTCTTATTGGAATTTGTGAGTTATTTTGTGGGTTTTTTTATACGACCGATGCCAAACCCAACTTTTTTTTCCAACTAAAAGTAACAAAATATATACTAGCCCTAAAATAGGACAAAGGGAATGCCTAAGTGAATCATAACATTGCCATAGTTGACTTTTAAAAGTATATAAAAGTGTTATTTAGGAGAAATTATGTTTTCATTTCCAAGTAATATTAAATAAAGTATATGGATGAGAGTTTTGTTAGTTCTTAGTGTAAGAGAATATGGTCAAGAGTTTGGTTTTAGTATTTCAAATGTACATATATAGAAGAGAAGAGAACAAATACATGTGACATGCATGGAAACTTCCTCACAAAATTACAATTATTGAAAGTGAAATGTTTATTTTTTATTAAGTATATTATTGTGATGAATTTAAGTCTGTTATTGAATTAACCTTATGTCTTGAATAATTTAGGGTTTGTACCCTAGGTACCATCCTTAGAATGAACAAAATTTGTATTTTGTAGTTTCTTAAATATTGATCCCTTTCAAATAACTCTTAAAACTTTTGAAATTGTTGATTCACTACTATTAACCTTTGTTAAATTAATAACATAGGGTACCTATCAAAACCCTTTCAATGTACTAAAATTAATCATGAAATGTGTCTAGACAATACTTATAAAACAAAATGAAAAATTGTTCACCTTTATATCATAGTGTTAAACATATATACAATTGCAATAAGTCTAATGAATTAGTTCAATTAGTAGTTGTGAAGGATTTATTTATAGCTATTTCTATGCAAGGATGTAGTTGATTTATATATATATACATGGGTGGGATGCAACAAAGAAAAGGTTAGGAGTTGACCTTTGTAATTTAATTAGATTTTCATTTTTCTTCCAAGAATATTTTAAAAAGTATTTTGGTGACAGGTAGGTATATTATTTTTCCATTCAACATTAAATATTTCCTCAACCTAGGTTCAACTTGGATATGATGATGTTAATAATAATGCTTTCTCTTAAAATATGTCCAAAAATTTCTAAAAAATCCATAAAATTATGAGAAATTTTGTTTATAATAATTGCATCAAAAAGTGACATTTTATAATAATATATGAACTAAATTACTGTATTAGATGAATGGTTAAAGTGCTATAGTGGATGAATGGTTGAAGGTGGGAATTTCATATATTTTCACCAACACATACAAGATTATTATTGCTATTCATGACCATATGCAAAGCTATATATATTACGTTATTGACATGATCAATATTTTGTTCGACAATCATGCATTTATTAAAACATAATTGGAGGAGTAATACATTAGAATTGTGTCATAAGTTACTGTATAAGATGTTTTAAGGTTTGCTAAGGGTACACCAAGTGCAATTGATTAAGTGGATCATTCAACAACTAAATTCCTATGAGAGTCTAATTATTGGCATAACTTTCAACATTACAAGATAAACTAATCCATGAAACGACCATTCAATTGTAAATAACATAATGAATTTTAAAGCATCATCCAAATGATTCAAAATAACCAAAGAATCATTTATTATTTTTAATATCATTTACACCAATTTTGATTTCTTGTTAAATCTATATACTAGCAATTGCACCATCACCAGATGTTGCAAAGGAAACACTGTAAGATTCTTAAAGAGATCCAAGAGTTGCTAAGCAAGATATCTGTAGTGATTTTGGTCAATTAAACTAGAAAACTAATTTTAGATGCATATTTTCTTCGCTCTGGGAGTTAAGAAAGCAGAGAAAGGCACATGATTTCTCCTTTTGTAGGCGATTAAATATCCAGAGCCATGACAGAGGAGGGCAAAAAGCATTAAATTAAAGAGAAACTACCAACGCCCAAGGTTTGGTTGCAAGCATTCCATAAAACTTAAATGAAAGATTGAATTAGTAGAATCATGATCCTCTCATGCATGAGGCTAATGCTACTGGGGCGAGTGAGGAAGGCTAATGCTAGTGTCGTTAACTAACTTTGGTCAATGAGGATGGTTAGATCCAAGCCTTAGGAACCAAGGCTGGATCTCTTGCCACCTCACCAAACAATGCCAAATTCAAATCGACGTGTGAGGATATACATGTAGGCAACAAGGGAGTTATTAAAATATTTGCATGAATTTTAGACGATTATGGTGTCCAATAAGTTTTGACATCAAGGCCAAGAAAGAGATGAAAACGTTTGAGACAGGGAAGGTAAAGAAAGAATGAATAGGATTGAATTTGTGTCTCATCAAAGGCCATAATTCAAATTACATATTGTTGCATTGTAATTGAATGCTTCGAATGCTACACTTGACATTAGCCAGGAATAAATGCAATTAAGGAGTTTGGGGGAAATAGTTATGTAAATTACACGAACCAGAATGCAGATTACATATTGTTGCATTGCAATCGAATGCTACGCTTGACATTAGCAAGGAATAAATGCAATAAAGGAGTTTGGTGAAAAAATTATGTAAATGACACAAATACAAAATATATTATATACTCTTGACTCTTTAGTTGTCTTTGAATTTGTTTCAATCTTTCTCAGCATACCATTGGTCACTTTTGTTTTTTAATGTAAGCTTGTATTGAAGGGCCCTGCATTTATCCAAGTATTACCAAAGATAAAATTAACCACACTGAAATTTTTAGCATCGGAAATGTTCATGGTATGATAACCAGGCCAATGAAATTGCCTTGTAGTTCGTGCCCCTGGTCCCGGGTTCATATATTCACCATAATATAGAGTGGTCAAGCCAACGTCCCCCGACCAGTCTAGCCAAACTGCTAGATCGACCACATCATCGATATAGGACATCATATAAACTGTGCGAGAGTAATTTCTCCATGGCCTTCCTAAGTATGTTTGGAAAGACCTTTTCACCCGAATGAGATCAGGCATAGTAGAGACGGTGGAATTTTGAAGAGATAATCCAATGTTTTGGTTTGTATTGTCTCTGTTGTGAAACAATTCTTTTGAATCGGTTTCTTGGCAAGCAGACTACAATTTTGAAACACCGCTACAGCGTTGCCGAAGATAAAATCAACTATACCGTAAATCTTACATTCTTGGTAATATTTTCGAAGGGAGTGTGCGTAAAGAGTGTCTTGGTAACCTTTGAAGCTGCAGCGGTAGAATGCTGATAGATCCGACCCAAGTCGGAGAGCCACAGCCTAGCCCTTCTTTGGGCCCTTTGTGTTCTCGAAAGTGATATCCCAAGCAAGAAAGCCTTGCCCAATTACAGTTGTAATCGCAATCATTTTCCATGTGAGCGCAACAAGGCAGGAACAGTAAAGATTCATGGAAACAAAATTAGAATAACCCATCCCTATGCTAAATTGAAATTACCAGGGTCATATGAACAGGCATTGACCGAAAAAACAAAAATGACAAATTAACCTGAGAAAGAAATGAGTAAAGTAGCTTATCGACTGTTGCAGAGCAATAAGTAGTCCATACATCCACAATGCTTCTATTTACAGTGATGACAGTGGCATTTATGCCATATCCCACAAGGAAAATATAAGAAAGACTTGCCCAATTACAATTGTAATCATAATCATTTTCCGTGTGAGCGCGATGAGGCAGGAATAGTAAAGATTCATGGAAAAGAAATTAGAATAACCCATCCCTATGCTAAATTGAAATTACCAGGGTCATACGAACAGGCATTGACTGAAAAAACAAAAATAACAAATTAACCAGAGAAAGAAATGAGTAAAGTAGCTTACCGACTGTTGTAGAGTAGTAAGTTGTCCATCCATCCACAACGCTTCTATTTTCGGTGGTGACAGTGAAATTTATGCCATCTCCCACCAGAAAAATATTTTCTATCTGTTTGGACACCTCAACATTTAGCCAGACAACTAATTTCAGATGCACAGTTTCTTCGCTCAGGGAGTTAAGAATGCAGAGAAAGGCACAAGAATGCTCCTTTTGTAGGCGATTAAATATCCAAAAACATGACAGAGGAGGGCGAAAAGCATTAAATTAAAGAGAAATTACCTGTAGAATCAATGCCCCAGGGCTGCAAGCATTCCATAAAAATTAAATGAAATATCGAATTAGCAGAATCAAGATCCCCTGATGCGTGAGGCTAATGCTAGTGGGGCCGATGAGGAAGACTAATGCGAGTGGGGCAGGTGAGGAAGGCTAATGCTAGTGCCATTAACTAACTTTGGTCAATGAGGGCGGTTAGATCCAAGACTTACGAACCAAGGGCGGATCTGTGTCCACCTCACCAAACAATACCTAATTCAAATCAACGTGTGAGGATATTTTAATCATCTAACAAAAAATCTAATGGTGCAAATGAAGGACAAGTAGGAAACAAGGGAGTTGTTTTCAAATAAAGACGCCTTACGACGTAATAAAAGTAATAAGTCAATTAATTCATCTTGACGTTTATTTAGTTAGTTGGGTTAGGTTTAAGTAGTTGAGGGGAGTGTTACCCTCTCACTGAGGTTCAATTCCAAAAATTGAAATGTTGATTTATTAATTTAAGTATATTGTTGTGATGAATTTAAAACATGTTGTTAACCTAATCTTATGACTTAAGAATTTAGGGTTTACCCTAGGTGCCATCCTTGTAATGAGGGAAAATGCTATGTTGAAGTTTATTAAACATTGATCCCAGTTCAAATCTCTCTTGAAACTTTTGAAATTGTTCATTTAAAAATGTAAACTTCTATTACCTCAATAACATAGAAAATGTATCAAAACCCTTTCCTTGCACTAAAATTGATGGTTAGATATGTATGTGGATAACACTTATAAAACAAAATGAAAATTTGTTCACCATTGCATCATAATATCACACACACAAAAAATTGCAATTAGTCTAATGGGTTAGCTCAATTTGTCATTGCTATTGTGCTTGACCATTTCACCATTTATATGAAAGCATGTGGGAGGGTCTCATATATATTTGTGGGTGTCTGTGTGGGACATGCACTTAAATTTAGGAGTTCAATATTACCATGGAGAATTAATGTGCTAGTATTAATAGGAAGAGATTTTGTAAGAAGGCTTTGTAAACTTCATAAATATCATAACCTCACACACATTGTTAAGAATATTTTTTAAAAACTGATATGCATTATGTTAATTATCTTTTACATTAAATTTTCTTATATGGATAAAATTATGGTTTATAACCAATTCCAAGATAACATGATAAATTACTAAGTCATTATAAGCTCAATAAATATCATAATCTCAAACTGATCATAAATATTTAAAATACTTTTGTCAAAT
The DNA here is from genome assembly GCA_034641835.2 of Pinus albicaulis. NCBI lineage: Eukaryota > Viridiplantae > Streptophyta > Pinopsida > Pinales > Pinaceae > Pinus > Pinus albicaulis. Next base: position 90,201 of record JAXQQM020060698.1, on the reverse strand, counting down.
AAATTTATTTATATATATTAAAAAAAAATTCTATTATATTTATTTGATTAAATTAATATTTTGTATTTTTTTTAATATTTTTTAAACAATATTCAATATAATTCTATAAATCAATTTTAATTTTGAATAAAAATTAAATTTTAAATAAATTAAATTAACTCATTGTACTATAATGTAAAATTCAAAACATTTTATATAATGAAGTTTTTATTACCACTAACCTACATAAAATTAACAAAACAAAAATTTAGTAAATTAAAATAACTAAACAAAGATTCGATATGGAAAGACATGAAATCCAACTTTGCAATCAAATAAACTCAAAATCAATGAAGTAAAGTTTATACACGAGGCAGTAAAAAATATAAATATGGAGATACTTGGAATCCTAACTTTAAGTTAAAGAAAACTGCAAATATTGGTACAACTCTAACAGTCAAAATAATTATTGGCTCTAACGAGCAACGACGAATCAGAAAGTGTAGACCATGAACCACCCTTTCACGGTCGACATGTTATTGGGTGGGGGTCCAGAATTCGAAACTCATCTCGCCAACGATTTCAGTCCCCGGAATTGTCGCTTCCATCACCCGCAACAACCTCGAAGTCAATCATATACAACAACCTTTTCAGCATTCAAACCCGCAGAAAGACATTCAGGTGTACGTGGCGATTGTTAATAGGTTAAATGATAAATACACATGGCACTTGTTCATAGGTTGTGGACAGACGAAGAAGGGCTCCAGAGTAACCTCCCCTTAATAAACACCTTCAGCATAATTATTCCAACATATCTTTATAGAAATATATTGACATCATTTTTCTTCCCCTTAATCATTTCATTTTGTTGTATTTTTAAGATTCAAAAAAGATTAAAGGTCACACAAAAGTTTTATCAGTTCCTATTTTTGTGATAAATGTAATTTAAAAATGTGGATTTGTGGGAGTCAATTTGTAGAGTTTCAAGTAAAAAATGTAACTATAGTTGGTAAATGCAGCAAGAAAAACTTTTGAACTTTGTCTTATAGAAAATGAATTTATGCTAAACAATTTTCATTATGATGAAATTGTTCCAAAACTTTTTTTTGAAATATTTTCATGGATATAAGGATTCAAATATTGATCTCTAATTTAAATCTATATTGATGAAATTGTTTCAAGTGTAAAAATGACTGCGACAAACATTTAAACGTATATCAAAACATTTTTATGATGAAATTGTTTCAAGTGTAAACATGACTGCAACAAACACTGTCTTATGAGTATTACCATAGACACAAGGGATTCAAATATTGATTTTTAATTTGGAATTTAAACCTGTACCAAAACATTTTCATGATAAAAATATTTCAAGTTGAAAAAATGTCTACAACAATAAACATTTTCTTAGAGATATTGCTATGGATAAATGAGACTCTGTATTAATCTCTAATTTGATCTAACCCCCTGATTTATAGGCTCCAACCTGTAGGATGCATTTGGGGAATTTTGAGGTCTAAAATGGGCCACCTAAGAAAAATATACAACAAAAATACTTTATAAGAACCAACAGTATTCAAGATGATGATGTCAACCATGGGGGATGATTCATCATTTTTGGAGTTAAAAAGTAATAATAATAAAAAATAATAAAATAATAAAACTATTTTCTCAACTCGTATTTTGAACTTATCTCCCTAAGTTTTTACTCAAATTTCGAGTGGGAGTACTCGTTGGATTCAAAATTTAATTCCTCATCCAAGGAGTACCCATGTTGCATACTTTTGATAGACCCTGCTACACGAGAAATGATAAATACATGAAAAACGTGTTTGCAATCACGTTTTTCACGTATTTCTCAATTTTCGTGTAGCAAGGTCCATTGAAAGTATATACCATGGTACTCTTTGGATGAGAAATCAAATTCTACATCTAACGAGTGTTTCCGCTCGAAATTTGAGTAAACCCATAGGGAGATAAGTTGAAAATACGAGTTAAAAAAAATAGTTTTTCCTTTTTCTCTCTAAAATTTGATGATGTAATCAAATCTTATTTTAGTATTTCCACTATTATTTTATAATTTCCTTAGGAGCCCCATTTTAGACCTCAAAATTCCCCTAATGATGCTCGAACACCCTATTTACCTGCTGCAACTGGGAGGACATACAAATTCCATAGTTTTGAATCTCCAACTTGATGGATGCTCCAACACGCTATGCACCAATTGCAACTGAACGGATGCTCCAAAGGCATGCGTACGCTACAACTTGCCCTAACACCACCCTGCCAACCTGAAGTGTTCTCAAGTTCCAACCCGCCCTAGCACCACCCTGCCACCTTGAAGTGTTCTCAAGCACCAACCTGAAGGTGACTCCAATCACTTACCTTGCACCGCCCTTTCACCCTGATCAACGACCAGACCACGTTTCACAATTTTTAGACTAGATCCCTTTACACTCAAATTCAATATAAAGAAATTGTAATAAAGATTATGCTACTCTTCTCGGTAAGGATGTCACTTACAAGTGCATCCAAATTTCTCAACAGTGCTCTAACTGACCATTGTAAAACACTAACATCTGCTCAATCATAATTCCAAATCAAGCAATACAAAAACTGCACATCAAACCATGTCTATTAATACAATTACATCCATTGATTACTGTACAATACATTGTCACAGTGTTTCCACTATATTTCACTACTCATGAATGAGTATGTGTTTAAAGGCTCATGAAGTAGTCTATCCAAACCATTCTTCCAAGTTGTTGATACTGCTGCAAGTACCCAGTACTAAGGTATGATGATAAATTTTTCCAAGATGACTTAGATCATCCCTATGACATGCTTGTAATTCTCTCAAACTTCGTTCAAGGAGGGCTACTAGCATATGTATTATAGTTGCTAAAATAATCAAAGTCTTGGTGCCATATAAAGTCATTTATATGTCATCACCTACTGCTGACATGTAAGGATGTTATCACAATCCCATTGTGATATAAAACATGTGACTGTTACATTAACAATATCATCAATATTTTCAAGTCACTATTAAAATTATCAAGATTGTTGCATCATAGACAATTTTATTCTTATTTCAAGGTTCAATTATTCTCACAGTATATAGATGGAACCTTTGACTGCTCTTACTTCAGAATACCAATATTTATTGGCACATCAAATCAAGTTAATGTCACTAACACACACACTATCTAACTCAGCACTTAATACTTCAATGTCTTCCTGATATGGGTCGGGACACGTCTTCCCATAGAGAATAGCCTAGAGAAAATTGCTTGGAACCCAAAGAGTGAGCGCTAGGTCAACTAGGCATCGATAGAACATGGCATGGCCAAGGATGATGTGATAAGGCGCAAGGCCTTCGAAAGTCGGGATCCACGCGAGACAGAAATGTAAGTGAGCCTTCATATATATCATAAGTGGAAGTGAGGTGGCAATGAACCCTACACGATTGTCTTCACCCGACATCATTGTTAAGTCAATCATTAAAAAAGTATGGGCTAGAGGGAGTAGGCTTATGTGGTAAGGTGGATCCCGCTCGGGATGCATACCTCGGTGGATCTGCATGAGCCTTCATCATATTGAACCATAGTGTCATCTAATAAAGGCGAGCTAGAAGCATTGACCAAGAGGGAGAGTGGGACCCAAACTTTGCATTCGTGGAATTATTGCAACACACAGAGAGGCGGGTCGGAGATAGAATGCTCGGAGCATATAATATGGCACACCAAGGCTTTGCGACGGGTTGGAGTAGAGCAGGTGGAGCTCACTCGACCATTGCCTAACTTGGAAAATAAAATTGGGGGTGCCTAGGCTAAGGTTGGCCTTTAAAGGTCGCGACACATCAACCATTGATTTAATTTTCCCATTGTTTAAACTTTGGTTTCCACTGTGGAACTTGATGTATACACACGTAGTGTATACTAGCATTGGGTAGTAATTATTGGCTCTGAGGACTATCTCGTGACAGGTTTTGGCTCCAATGGATATTGACAGGAAAGAGCTCGGGTGTTATATATATAACACCTGCAACTCGCGTAGATTTTGGCTCACCTTTCAAGCTTCTCCCATTGTAATTTATGTTTTTACAGGGAATCTCAATCCAGATAGAGGGGTTTATAAAGGTATCTGTATGTACTTCTAGATGGTCGAGAGGCCTGTCCTTTGCTGAGATCACTTTTGTGATTAAATCCACCGGGGTTTCATAGAAAGAATGCAGAACATTGCGTTATATGAGAATACAATGCAAACCATTACGTTATATGGTATTGTCATAATTTTGATGCTCAATGCAAATGGTATGATCAGCCTGAACTGGAGGTTGGAGGGTGAGCACGTTGCACGGAAAAATATGGAGAGTGACCCAACACAACTCAGGGTTTTCGATTGTAGCTTATAAATCTGTGTAGTCGCACATCCTCGACTCTTAGGTAACTGCATTGGTACCTACTTTTTGACATAGCAAGAAAAACACCTGATTTTGAAAAGTGGTGATGCAGAATCAAATTTTTTTTTTTGAGCATGTTTTTGGCACTTTAATTTTTAATTTATTTATTTATTTATTTTTTGTGATGCTTTTTATGTTGATTTTGAATAGTGGTGGCGTATCATCACCAACATTTTTTTAGAGGATTGATTTTGACACTATACATTTTCTAATGTCTTCTTCTTTCGTGAGATGTTTATTTTTAAGTGCATTTATGTACTTGTGTTTTAAAAAGATTTTTTTTTTTTTTTTTTAATAAAAATTTGTAATGATATCTTCACTTTTTCACATAGATAAAAAATGAAAAAAAGGTCAATATTAGAAAGTTTATATTTTCTACAAGTTTATGTATTGCCAATTAATTTTTCAATGCACATCAAATAATTGTCGCTAAAAAACCAATATTTTGAACAATATGACAAAAAAATACAAATTTTCAGTACAAATAGAATGCAAAAAATACACTTTTAGAGACTTTTTGTTAAAAAAAACATGTTAAATAAACTAATTTTTGGGAAAATCTTAACAAAAAAACTTAAGAAAATAGCATTTTTATTGAATTTTATGTCAAAAAATAATAGTAATCACATGTTTTTTGCAAAAAATAAGGATTCTCCTCATAAAATATCAAAGTCTAAACATTACAAGTAAAACTAATTAATAGATCTAAAAAATGAGCTTTGTTTGCAAGCATAACTTAAAGATCCTCAACAATATCAACTAATACATGTTCAACATCATCTAGAACATCATTGATGGCTTCTTCCTCAACATTTTCTACTTCATTTTGGTCATTGTCATCTTCTAGTGGGTGTTTCATGTCTGCAAATCTTCCAAAGTGTCCCTTTCCAACCATTCCATATAATGGTGGTTGAGGTTCCTTTGCTTTTTTTGCCACACGTGATTCATTAAAATCCCCTTTCCTTAAACCAACTTCTTGCTCCGCATCTGGAATGAATTCAAGAGCGTTAATTCTTTGTGAAATAAATTTGCATTGCACTGGGTCTTTCTCAATGGCAATGTAATTTCTTCCTTTTGGTAGGCAACATGCTAATGTTGTACCTAATCATCAAGTACAAAAGAAATAAGTAAGAATATTAGTATAAAGACATAAAAAGTAAAAAATAAAATATTTAAATTTAAATTTGTATAATAAAACTTACCTGAACCTGAAAATAGATCCAAAACCCAATCTCCTTCATTCGACAGTGGCTAGGCGCCGGAGGTAGGCTGGGCAGCCCTCGATGACGCCACCCGGCCGACCTCCGCCCAGCTGGGGGTGATTCTCGGAATTTCCCTCCGCCCCATCGGTGGTGATTCTCGGAATTGCCCTCTACCCAGCCCAGAGCGATTTCCAGAATCGCCCTCTGCCTAGCCCTAGGTGATTCTCGGAATCACCCTCTGCCTAGCCGGGGGACGGAGGTAGGCCGGGTGACACCGTCAAGGGTTTCCCAGCCTGCCTCTGGCCCCCGACTGGGCGGAGACAGGCTGGGCAGCCCTCGATGGCGCCACCCAGTTGGCCTCCAACCCTAGGCTAGGCAGAGGGAGATTCTCAGAATCACCCTCCGCCCGGCTAGGGGCCAGAGGCCGGCCGGGCGGCACCGTCGAGGGCTTCCTAGCCTACCTCCAGCCCTCGATTGGGCGGAGGGAGATTCCAAGAATCACCCTCCACCTAGCCGCGGGTCGGAGGCAGGTTGGGCATCCCTCGATGGCGCTGCCCAACCTGCCTCTGACTCCCGGCTGGGCGGAGGGCGATTCCGAGAATCACCCCCGGCTGGGCGGAGGGCGATTCCAACTGGGGGTGATTCTCAAAATTGCCCTCCGCCCAACCGGGGTTGATTCTTACAATATCCCTCTACCTTGCCGGGGGTGATTCTTGGAATCGCCCTCCACCCAGCTAGGGGTGATTCTTGGAATCGCCCTCTGCCCAGCCGAGGTCCGAAGGCAGGCTGGGCGGCACCGTCGAGCACTGCCCAGCCTGTCTCTGACTTGCGGCTAGGTGGAGGGTGATTCTCGGAATTGCCCTCCACCCAGCCAGAGGCCGGAGGTAGGCCGAGCAATTCTCGACGGTGCCGCCCGGCCGGGCGGAGGGTGATTCCGAGAATCTCCCTCAGCCTAGCCGGGGGCTGGAGGCCAGCCGAGTGGTGACATCGAGGGCCGCCCAGCTGGGGGCTGGAGGCAGGATGGGCAGCCCTCATTGGCGCCGCCCGGCCTGCCTCCAGTCCCCGGCTGGGCGGAGGTTGATTCCGAGAATCACCCCCGGCTAAGCGGAGGGTGGAATCACCCCCGATTGGGTGGAGGGAAATTTGTAGAATCACCCTCGGCTGGGCAGAGGGCGATTATGAGAATCACTCTCCGCCCAGCTGGGGGTGATTCTCGAAATTGCTCTCCGCCCAGCCGGGGGCCAGAGGCCGACTGGGCGACGCCGTCGAAGGCTGCCTAGCCTACCTCCAGCCCCCGACGGGCGACAAATTAATTTTTTTTAATTTTTAATTTTTTTCAAACAAAAACTATTTAAAAAATTTAAATTTTTTTTTTTTAAATTTTAAAATATAAAAAAACAAAAAAATCAAATTAAAAAATATGTTTTGAAAAATAAATAAACAAATATAAAAAATTTTAATTTTTTTTTTTAAATTAAAACAATTATTATTTAAAATATAAAAAAACAAATTAAAAAAAATAAATTTAAAATATGTTTTAAAATATAAACAAACATATATAAGAATATTTTAATTTTTAATTTTTATTGTCTTAAAACTAAAACAATTATAATTTAAAATATAGAAAAACAATAAAAAAAAGTTTAAAAATATGTTTTTATATATAAACAAACAAATATATGAATAATAAATTTTTCATTTACTTGTTCATTTTTAAAAATTGTTTAAGTCATATAATTTCTCCATAATTTCATGGTTCAAGTATCTTGAAAACTTAAAATTTAAAAACTTGAGATTTACAATTTGTCATTAAGGTTTTTATGCATTGCAGAATTTTATCTTTAATGTTATGGTTGAAAATAATTACAATTTTAGAGTTGTTTAGAGTCAATATATGTTATGTTTAACAACGTGGATAAAAATTGTTTGAAATGATAAGCCCTTCAGACACGATTTTGTTTATATTTAACATCATCTATCAAAAAAATTAGAATTTTACGATTTTTCAATGTCCTAATATGTTGTCTTTAATTCCATTGTTACAATGTGTCAAAATGGTGACACAATGTTTTTTTTTGTTATTCTAGCATCAACTCATTTTGTTTTGAGGGTGTTTTTTCAATCAATTTTTCAAGAAACAATTTCGGTTTTAGTATAATTTTATAAAAAGGTGAAATTTGACCTTGAGAAAAAAACAAATGCATTCTAGAATACACACTTTCTGTTTTTGGGGCGTTTTTTCGTGTTTTTTGAGTCTTTTTGGGTTAGAGTTCCTGTTTTGAGGTAATAGTTCCCATTTCATCAGTAACATTGTTTCTTTATTAGGAATTTGGCTTCTGTGATCCATAAAATAAATATCAGAAATTTTCAGTAAAAATCACATATAAGAAATTTGTGTCGATGCGTTTCGAACCAGCCAGTGTGGTTCATCATCAAGACAAGATGAGAAATCTGATGAAGAAACCTATTTAAATAGAAAGGGACAGCTCCATCTAACCGTTGGAAAAATGGCTAGTTTGACTTGAATAAAAGATTTTTTCAAATTTTATTAAAATTTATTTATAGTTCTCAAATATTCTATTTGAAAATAATTTAATATTAATAATTAATAAAATTTAAAAATAATTTAAATTTTTTTTTATTTAATTATATATGATTATAATTTAATATTAATAATCAGTAGTTCTTAAAAATAATTTAAAATCATTTTTATATTTAATTTACTATAAATCATCAATAATTTTTGAAATAATTTAAAATTATTTTTAACATAGAACCCTAAATATATAATTAAAATAAAAAAATTAAAAAAATAAAATAAATTAAAATAAAAATAAAATAAAATAAATTAAAATTAAAAATGAATAAATAAATAAATAAACAATAAAAATAAAAATCACAATAAAAAAATGAAAATTAACAAAAATAAAATAAAATAAAATGGAAAATAAAATACAATTAATAAAAATAACGATAATATTCGTTAAAAATAAATAAATAAATAAATAATAAAAAAAAATTAAAAATAATAATAATAATAATAATAAAATAAATAATAAATAATAAATAAATAAATAAATAAATATTAGACTAAGAGTGAAGAGCAGGAATCCAGCATCTACTAACACTCCACCCATCATCTCTATTAAGGTTAACTGGCCTCTTTTCAATTTCCAAGGCTTCCCTCAACTTTCGGTGGTGGAAATGGTCTATCCTTGCAATAACCTCAGTATCTTCAATACAAATATGATGCTTTGTTTTTTCCGTATGCTTTGCTAAGGTAGAGGATCTAGATCTACCATGTCTAAGGTCAGCAACATGCTCATTAATTCTTTGATTAATGGACCGACCAGTTTCACCTATGTAAGGTGTCCCACAAGAACAAGGAATCAAATAAACACCCTTACTATCCAAAGGGCCAATCGGGTCTTTAACCGACCTAAGAGAACTTCAAATAGTGCGGAGAGGCCTGAAAGTTGAAGACACATTATGTTTCCTCAAGATCTTAGTAATTCTATCAGTAGTACCTTGGATAAATGGAAGGTGAACTCCAGATAACCGCTCACAGGAATCTCTCTTAGCCCTAGGACCTTTTTCAGCTTTTTGAAAAGCTCTAATACATTGATACCTGCTATAACCATTCTTACAGAAGACATCCAAGAGATGTGATTTTTCATCTTCAAAATGGTGAACATCAGAGATTCTAAAGGCTCTAGTGATAGCTCTTATTCTTCATCGACTGGTCAGGTTCTTCCTTCTTCTCGTTATTCCTTATTCCTTCCTAATAAACCTGCGCTGGATGGCAACAATGAAATAGAAGTTAACGTCAATATCAATGTGCATCTTAAACCTGCGCTGGATGGAAACAATAAAATAGAAGTTAACGTTAATAAAAAATTGTATCTTAAAGCTGCGCTGGATGGCAATAATAAAAGAGAAGTTAGCGATAGTAACAATTTGCATCTAATTGAATTTAATAAAAATAATAACTTTATTTATAATCATTATGAGATTGATAATATGAATTATTATAATATTAATAATATAACTATTAATAATAATATTAAAAATAGTGTTAGTAAAAATTTGCATCTTATTAAATTTAATAAAAATAGTAACTCTATTAATAATAATATAAATAATAATATTAAAAATAGTGTCAGTAAAAATTTGCATCTTATTAAATTTAATGAAAATAGTAACTCAATTAATGACCATAATGAGATTAATAATATAGTTGATAATATTAATAATAATAATATTAATAATAGAACCATTAATAATAATACAAATAATAATATTAATTTAGAGAATAGTGGTAGTAACAATTTGCCTCTTTTTATATTTAATAAAAATAGTAACCCTATTAATAACCATAATGAGATTAATAATATGATTGATAATATTAATAATAATAAGATTAATAATAGTTTCATTAATAATAATAATCATTTTAATAATAATTTAAATTCTTTATCTTTAAAGAGGACGGTTATCAATCTCTCTCGTTTTTCTTTTGATCGCCATGTTTACAGTTTACTAGAGAAGGGCCTTAATTTTGCTCTTGCTCCTAGAAAAATCCCTATTTGAGACATCATTTGTGATATAGAATATGGGATTAGAGATCTGCCTGATGCTACTAAAGACACCATTAGGCAAGACTGCTCTGTGATTCTTAGAAAAGCTAAGCCCCATAAGAGCAACATTAGCAAACTGGAGTTTGAGGCTCTTAAATCCTTAAACAATAACCAGGACATTGTTGTTCTTAGGGCTGATAAAGGAGGTGCTATGGTGATTTTAAACAAGGAGGATTATCGTAATAAGATGTTAGATCACCTTCTTAATAGCAGAAGCTACAAGAAGCTTGACAAAAATCCCCTTAAAAAAGTGTCTAAAGCTGTTGCTTTGGCAATAAAATCAAGTAGCACTGTCAGCTCCCTTAGTAAAAAACTTATTGAAAGTAACCCCCTCACCCCTAGGATTTATGGTCTTCCTAAGATTCATAAGGATGGTGCTCCCCTTCGTCCCATTGTCAACACCATAGGTGGTCCAACTTATCTGCTCGCTAAATTTTTAGCCAATAAGCTGAAGCCCCTTGTGGGTCGCATCGATTCCTTTGTCAAGGACTCTTCTTCCTTTATTAATGAATTGAAAGACATTAAGTTGGATCATGATGATAGGTTTGTAGGTTTTGATGCCGTATCATTGTATACTTGCATTCCCATTAAGGAAGCCATTGATGTCATCTCTCGTATCACAAATCCTGATACTGCTCATCTCGTAGAGATCTGTCTTACCTCGACCTTCTTTAGTTTTGAGGGTGAATTCTTTGAAAAAACTTGTGGTGTGGCTATGGGTTCCCCGCTTTCCCCTGTGGTTGCTAATATATTCATGGAAAACTTCGAATCGAAGGCCCTTTCCTCCTCTCTCTTTCAACCTAGGCTTTGGAAAAGGTTTGTTGATGACACTTGTGTGGTGAGGCCCAATGGTAAAGAGAAATTGGACCTTTTCTTCCAGCATCTTAATGACCAGTCTGACTTTATTAAGTTTACCATGGAATTCGAGGTGGATGGTAGCCTACCCTTTCTTGATGTCCTTCTTTCGAGAAATGATGATGGTTCCTTTTCTCATCAAGTCTTTAGAAATAAGACACATACTGAGTAGTATTTACATGCTGGTTCTCATCATTTCCCTGCTCAGAAACTTGGGGTTGTCAGTACCCTAGTCACTAGAGCCTTTAGAATCTCTGATGTTCACCATTTTGAAGATGAAAAATCACATCTCTTGGATGTCTTCTGTAAGAACGGTTATAGCAGGGCTCAATGTCTTAGAGCATTTCAAAAAGCTGAAAAAGGTCCTAGGGATAAGAGAGATTCTTGTGAGCGGTTATCTGGAGTTCACCTTCCATTTATCCAAGGTACTACTGATAGAATTGCTAAGATCTTGAGGAAACATAATGTGTCTTCAACTTTCAAGCCTCTCCGCACTATTCAAAGTTCTCTTAGGTTGGTTAAAGACCCGATTGGCCCTTTGGATAGTAAGGGTGTTTATTTGATTCCTTGTTCTTATGGGACACCTTACATAGGTGAAACTGGTCGGTCCATTAATCAAAGAATTACTGAGCATGTTGCTGACCTTAGACATGGTAGATCTAGATCCTCTGCCTTCGCAGAGCATGCAGAAAAAACAAAGCATCATATTTGTATTGAAGATACTAAGGTTATTGCAAGGATAGACCATTTCCACCACCGAAAGTTGAGGGAAGCCTTGGAAATTGAAAAGAGGCCAGTTGACCTTAATAAAGATGATGGGTGGAGTGTTAGTAGACGCTGGATTCCTGCTCTTCACTCTTAGTTTAATAATTTTTATTTATTTTTTTATTTATTTTTTTAATTTTATTATTATTATTATTATTATTATTTATTATTTATTTATTTATTTTTAACGAATATTATCGTTATTTTTATTAATTGTATTTTATTTTCCATTTTATTTTATTTTATTTATTGTATTTATTTTTTATTGTTTTATTTTATTTTATTTTTGTTAATTTTCATTTTTTGATTGTGATTTTTATTTTTATTGTTTATTGTTTATTTATTTATTTATTTATTTTTAATTTATTTTTAATTTAATTTAATTTTTATTTATTTTTTATTTGTATTTATTTATTTATTTATTTTTTAATTATATATTTAGGGTTCTATGTTAAAAATAATTTTAAATTATTTCAAAAATTATTGATGATTTATAGTAAATTAAATATAAAAATGATTTTAAATTATTTTTAAGAACCACTGATTATTAATATAAAATTATATTCATATATAATTAAATAAAAATAAATTTAAATTATTTTTTAATTTTATTAATTATTAATATTAAATTATTTTCAAATAGAATATTTGAGAACTATAAATAAATTTTAATAAAATTTGAAAAAATCTTTTATTCAAGTCAAACTAGCCGTTTTTCCAACGGTTAGATGGAGCTGTCCCTTTCTATTTAAATAGGTTTCTTCATCAGATTTCTCATCTTGTCCTGATGATGAACCACACTGGCTGGTTCGAAACGCGTTGACACAAATTTCTTATATGTGATTTTTACCGAATTTTTTTGATATTTAACATTGTTTCTATGGTGAAGGCCGGTGAGACTTATCATTCACTCGGCCCTACACCTTCTCCATTGCGCGGAACATTCGAAAAAATGAGGGACGGTGGCTGTAGTTGCATGGCTCCCGTTGGTTGTGTCCCCCAGCTCATCGCTCGACCGAATCGCAGAAGCCTCAACTGGAAAAAACTCGAGGGAGTGTGACCTATAGCCTGTTGCATCCAGTCATTGAGTCGCAAAGCAACTGTAGATGTGCCCAGTGCGACCTATGGCAAGGGCAACCAATCACTGGGTCCCAGAGCTTGTGGACCAATCGAACAATGTGACTTGCATGGCACTACAACCATGCGACCTCTGGGAGGTCGCATTTCCCCTTAAGTCACTGAGTCACATAATCACACTCAGGAAAAGTAGCCAGAGTAAGCGACCTCCACGGTAATGCGACTGTCCGACATATTCACCATTAGATTTTTCGACCAATGTCATGTGACAATATCATCATATCTACATTAGAGCTATGGAATAGAAAAACAATTTTGACTGTTGAAAGAGGTCTAGGAGGATTCACATCCAAGATCAATGCAGTTGACAGGAGTTGCACCCGGACACATCAAAATGGGGAGCTACAAAATGCACCCAAGGCTTACAGGTCATTCACGAAATTAATGAAGGAGATACTAAGAGGCTATAGGGAAAGAAGATCCACTCCCCGAGGGGTAATATAGTTATCCAAGAAACTAGGCCAAGGGGATAGGAGGAAAATTGTGGTCACTATAGTTCCCGAGGACATGGAAAGACATCACCGCCTTTTTATTATGTTTTCAAGACAATGGAGTTGCCTTCAACAAGAGGGCCATGGATGATAACCGTATCAAGGAAACTTTGAGAGTCTTCACAAAGGCTACGGGTTTCAGCAACACCATTATATAAGAGGTGGAAAGTCTGCTTGAAGGTAGTTCCCAATATGAGTTAAACTACGCATCTAAAATAGACACTCGGTCCATAGCAATACCAAAGACAACACAGTGATTAAGGAAGCATAGGGAGACCCTACATGAGCCATTCTCTCTAACAACATAGTGGCACAACACTTGACCATACAAGGGTCTAAATTTATTATTTGTTAAGTCACTCTTTCAGCTAATTAAATGTGTTTCCAGCATCAATTTTTATTATAAAGATGTGTGACCCAGGTTACTTTTTGCAGGAAAAATTCTCCAACTTGCACAACAAAAGCTGGGGTTTTCTGCAGCAAGCAAGGTGGGTCCTTACAAATATCAAAGAACCTCACTATAGGCTCAATGGCACATCTATCACCAGTCCATTCACACAAGACTAATACCAGGGAAAGACATTGTGTTTTGCAAGTTCTGAGCTCTCCAAAAGAGAAGGATAGAAGGAATAGCCCTAGGTCGCGACTAACCTCAGGTTGCAGATGATCGTAGGTCATAGGTCACAGATCATGACCCTAGGTCGCAGGTCGCAAATGGCCCAAGTCGCAAGCCATCCCAACAGTCGGGGAGGTCAAGAGTCAAGGGAAACTCAAGAGTCACTTCAGCCTATATGTGCGGCTTCGTGAAATCAACCAATGGACTTTTAGCTCTTGAATGAAAGCTAGGACGAAAGAGCGAATTGGTGCTTGAGAGCTAAAGGCACTCAACTCTTGGTATCTAGGGTAAAGAGTTGTAGTGAGGCTAGGGTTTTGGTATCATGCATTAAGATGAATAGCCCATGTTCCACTATTGGGTTTTGATGATTTTCAAATATGTATTTGAAGTTGTGGCAGCATTAACTATATATTCTCTTTTTCCGGCACCGATTCATGTGCTTGCTTATGGTGGTAGTACTATATGTCTAATATTTCACTATGTTTGTATGTGTGATTTCATACACGCAATTGGTTATGGACTGATTCATAGTGGTTGCATGTACATTTTGCTTTCGAATCAATGTTTATTTGTTTCTTTCCATGTCAGTGATCTATTGTGAACTACTTTGCAGTTAACTTCTGGCATGTTCTCTTTCATGTATGCCTAATTGGGTTTTGGCTCACCGATCCCTCTCATGGTGCACACCTTTTATTTGCTGCTTAGACTTGCTTATATCTCTGTCTATGGTTCGTCAATCTTAGGTTGATTTTGCTTCACTTCTCGGTCATTTCACCCTTGCCTTTTCTTCGTCATCTTCTCATCCGACAACCAAGAGTCTAAACACTTATGGCAACAGCCAGGCCCACATATCGGATGGGGCTCCTATCCCAAACGGTGTGAGGTCTAATTGGGACCTTTCACCAGGGATACCCCCTTGTTGTTAGCGGTACAATTTTTCCCATCAACAGGACACACATGGATGCAGAGATTCATGTAAGTTGAAAAGTCATGGGAAGTCAAACAATCATGAGGGTAGTCAAATATTCACCCTTGGTTATATATATTTCCTCATTGTATGAGTAAGCAGTTTTCACCTTGGCTCGACCAGCAAAGCATTAGAGAGATAAGCTAGTTATTTTTTGGATCAAGGAGTGGATCCAACGCTCCACTATTAGAGCTAGTGATGTTCATTTCACATATGTGTCTTATAAATTTTACTTAATAACATAAGCCTTTCACGATCAACACATTATTCATGCATGGACTATGAATGTTTGTAAGACTATTCTGCGGATGTTTGTATTTCATGTTTTCTTTCACATGTACTAAGATAATTGAACTATTTCGGTTATTTTATTGGTTATCTTGTTGAGAATGTGTTCTAATGGTTTTTATTGATGTCCCATCCTCGTGGAATATTCTGCAGGATATTAGGCATATCTTTCTCCATTGTTGGTTGTAATGAACATCGCATCCCTTGTGGACTATTCCTCTGGATGTTAGAAGGATCCTTCGGTTCAAGTTTGTCTCTTCCTGGGTGGTACTATTACTTCTCTCTTAGAGGATCACTTTTCTCGCTCCACCCCACTGTAGAAGAAACTTGACATACTTGCAATTGGACATTCACCAGGAACACCCCCTTGCTTTTCGAAAGTACATATGCATCCCTCTCTCTTGCTGATAGTCAGAGTCGAGGAAAATATTTAAGAATATGGAAACTAGGCCTTTATTACGGATGGGACTCCTGCATCAAATGGTGTGAGGTCTAGTTAGGACTTCATATCGGGGAGATCCCCTGAATGTTGGTGGATCCAACACCATCAACACATTATTAAGCATAAATCAATCATGCATGAAAGTTATATTAAACGATATGCCGAAGATGATGATTTTAAATATGTTTATGCAACTTTGGTTCAAGGCAATCATGTTGAAGAGTTGTATTATCATGTTCATAACAAGTTGTTGTATCATGTTAGCAAGTTATGTGTTCCATGGGGTGAAAAAGTCAATGTCATAAGGGAAACCCTCACTTCTCTTATTGCTGGTCACTTTGGTGTAGGCAAAACAATTTCACAAATTCACATCAATTAAAGTGTTTAAAGATATGTAAGAGGATGTTCCATGTGCGCTAGTAGCAAGCCTAGTAATAGGAAATTGGGTTTGTAAAATCTACTTCCTATTGCTTCTTGTCCTTGGGATAATATTTCTATTGATTTTGTAGGAGGACTACTAATGTCAAAGAAATGTCATGATTATATTTAGGTTGTTGTGGATCGTTTCAACAAAATGTGTGTGTTGATACCATGTAAGAAACATGTTATAGCTGAACAGACCACAAAGATGTTATTCCCAAATGTATGGGTTCATTTTGGGTTTCCCACTTCTATTATTTCTGATAGAGATTCACAAATTTTAGGGAAGTTTTGGTCAAGTTTATGGGAACTCATGGACACCAAGTTGGAGAAGAGCACAACATTTCATCCACAAATTCATGGCCAGACAGAAGTGGTGAAAAACACAATAGTGCATCTCCTTTGTGCATATTGTGGTAAGCATCTTAAACTATGGGATGAACATTTTCATTACATCCAACATGCCTACAATCATGCCAAACATTCATCTACGCAAGTATCTCCATTTAAATCTTTTTTGAGTTATTTTCCAAAGTATCCTTAGGATTTTATATTTGGTAAAGATATTGCAATATATGGAAATAGTGATGTGGACAAGGCCAATAATTTCATCAAATAAATTCAACTAGTGTGTCAAAGAGTACAAGAGAAACTTGAGAAAAGCAAGGCAAAGTACAAGGAAAGACATGAAAAACATCAGGTTGATCATGATTTCCAAGTGGGAGATCAAGTTTGGTTGTATATCAGGAAGGAAATACTTCAAAGTGAACGTAAAAATCGCAATCTAATCATGGTCCTTTCAAAATTCTGGAGAATATTGGTAACAATGCTTTTCGATTATATTTTCCACCTTATATATGCAAATTTATTTTGTTGTGAATGTGAAAAACTTGAGATTGTGTGAGCCTCCAATGATTGATGATCATGAAGAGAATATTCATATTCCATCTATAGAATATTTTTCTCCTCAATATTTAAAATAATTGCAACAATATACTATTATTGACAGGAGGATAAAGACTGCACATAGAGGCAATGTGGAGTACCTTCATGTGGGGCTCAAATTTACTAATCCAAGTAAAGCAAGGTGGACTGAGATTGGGAAAGTGAGAGAGTTGTACCCTCACTTGCTAAGAAAAAATATACATTTTGTGGTCCAAAAGCTTCTAGTGGGGAGGAATTATCCAAGAAATAAAAAATACGATAAATAATTAAGTGCAAAAAAATTCCTGAAATTAGTTCCAAATCGTAGTGCTCGTAGTCCTAATTCCAATGCCACTTGAATCACCTCAATCCAATGTTGTATGAGAAAGCTATGATGTTCTGAAGTTTTTGTCCAACAACTAAAAGGTCAACTTGTAAAATTGACTGGGTTGTTGACTGGGTAGGTCATACAAATGACATCATGATGGTCACATGACCAATTTTAAACAAAGAATTAAAACCAAACCCTTCTTAAAAAAATGTTAATTCCAGAGTAATTAAAATTTGCATTTTAACTCTAATTTTACAATTTAATCTTAACTCTAATTTTACGTCTTAATTCCAACATAATTAAAATTTACATTATATATGTTTTTTACACTAAATTTTGTCACCATGACTGTTGATTCAAATATCTCACCATCTGATGGAGTGTCCCAAGTGAATCCCCTATGAATCTTTAAGTAAAAAAATACGAGAGACAAAAGGAATTTTGGTTTTCACTGCTTAAAACCATTTTTGAGCATCTACGTAGTTTCTTCCGGTAAAAATAAAAAGTAAGTTCTAGAAGCTTTGGTTGAGGAATATTATCAAAATTAGAAACATAGAACCACTACATACTTGCGCCTCATCCTTGGTACATGGAAATAATCTCCTTTTCTTAAGGATCATATCCCTTGAGAAGAAGAGCTAGAAACCTCCTCATCCTTCCTATAAATTGAGCATAGGACTAAAGGAATGGGGGAATTGGATTTGTAAACTCATGTTGTTGGTTTGGGTCTGAAGAGCTTGTCATCAAGGGCAGTGTTAGCATAAATTCTTAACGCAAGTGTATGAAAATAGCTCACTTTAGCTGTGTGTGACAAACATCCCTAACAACAAAGATGGCTTCTTAACTTCTTTAGATATGCAATCGATAATTAAAAAAATGCTACAAAAAACCAGATCTATGTAATAAAAGCAGTTAAACAGTGAAAAGAAATAAGAATTGCTCCATGCATCTAATGGACAAGAAAAAATTTAAAGAATTTTGAATATATTATAACACCTGGGAAGGGAACAAATAGTAGTGTTACCAGTCCCCCTCAATGGGATGGGTTCTTGGTTGTCCTCAATGCTTCAGATCTAGAAGCTTCTCTCTCTCAATGGTGCAAAAAACCCCAAAATGTGTTGAACTCTATGGGAGCTCAAAAAGAAAATAAAATAGTGGTAGCAACGAGAATGATTAAAGCGCGGCAATGAAAGTGAACAAAGTGAAAAATGAATGAAAAACCCTCCTATTTATATCACAATATTGAGTTATCCTCGATAATGATGAATAATAAAATATTATTAACCAAGATCTAGATCTAACTGCTTGGAATATTTTATTATATTTTGTTGGAGGGAAAAGATATTTAAATTGATTAAATACCTTTATTTAGAAATAATAAACTAATAAATGATTTATTTATCATTTCAAGAATGTGGTTAAAGAATAATTAACAAATAATGATTTAGTTAATTATTTCTAGGTGATTTAGTCAAATTTAACAAGGAATAATAACTAAATAATGATTTAACTAATTATTCCTAGAGAAAATAAGATAAATAATGATTTATCTAATTATTTCTCATAATTGGGTTAAATATGACCAGGAATATTATTAAAACTGTTGAGATTCAACAAGAAGATCCTAGTGAAAATTATGCACCTACAGTAGGATGGAGCCTCAAGCTATTTTTAGGTGGATGTCTATTTATAGATGCATGAGAAAATTCTATTTATAGATGAGGTCTATTTATAGATGTATGTGAAAGTTCTATTTATAGATTGCATGTCTATTTATAGATGCATGTCGGCTATTATTATCCCTTAATATTAGTTGGACAATGAACAATAATCTATTCTTAATGAGCACTTGGAGATAGTTAACTGAAGTGGCAAATCAGTTAGCTATAGGACGAGTTGAGTGGTTTGTTGGTGGGACTTGCAAGTGGACTTAGTTGTAACTGAGTGATTCGAAGTTGTAACAGAGTTGGAAGTGTGGTTATGAAAGTTGTAAAGTATTTTAACTTAGTTGTGCTAGTTGTAACTGAAGATACACTAGTGAGAGATCAAGTGAATTAATTATTAATTAATTCACAATCAATGGTCTCACATGCAACTGAATATTTACTACTATTAACTTCATGCATGTCAGATCGAGTGGAGACCCAGTTGATATGTAGGTGAAAGGGACACATTGACTATCAGTTGTGACATTATCGGTTTCACACATGCAACCACACACACATTGGATGTGCCCACGAGGATTGTGCAGTCAAGGAAAGCATGATTCCATTCATTCAGGGATTGCTATCAACTGGGATTGTGCAGTAGAGGCAGGTTGTTTGGAGGCAATAAATTGGCTAAGGAACTTGCCAATTTTTGTATGATAGTGTGAGACAATTGTATGATGTACTGAGAGCTCTTGGATTGGAGCTTTGTATGAGATTGTTTCATGATCCATGATATATATATATATATATATATATATATATATATATATATATATATATATATATATATATATATCTATATATATATATATATATATATATATATATATATATATATCTATATATATATATATATGATAGTGAGGTTTTTAGCTTTATTCTTTCTTGGTAAATTATCTATGTTATGTGTGATTGATATTTCTTCATGATATTGTGATTGTCGATTGTGTTTTAAATTCTGCAAAGATTTTGTAGAAGCGATTATGTATTTAACAATGGCACATAATTGTTAGATTAGGAGAATCCAGAAAATACATATTTTGTATTAAATTTATACATGGTATCAGAGCATAGGAGATTGCAATTTTGAAGTAGGAGCTAAGCCCACTTCGACAGATGCTGCATTACTTGATGCATTGAAAAATAAAGTGGCAATGGTGAGGAGGATTCTATTGGAAGGTGTATGAGACCACATCGTCTCAAGCCTTCATGGGAAAGCCACACCATATGCTATGTGGAAGGCTTTGATGGATCTTTTCCAAAGTAGCAACGACCATAGGAAATTGGCGCTCAAAGATAAACTCTGGAAGATCAAGATGGAAAAGGGCAACAACATTCCAAAGTATCTCATGAAGTTTGTCCAATGTCGGGATGAACTCGGGAGTGTGGGAATAACTGTTGTCGATGATGATTTGGTGAGCTTGGCTCTCTTGGGACTTCCTAAGAGTTGGCACAATTATGAAGACTCTGTCAATGGATAGGAAAAATTTCTGGATTGGGAACGATTATGGTCAGATCTAGTGCAGGAGGAGTTTAGGCGGAACACCAGAGATGGCTCTTCATCAAAGCATGATGATGAAGAGGATTGTGCTTTGGCTTCCAAGGTGAAGAAGGGGAAGGGGAAGAAATTCCATTCCAAATCCGAGTCTAAAGGCAAGAAGTTGGATATGTCCAAGGTGAAGTGTTTTCACTGTCACGAACATGGGCATCTTGCTACTAATTGTCCTCAGAAGAAGAAGAAAAAGAAGGTTTCTGGAGCTACAGCTGGTGAGGCCCTTGCCTCGCAATTTGAACTTGACTTCTCCTTGATTGCATGCATGGTGTCAAGTGCATTAGGATCAGTGTGGTATTTGGATAGTGGCACTTCCTTCCACATGAGGGGAGATAAGGAGATTTTCAGTGACTTGGAGGAGAAAGATCTCCAGATGCATATAGAGATGGGCAACGATGGACGATACAGTGCGATTGGCGTTGGTACCATTACCTTTCAGAGGGATTCAGGTAAACCATTTCAATTGAAAGATGTTATGCATGTTCCAGGTCTGAAGAAAAACTTGGTCTTAGTCGCAATGTTGGAGGACAGAGGCTATGACGTTGTTTTCAGCGATGGAAAAGCTTTTCTGCGCCATAAAACAACGGTTCAATCCTAGAGGATAGGGATTGGAGTTAAGAATCTATACAAGCTGGAGGTAGATGGATGCGCTACCATGATGGGCAAGGCGGAAAAAGTGGTGAGCCGGGATGAAGGCAAATTATGGCATAGGCAATTAGGTCATCTTCATCATGGAGCCTTGAAAGTCATGCAGCAAATATCTATTCGACTTCCAATGGGAACACTTGCTCAGTTAGATCAGTGCAAGGGTTGCACCATGGGGAAGTATGTAAAGTCCACCTTTCATGAAAAGGAGAACCGTGCTTTGGGGATCCTTGAGAGAGTTCACACAAACGTGTGTGGAACATTCTCGGTTTCTTCAACATCAAAACATAAGTATTATGTTATTTTTGTTGATGATTTTTCTCGTAAATGTTGGATCTTCTTCATGCAGAAGAAGGATAAAACATTCTCAAATTTCTGTGATTTTAAGGCATTGGTGGAGAAAGAGTCGGGGAAGCAAGTGAAGGCTCTGAGGAGAAATAATGGTGGAGAATACATCTCTAACGAATTCAAGACTTTCTGCAGCAAAGAAGGAATTCAAAGAGAACTCATGGTGCCTCATAACCCACAGCAAAATGGGGTCGCGGAGAGGAAGATCAGAATGATCGTGGGTGCAACACAAGCGATATTGCATGATCAGGGCCTACCAATGCATTTGTGGGCGGAAGCATGCAACACTGCGGTTTATGTGCAAAAGTGTTGTCCTTATAGAGTACTTGGCATGAGTACACCTGAAGAAGCTTTCACTGGTAAGAAAGCAGATGTTTCACACTTTAAGATTTTTGGCTCATCTGTTTATGTGCATGTGACCAAGAACGCCAGGAAGAAGATGGAGCCGACTGCTGAAGTTGGGATATTTTTGGGGTTCACAAAAACACCCCATAATTATCATGTGTATTTTCCTAATAGTAAGATGATTGTTATGCGACAGGGATATAAAATTCGATGAGGGGAAAGCCACGCAGTTGTCGCTTGAGAGGGAGCTAGACTTGCATGCAGAGGAGGAATTGTTGGTTCCCAAAGATGAGTCTCTAGATGTGGATCAGCCACAGGAGGAGGTTCATGGAGTGGAGGAGTCCACTCACGCAGAGCCAACCATCATAACTAGAAGAAGGTGTACCACAGAAGCTGATAGGATGAGACTTGATGCTGCGCGGAATGTAGTAGCCCCCACTTCACAGTGCAGACAAAGACAGTCTCCTGACTGATTTACTGGATACATGGCTCTCATGAGAAAATGTATTGTGACTAAGCCATCTTCCTTTCAGGAAGTAGTGTAGGAGCCCACATGGATAGATGCAATGGTGGAGGAGTATGACTCCATTGCCAAAAATAGTGCTTGGGAAATCGTTCCAAGGCCGGTTGATAAATAAGTGGTAGGTTCGAGATGGATCTACAAGGTAAAGAAATATGCTGATGGGAGTGTTGAGAAATACAAGGCCAGATTTGTGGCATGGGGCTTCTCACAGATCGAGGGGATTGATTGAAGAAACCTTTGCACCTGTCACAAGGTATTATTCCATAAGGATCATCCTTGCTCTCTCAGCGCAGATGGGCTGGCGCATTCATCAGATGGATGTGAAGACTGCGTTTCTCAATGGGATCATTGAGGAACAGGTGTACATAGAGAATCCTGAAGGATTTGAGATCTTCAACAATGAGTCACATGTGTGTCGACTCAAAAGAGCAAATTATGGGTTGAAGCAAGCACCTTGTGCTTGGTACACTCGGATAGAAAGCTATCTCACCAGACTGGGCTTCACCAAAAGTGAAGCGGATGCAAACCTATACAAAATTGTGGTGGAGGGTGAGCTTTTAATCA
This sequence comes from Pinus albicaulis, assembly GCA_034641835.2. Taxonomy (NCBI): domain Eukaryota; kingdom Viridiplantae; phylum Streptophyta; class Pinopsida; order Pinales; family Pinaceae; genus Pinus; species Pinus albicaulis. The sequence continues at coordinate 66,993 of JAXQQM020060698.1, read as the reverse complement.
TTTTTCTTTATGGTGATGATTTAATATTGACTGGTGATGAGCAGCTGATACACTCATGCAAGGAGGACCTTGCAAAGGAGTTCGAGATGAAGGATATGAGCCTCCTTCATAATTTCCTTGGATTGGAAATATGGCAGCAAGATGGTGAACTTTTTGTGACTCAAGGAAAGTATGCAAGGGAGATTCTGGGTAAGTTTCACATGGAGGGCTACAAACCCATGGATACTCCTCTTCCAGGAAACTGGAGGAAAGAGGATGCTATTTCTATAGAGGTAGTGGATGCTACTATCTATCGACAGTTAGTGGGTTCGCTAATGTATCTACTGAACACAAGACCAAACATTTTCTATGCAGTTAACCAGTTGAGTCAAGCGATGGTTAAGCCTACCAAGTTATTTTGGAAGGTGTGCAAGCGTGTCCTGAGATACCTAAGGGGCACATCTGAGTATGGTTTATGGTATAGATAGATGGATGACATGAAGTTGCATGGCTTCACGGATGTAGATTGGGCAGGCAGCCCATCAGACAGAAAGAGCACATCAGGGGGAATCTTTAGCATTGGATCTACAATTGTTTCTTGGTACAACAGGAAGCAGAGATCCATGGCACTCAGTTCAGCGAAAGCAGAATACATGACTGCGAGTCAAGCTGCATGTGAGGCTATCTGGATGAGAAAGATCTTGGTTGGTTTGTTTGGTTCTCATTTAGATTCAAAAGTGATTCATTGTGATAATCAGAGTTGCATTAAACTCTCAATTAATCCTGTGTTTAATGATAGATCTAAGCATATAGATATCTAGTATCATCATATCAGAGATCGTGTGCAGAGGAAGATAATGGTGCTTCAATACATTCCTACGGAAGATCAGGATGCAAATATTCTGATGAAGGCACTCACCAAGAGAAAATTCGAATACCATAGAGACAAGATCGGGGTGAAGGATAATCTCTTTCTTGTTGAGAGGGAGTGTTGAGATTAAACAAGAAGATCCCAGTGAAAATTATGCACCTACACTAGGATGGAGCCTCAGGCTATTTTTAGGTGGATGTCCATTTATAGATGCATGAGAAAATTATATTTATAGATGAGGTATATTTATAGATGTATGTGCAAGTTCTATTTATAGATTGCATGTCTACTTATAGATGCATATCGGCTATTATTATCCCCTAATAATAGTTGGACAATAAACAATAATCTATTCTCAATGAGCACTTGGAAATAGTTAACTGAAGTGGAAAATCAGTTAGCTATAGGAATTTCGAGTCGAGTGGTTGGTTGGTGGGACATGCAAGTGGAATTAGCTGTAACTGAGTGATTCAAAGTTGTAACCGAGTTGGAAGTGTTGTTATGAAAGTTGTAAAGTAGTTTAACTCAGTTAAGTGAGTTAAACTCATTTGTGCTAGTTGTAACTAAAGATACACTAGTGAGAGAGCAAGTGAATTAATTATTAATTAATTCACAATTAGTGGTCTCACATGCAACTGAAGATTTACTACTATTAACTACTTGCATGTCAGATCTAGTGGAGACCCAGTTAAGATGTAGGTCAAAGGGACAGATTGACTATCAATTGTGACATTATCAGTTGCACATTTGCAACCACACACATTGGATGTGCCCATGAGGATTGTGCATTCAAGGCAAGCAGGATTCCATTCATTTAGGGATTGCTATCAACTGGGATTGCGCAGTAGAGGCATGTTGTCCGAAGGCAGTAAATTGGCTAAGGAACTTGCCAATTTTTGTATGATAGTGTGAAACAATTGTATGATGTACTGAGAGCTCTTGGATTGGAGCTTTGTATGAGATTGTTTCATTATCCATGATATATACATAATATATGATAGTGGTGTTTTTAGCTTTATGATTTCCCTGTAAATTATCTGTGTTATGTGTGATTGATCTTTCTTCATGATATTGTGATTGTCGATTGTGTTTTAAATTCCGCAAAGATTTTGTAGAAGCTATTCTAAATTTAACAGTGACATATAATTGTTAGATCAAGAGAATCCAGGAAATACATATTTTGTATTAAATTTCTACAAAAATAGTGGTTTAATTAATTATTCCTAGAAGAAAATCAAATAAATAAAGATTTATTTAGTTATTCCTCATGTGGTTTCTTGTTTTAACTAGAAATAACTTAATAAAATATGGTTTATTAAATTATTGATTATAGTGAAAGAAATTTTACTATGGTAAAATTTGTCTTACATGGTGTACTTCGATCCATCTAATTTTAAATGGTTAGATGACCAAATTTTGGTGATAAGAGGTAGGAAAGGGGACCATCGGAAGAGGCTTATGACATCAAGGCAACCAGGTTGTAAGCTTGTTTTCCCTTTGAATTTAATACAAAGTAATTTGTTCTTTCCTAATTACATCTATTTTGATGTTATTTGTGAGATTCCTTGATCACTCACATGGTTTATAACTAATTATTGATTCATTTATATGTTGTATGCTAGATTAGATATTTCATTTACATTTTATTTTATTCAAGATGCTTTGATCCCTTTGAAAAAATTTTCTATGCAGATCTCTTTTAGAGTGTCAAAGAGAAGTTGTGGAAAGTATTTGGAAAGCCGCTAAGGCATTGATGGAAAGCTGGTTGTGGAAAGCACTAAAAGGACTTATATAACCACTTCGTTAATAGGTAAGTGATCCTTCACATACTGCATGCTTTATGTTTTAGTTATAAGCTAAGGAAATAGCTATTGTTTTTTCTATTTGTTTCTAGTTTTCCTTTAGGATTCAAGGGAGATCGCTCTTGTCTGCAAGAGGGATATATCTGTGTAACAAATTTGTGACCATACTGGGGGACGAGAGTTCTCCTTTGTGTCCTTTTGTGACCTTTGATACCTTTAGACCCTTTTAAGAATTGAAATTTATGGTTTGAGACCTTTATTTTTTTATTTTTTCTTAATTTTCTTGATCTGCGTGGTTTCTGTTACACTAAATTTTTTCAATCTGTTACACTAAATTTTCTCACCATGACTATTGATTTAGATATATTTCCATCCAATGGAGTGTCTCAAGTGAATTCCTTATGAAGCTTGAAGTAAAACCATACTAGGGAAAAATGAATTTTTGGTTTTCACTCCTTAAAACCATTTTGAGCATCTGCGTAGTTTTCCTTAAAAAAATCTACACATGCATAGTTTCTTCCACTGTAAACTGCACATATATGCACAGTTTCTTCCACTAAAAACTGTGTAGGTCTGTTCACGTAGGTAAAAATAAAAAATTAAGTTCTAGAAGCTTTGGTTGAGGAATATGATCCAAATTAGAAACCTTGAACCACTACATACCTGTGCCTCATCCCTTGGTACATGGAACTAATTTCCTTTCATTAAGGATCATATCCCTGAAGAAGAGGAACTAGAAACCTCCTCATCCATCCTATAAATTGAGCATAGGACTAAAGGAATTGGGGACTTGGATTTGTAAACTTATGTTTTTGGTTTGGGTCTGAAGATATTGTCATCAAGGGTAGGAAAGGAGACCATTGGAAGAGGCTTGTGACATGAAGGCAAGTAGGTTGTAAGCTTGTTTTCCCTTTGAATTTAATACAAAGTCAATAGTTATTTCCTAATTACGTCTATTTTGATGCTATTTTTGAGATTCCTTGATCACTCACATGGTTTATAACTGATTATTGATTCATTTATATGTTGTATGCTATATTAGAGATTTCCCTCACCTCTTATTTTATATGCGAGATGCTTTGATCCCTTTGAATGTTTTTGTCTATGCAGATCTCTTTTGGAGCGTCATAGAGAAGTTGTGGAAAGTATTCGGAAATATGCTAAGGCATTAAGGGAAAGATGGTTGTGGAAAGCGCTGAAAGGACTTCTACAAGCACTTCGTTAATAAGTAAGTGATCCTTCACATGTTGAATGTTTTAGGTTTTAGTTATAGGATAATGAAAGAGCTATTGTTTTGTCTGTTTGTTTCTAGTTTTCCTTTAGGATACTAGGGAGATCGCTTTTGTCCAAAAGAGGGATTTTTCCATGTAACAATGTTGGACGTTTCTATTTTTGATCCATAAATTGCTGTGGATATTCCACTGGATAGTTTGTCAAAACATATCTAAAAATATTATATTAAAAATATGAAATTCTACAATATTACAATTTTATAAATTTATAGATATGTAGGATTTAATGTAATTAGTGCATGCATGTGAATGGTAATTATGCATAAAATGAAGAATGACAAAATAAAATATTACACATAAACATAAGACACAAAATATGCTCTAGCAAACCCTTTCAGGGGAAAACCCAGCTGGAAGGTGAGGTCACTCCACTCTCTTTCTATGTCTAGAAATATGGTTGTAGGTACAAAGGAGTATGACTTGTGGCATGTGGGCTGCTATAGTGCACAAATCCTGTTTGTGTGCTCTAACTTCTATCCCTCATAGTTATTTTTTCTTAGCTATGGAACAAATGCACTCGAAAGAATGGAATGCCTCTTCCTCCTAGTAGTCCGGTTAAAACACCACTTGAGAGCCTACTAGTGGTTAAGCCTGACTACCTCAACTCTTAACCAGAGTTACAATATAGACTCTTATAGAGCCTTTTACATCACAATCATGTGGCTAGCGCCATTTTCCATGAATAATGGGGGTTGACGCAACATCTTCTCAAACCATGGTGGTGCAAATAGGAAGGTCAACTTGTGAGTGACATAACTTTAGCATACAAGCTCTGATCGATGCGTTTTTTGTGCCATTGGAAATATATCTGTGTGTATAATAACACGAAAAGGTGTTGCATTGAAGAAACAAATTTTTACCAAAAAAAAATAATTCATTTTATGCCTCAAAACACCCATGTAAGGTTTAAGACCATGTTTTACCAAACTTGGTCCTCCCAGTAAAAATGGTCCCCTGAGTTGATTCCTCGACTTTTTCCACTTTGAATGCATCAATACCGATGAAAAACAATATAATGATCCAATTTGGACGAAGGTTCAAATATTAATACCTTGTATCTCTAAATATATATTCACATTTGCACATTTACATAGTAAAATTATAAAATTACCATATTAATTATCAAATAACAAATATCATATCACAAAAAATTACCCTTGTTAAATGTTATAGGTTTACAAACATTTAATTTTTATGATTTTTTTAAATCATTACAACATGAGATGTATTATTAGATATGTATTTTGATGTTTATTAGGCCATTTAATTTATACACATATGCTAGTTTAATTTTAAATTTAATGATTTAACATTAACATATCCCTTTACTAAATTGTAAAACACCTCTTAACACAACCAATTTTAAACAAAGAATTAAAATTAAACCCTTCTTAAAAAAATTAATCCTGGAGTAACTAAAATTTACAACTTAACTCTAATTTTACATCTTAAATCTAGTGTAATTAAAATTTACATCTTAAATTTACATAAATATGTTATATGGTTTTCATTAAAAAAAAAAAAATTAGTGTAATTACATTTTACATCTTAAATTAATACCATCCTAGATCCATCTTAACCATGAGATCAAATCTTTTTACATGCAAATTTTTCCCCAAATTTTGCATTCAAAAAAGAGGTTTGCACCTAAAGAAATTTGACCCCTCTCAACAATTGACAAATCTGGGGTAAAAAAGTTTACACCTCGAGAGATTGATCATTACCAATGTTTGTATATATATATATATATATATATATATATATATATATATATATTATATATATATATAATTTACCAACAAAATAAAAATAAAAATAAACACATATATATATATATTATTATTATTATTATCCAATTTTAAGGTCAAGGTAAGCCAAACACCAAATTCAAAAAAGAGGTTTGCACCTAGAGAAATTTGATCCCTCTCAACACTTGATAAATCTCGTGTAAAAAAATTTATACCTCAAGAGATTGATCATTGTCAATGTTTGTAAAATAAAATTATATATATAATTTACCAACAAAATAAAAATAAACACACACACATATTATTATTATTATCCAATTTTAAGGTGAAAGCGAAGCCAAACACCAAATTCAAAAAAGAGGTTTGCACGTAGAGAAATTTGATCCCTCTCAACAGTTGATAAATTTTGGGTAAAATGGTTTAGACCTCAAGAAATTAATCATTGTCAATGTTTGTAAAATAAAAATATATATATAATAAAATATTATTTACCTAAGTCTAAGAAGGCATATAGATTCTACCCCCTTTGGATGTGACACATGTTCTTAACCATTAAGCCCAATGTGTATAATATCAGCGTTAACTATTAAAATTTATAAAGATCTACATATTCTATTTCTTTCTTTTCAAACCTATACATATTATAACATTTTTTTTTTTTTTCAATCAAATATATATTATAAGATAATTTTTTTTCCAAACAAATATATATTATAATATATAATTAAAATTTATAATAATAATAAAATAAAAATTATAATTAATAAAATATTATTTACCAATAAAATAAAAATATTCCATATTGTAACATCCAAAAAAATATATATTATAATATAAAATTAAAATTTATAATAAAATAAATATTATAATTAATAAAATATTATTTACTAATAAAATAAAAATATTCCATATTATAACTGCAGAAATCTGATTGTAAAATAATATATCAGATATATAAAACAAAAACAAATACCTTATATTCATAATTTTTTTAGCTAACGTATTAGACTGGGTATGAATCTCTTTATGTCTCTTAATAATTAATTTAACAAGGAGGGCCTATTTGGGCAGCAAGTCCCTGCCTTATGCACAAAAAGCGAGAGCTCTACAAGCTCTACAATTTAAATTGTTTAGACTGTTGGGGTTAGAGGAACAATAGACTGCAATTCAATGCAAGCTCTACAATTTATGTTTTAGACTGTTGGGGTTAGAGGAACAATAGACTACAATTCATAGACTGTTGGGGTTAGAGGAACAATAGACTACAATTCAATGCTTTTAGATGCACAAAACTACTCAAGTTGTTGTCAAACATATCCTCTGGATGATTACCAAGAATACAAGAATACAACCATGTCTGCTTACCAAGAATACAGCCCTGTCAGCACTTGCTGTTGATCTACTACGATCTTTGCAATTCTATGCTTTTACATGCACAAAACTACTCAAGTTGTTGTCAAACATATCCTCTAGATGCTTACCAAGAATACAGCCCTGTCAGCACTTGTTGTTGATCTGATACGATCTTTGCCTCTGCCCTAGCTTCTGCCTTTGAATCTCGGTAATCTGTGTGTTTTCAATTGGTTAGTTAGCACATCCTATGCTTTTTTACTCGGTTGTTTTCAGATCCATGCCATGTTATTCATGTTATTCACATTTCACAGTACATGCACTATTGCGAAAGAAAGTATTGAAGCTGCAAAAAGTGTAAAGAAAATGTTTGTTTCAGATCAGATATTAAAGAGAATGGAATCCAAAGTCATGTTCCTGGAAAAATATGTGGGCCATGCATCCTATCTGTTACATTTGTTTACAACACGTGAATCTGATTGGTAATCATCCACGGTGGTGTGATCTCCATGTTTTACCCTTTTGTAATCCATGTTTTTTTTAAGGTGTTCTTTGAATATATGGAATTGAAAAGAAAATTATCGCTGTCAACTTCACTATTTGATCTCCTAATTCACAATACAATATAAATTAGAAAATAGCTCACAAGATTGGTAGTGCTCTGCACTGTTCTCAAGGATAAACTGAAAAGAGAATAGACCCTTGCTCGCAGCGACTTTCTATTAGTGCGGAGTTTTACTACTAAAAAAAAAGGAATACAATCATGACAGGTGCATTTGGGGAGCTGCGGATTCATGTAGTGAATTGAAGTGTTTTTCCAATGTTAACATCTCTATTTAGATGTATAGCAGTCGTACCCTTGTTATCATTGAACTATAAGCCAATGGACTGGTGAATGGAAGTGTTGTACTAAAAATTGAAGATGTTAAATGGTAGTGTTGTGCCAAACAGGTAACATGTTGAAAAATATTTTCATAATTCAAACATCGAAATTCATAAACTGAAATCCACTTTCGAAATGGCTTAATTTGTTTTCTTGGTTAAATGTTGACATTTGTATATACAGGAAGAACAAAAAAGGTATTTGAATTTTGGATCAAAGGATTTGAAGGAGGTATTTGAATTTTGGATCAAAGCATTTGAAGGATCCCCAAGTGTTGATGAATGTTTCAAGTAATGCAAAACCTTTTACACATGGATATGGATTGAAGTAGTCATCATTGCTCCTTGTCATCAATCCAAGCCAGCACAAGTCAATAAAATTTGAGGAACTCGATCTTGAATTTTCCTAAATCCATAAAACATGAAACTAGTAAGATAAGATATAATAAGATAAGATATTTTATCAACGTCCAACAACTGAACACTGATAGGTCAAAGGGACTGCTAAGTACGATAGTGTGGAATGCAAAGTGGGAATAGAGACAACTTCTGTGAAAGCATATAAAAGCAGCTGTAAACAATACTAGATAAGATCTATAGTGTAAGACCATAAACAAAATGATGAAATTCTATTTAGAAACAAAAAAAACAAACTTGAAATTTTGAAAAGAATAAACAGTAAACCTTGTTGGGCTACTTTTGTGGGTTGACTCTCCAATTGTGATCCAAACCTAGCATTCACAGGCTGCTATATAAAATGTAAGTGGCTCTCGTAAGTACAAACTGAAAATGAAGTGAATATTCAAAAGAACAAAATGACAATATGGCCATTACAGAGAACATTTAAAATATAAGGCAGTCATAATGCTAGCATAGCATACCTCAGGATTAAGAAGCCTTGGTGGAGCCTGGGCATTTCTGGTGCCTTGGCCTTTCTCTTTGAGGCACTCGGTAACAAGGTTCTGTAACTCCAATGAAGTATCATCATCATATGCTTTAAAGGTTTCATACTAGTGATTGTAAACTTGCTTCTACACCGTTTCAATTTGGAGCTGTGCTAACTGCTGAGTACAGGTGTTAGGGATGGAACTCTTGGGAATTCAGGAAACATGGATTGTCACAGAAGCAGGAAATTTCATAGTTCCACATTTGACGTATATGTGACCGGTAACGATAACGGAGAAGGAAAGGGAAATTACTTTGAAACCGTTTAGAGTACAGGAAATGCCGGAAGATATATTGCTCAATAGACTGTATCAAATGCCATTGTTAAGTCAATTACCTGAATGGTTAGCAAAGGATATTAATCAAGACACTTTCTCGCTCCACCTGAGGAAACGTAGCTATTAGATCCAGAGGCAACCTAAATCTCACTGTCATTCAATTCAATGAAATGAAAATAAGAGACAATGAAACTACTTTGTTTAAATGTGTCATTCTCATCTCAATGTAGAAATAAAGTAAACCTCTATAATTGCTAGTAGGCACGTGCAGAACTGAGGCGTGGGATTAAACAGTGCAGATGCAGCATTTGGGACTTATATGGAGCCATATTTTCGCTGGTTTTTAGAGGACTGAATACTCAAGAAAAGGACCCCATTTCGAGTTTCAGAGGCCTAGAAGGCAGGGACTCCATTTCTAATTTTAGAGGCCTAGATATGTAGTTTAATGAGTTAGTTTCAGAAAGTGGCATACATCTTTGCATCCGAGCAGCTTCAACGAGAGCCACGGCTTAAATTACTAAAATATTATTAAAAATCAGCTCATCTGGACATTGTAAATGAAAAAATTTATTTGAAAAATCAAAATTCTAAATTAAATGACATGTGGAACCCACATGCTCCATTCTCCTAAACAACCATGCAAGACATGCAGGACGCCACGCTATGCTAGCTGGGCAAGTAAACAACCTCATATTGCAGAAAATGGAAGAGCACAAGAAATTTGATATAGACACATTACATTTCTGGAATTTGTTTGTATTTACTTTGTTGCAGTCATGAATTCTCTGTAGAGCTGTTGTAGCTCTCCTTCATACAAGCGAATCAGAGAGGACAGTTCAGGGCATGAGCGTGGGAAGCAAACATTCAGGTCATGAGTCATCGTGGGAAGAAAACATGGAGTCTGCTCATGCTTTTGGTCTCTGCAATGGTTTTATGAGACCTTTTTCCAGCGTGTTTCCAGTTATAAAGGGGGCTTCCTCGTGAAAACTGAGATCTTGGAGCAAGGGAAACGTCAGTTAAAAGTGATGCTCTCGTGCTGGTTGTGTTGGTTTTTCTTGCTAGTTATTATTCCCACTAGTGATGCCCACATGCTCGCGATGCTTGTTAATGGGGTCTCTTTCCGTATGGAGAAGCTATTTTGTTATTCCAGTAGTGCTTAACCAGTAGTGAAGGGTGTGCAGGGTCTGCATCCCGTCGAAAGCATCTCCTCTACATGAGCTTCGAGTAACCAGATATGAATTGGTACCATAGACACTTTGACAGGGAAAGGAGCAGAAGAAGAAATCCATGGAAATATTTGGCGCCGCTCACTGGATATCCTCACAAACCGAGCAAAAGCAAAAGGGCCAAGCGCCGCCGCAGCAAGGTAAGTTATTCTCCGCTCATAAATTTATTAAAAATAATTGTGCTTTTACACTGCACATAGATTGATTGTGGCCTTTTTTAATTGGATGTCTTTAGGAGTGGCGGTAAAGATGCCTATCCATGCAGCCATGCCCTGCTGTTGCGGAACTGCAAAGATGCCAAGCCATGGCTGGTGCTTGGTTTGCTTCTCTGACCTACTGCTGCGGAACTACCTATTGCCTACTTCATATTCCATCCTCCGTATACATCAATCCAAGCCAGTACAACACTGATAGGAGGCCTTTGAGCAGCAACCTCACTGGTGCAGTCCAATGCAATGTGTGCTAAATTAGAAGCCTCCTCTTTTGAGTACTTCTTCCCAAGAGTTATATCAATGAATTCATCCGGCCTTCCAGATTTTACAAGAGGCCTTATTGAAGAAACATTTATCCTTGCTTCTCCAGTGATAAGTTGGAGTAGTATGATTCCAAAAGAATACACATCACTTTTCTCTGTAAGACGACCAACTGTGGTGTATTTTGGAGCCAAATATCCCATGCCTGCAGAACTAAAGAGGATTTAAGTGTTGATCAAGAAGAATTTGCTCAGCTGAGATGTTTTGATGCACAACAAATTTGCCTATTCCTTCATGCAGATACTCAATGCCTGCACAGATTGATAGCAGATCAACAAAACCAAACAGCGAGTAACTATCAACATAAATAAACAACAGGCTTAAAATATACCATACCAATGATATATCTCATTTAGACGTTATTTTATCAAAAGATATTCGTTTCGTGGAGAATTCAGATTAGAAATGCAGAGACAAGAGACAAGTGGAGTGGAGTACTGCATGCACCCAAACATCTGTGACTTATTTGTAAACCCAAACATGTGTATTGACTTATTTGTAAACCCGTGACACTCTTGCAAACACAAAAAAATATATCGTCTTAAAACTAAACATAAAATGCTTATGAACTAATGTTAGTATTAGTTACATGAAATTAAAAATTGGTTTGCCAATTCACATTTAGCCTAAGTTTCCATGCATCTTTCCTCGAGATGAGGCCAAATAATATGTCTAAATTGTCTATTGGTTGGAATTACGGTGGACTAAAGCTCATACGTTGAGCAAAAGGTGGTGCAGAGACTAAAATAAAAACTTTGCTTAACTTATGTGTTGAGAGGAATAATAAGTGAATACACTAATGTTAACATCTGCGTACCGATTACAATAGTCCCTGCCATGCCGCAGGCAGCAGGGACTAACAAGAGTAATTTAAACAGCACATTTTCCATTATTATAATCTTTATCGTGTTATTTTTTTTTAACTAACGTATTATACTGGGCATGAATATCTTTATGTCTCTTAATAATTAATTTAACCAGAGTAATGTAAACAACACATTTTCCATTATTATAATATTTATCGTGTCATTTTCGATTACTATAGTTATCGCCATGTCTGCATCAAGTACTAATAAAGTTGCGTATGAATCTCTTTTAAAGTGATGATGGGATGAGAGGGAGTTTAAAATTTATATTAACGAATTAGGGTCGGCATCACTAACGCAACAGCTAGTCACCAATTGTGTACGCGGATATCCCGTTGTTGCCAGTTCGATACACTGAAAATAAAGCACAACAACCAGTCATGGTTTATGCGTCGTAGTAATCGTTCTATTGCACATTTCTATGATGATAGCTTATGATGATGTTATTGTAAAAATGTTGTAGTAAAGGAAAGATAATAATTTTAAGGGTGGAGGATGGAGGGGAGGAAATGTGTTTATACTTGCAATAGTCTCACATTTATGCAGATGAGTGTCTGAAAGATGAAATGTGTTCATGCTTGCAATAGTCTCACAGTTGCACAAATGCCTCTATGACAAATGAAATGTGTTCATGCTTGCAATAGTCTCACACTTGTGATGTTTCTGTCTCACAATGTCTCTGTATCACATATGACACTTGGCTACATATTATATCCAAGCTATAACATGCTAGGTAATGAGAAAAATATTAATTGCACCCAGGAAATGATAAAGTGAGTCTGTGTTGATAATGAGATTACATAAAGAGCATCTTTCACTTGAGTGACCTTCAGATTCAAAGATATTCAACAATCAACATAAATAAGGAGGTTTGGTTTAGAATTTTAGCTCTTTAAAAAAAAAAATGGTAGTTTACACAATTCAAATGTCCAAGTGTCAAGTCCCATAAGCTATATTTAGCTTTGTGGACACTAAATTTTTCTTTTTTTCTTTCTCATCTTTCCATAAGTAATTATGGTTTTCTATGCATAGCTTATGCTAGTCCCACAATAACAAGTGACTATGTAAGTTAACCATTATTAAGAAGTCTTTATGTCAAGGATGGCCATTCCTAAAAAATAAAATGCCCAATAATGTCTCACTTTGAACACGATTTAAGGTTTAAGGTGAGACTTTATCATAGTTAATTAAAGAAATTTTGTGTGGGAGTTATCTTAAGAATTTTGATTTGAAGGAGTACTTACTAAGTATATGATATGCATTTATAGTTTGAAATTTTTTCACATTATTGAATTGTTTATTTACATATATTTGTTTTGTATATGGAATGGAAAAATTATAAATCTCAATTTCATATTAACAAAGTATATATATAAAATTTGGTTAAGAGTATGTGTTTCTTTGGTAAAATGTTATAGGTTGAAACTCAGATAGGATTAAAATATACACCTTTATAAAATTTAAATGAAAAAATCTCATATATCAATTTAATATCTATTATAGCCATAATAGTAAAATTAAATTATCATTATTATTATTTAATTGTAAAAAGTTTTTTATTTCAACTTAAGGTGGATGAGGATGAATTTTTATTTTATTTTATTTTATTTTATCTATTGATGGCCTACATTGATTCTCAAGGGAATATGCTCAACATATGCATATTCTTAATGTTTATAAACTAATGTAGTGTATTACAAAGCTTCTTAGGTTGCATTGATTTTTAATAAATTTAAAAAATTATATTACTGCCATGTGGCCGCCCACCAATTTCCTAGGGATTTGAGATTATTCCATTTTTAATAAGTTCCTCCGTGATAAGTTCCTCATTATTATTTATAACATTCATTTATATATAAGAAAATTTTATTTAACAAAATGGTCCATTACTTTTAATAAATTTAAAAAATTATATTTATGCCATGTGGCTCCCCACCCACCTATTTCCTACCTATATCCTAGGGATTTGAGATTATTCCAATTCTAATAAGTTCCTCCATGATAAGTTCCTCATTCTTATTTATAACATTCATTTATGTATAAATAAATTTTATTTTGAAAAACGGTCCATTTTACAATAAGTTAAAGTTGACACACGCAAAAACAACAGATTGATAAATGCCAAATGGAGATGAAAAAGGTAGACAATGCCTCGCCTCACAATTTTCAAAAAGGAAAGGATTAAAATATATATACCTTTATAAACAAATGAAAAAATCTCATATATCAATTTAATATCTAATATAGTCATAATCTTAAAATTAAATTATAAGTATAATTTAATTACTTAAAACTTTTTATTTCAACTTAAGGTGGATGAAGATCTGTTCACTTTTCTTCTTTTTTTAAATTGAGGGCCTAGATTGATTCTCAAGGGAATATGCTCAATATATTCATAGTTTTAATTTTTATAAATCACTATGGTGTATTACAAAGTTAGTTAGGTTGCATGATTTTTAATAAATTTAAAAAATTATATTACTGCCACTCCGCTCACCAATTTCCTAGGCTTCATGGTTTGACACTCTGGGGTCTTGCTATTGCCCTGACTCATCAAAAATTTGTTGATGATATTTTACTCTTATGCCAAGCTTCAGTCCGTGAGATCAAAACAATTCTTGCAATTCTTGATATCTTTATGGATGCTTCAGGTACTGTGGTGAACAATGACAAATCTCATGTTTATTTTTTTAATGTTAATAATGCTTGTCAGCAGTATCTTGCTCACCTCTTAGGATTTCGTATTGGTTCCTTACCCATGCACTATTTGGGTGTTCCATTATGTAAAACTCCATTAAGAGTTGCAGATTGGCGTGATCTCATTACAAAGATGGAACACAAACTACAAAACTGGGCGTTTCGATTTCTTAATGCTCCTCGTCGACTAATTTTATTAAAATCAGTTCTACAATCTATTCCTATATATCAAATTTCTGGTAGAGCAGCCGCGAAAAGTATCTGTAATCAATTGGTAAGTCTGTTTACAAAATTTTTATGGCAAGGGGCGCAAAATAGTCGGAAGTGGCCCCTAGTGTCGTGGCAGACGTTGATTAAATCTAAATCAGCAGGGGGGCTGGTCTTCGTGATCCCTTCATACTTAATCAAGTGATGGGCACAAAACTCCGGTGGCGATGGCTCCAAGGGGGACAGGACTTGTGGAAGACACTCTGGGAAACTAAGTATGAAATTCCACGCTCTATTTTTGGAAAATTGAAAATTGATGTGTTTTCTAAAGGATCAGCGATATGGAATCTTGCAACGGGTAACCGATCTCTTATTCGCCAACATAGTTTTTGGGAAGTAAGGGATGGCACAACTGCACTTTTTTGGGAGGATTCGTGGCAACAAAGAGAGAAATTATTTACTCGTTTAGATCTTGTTGAACTCTTCTTATTCACCAATACTCCACACTACTGCTTCGTCTCCAATTATTGGACTCAGCATCAGATGACTCACTGGCGGAAATGGAAAGACAAAGCGGCATGGCTAGGCGCACCAGACACTCTGCAATGGCGAAACTATGATCGAGAGATGCAGCCCAGGAAAATCAAGATACAAACAAGGACAGACATTCTTCGTTGGGGTCATCCAACAAAAGGAATGTTTACTATTAATGAAGCTTATCATATACAAGGCCATAATAATCATGCTCCTGTTTCTCCGGTTTGGAAGAAAATCTAGTCCATGTATCACTGGCCGAAAGTGGCTTACTTCTTATGGCTTGTTGGTCATCAGAAAATATTAACGTGGGATAATCTGCAAAATCGAGGTATGATAGGGCCGTTAGTTTTCTCCTTCTGTAGACAAGCCAATGAAACCACTGAGCATATTTTCAATAGCTGTGGCTATGTTGTACATCTTTGGCGCAGTTTAGAATTTACTTTCAGGCAAACAGATCGTAATCCCACCAGTGTGATTACCAACCTTCTAAATTGGCAAAAAGGTGGCTATCAATGTGTGGTTTTAGATCGAGCATGGTAGCTGGTATTGGGTTTTTTAATTTTGGATCTCCGGAAGGAACGTAACCACATGATTTTCCATGGAGAGGACAATGATATTCATAAGGTCTGGGAAAAGGTTCTTGCCAACATCAGAGAAACTATTCTGATTGAAAAATGGCTTCAAGATGATTGGAAGGCCGAAGGATTTGAAGCACAAATATTACATAAGTTAAACATCCATCCGCATATGTTAGCAGGCAATATCTGGAAATTCAAACCTCCTCGGAAACATTCCCCTCAATGTTGGCAACGACCTACTCAGGGATTTATCAAACTTAATTTCGATGGTGCCTCTAAAGGCAATCCTGGGCAAGATGGCATAGGAGGTGTGTTCAAGAATTCCCAAGGTGAAGTCTGTCGAGTTTATGCTCTCGATTTGGGGTATGCAACGAACAATGAGGCAGAATTGGTGTCGCTCCAACATGGATTAATCATAGCTAAGCGCGAACAGTTCCATCAGCTTATTGTTGAAGGGGACTCTGCTATGGTGATTGGAGCTTTGACTAAACTTCAAGAAGGTACACACTGGGATAAAATTAGCAAAATTTGGTGCACTGCAACTTTGCTACAAGAAATTGAGACTCTGGTTACTCAATTACACTACATCATTCCGTCTCACACTCGAAGAGATTGCAATGAAGCGGCCGATTATTTGGCAAATTGGAAGTGTTAAAATTGTGATCGACAGCTGGATATTACCCCCTTTGCTAGGGCTTGGGATATTGAATTTTACTCTTTGCAACTTATAGTGGACAGAGATCTCCGAGCTAGAGATATGTGAGAGAACCCCCAATCGGGGTGCGGGCCAGGCCCTTCAGCGTCAGTGGCTTTTATTGCCTAAGCTGGCTGTCAGTTTTTAATTATGACCATGATCTCCCATATGAGGACATGATCACTTGTAATTATACCATCGCATGCCGACGCGATGGCTCTTCATAGCAGCTTCCAGGTTGGTTGTATGTGCATTTGTATCGTTCTCTGGTTTAGTTTTGTGGTTTGGTACCGTGCAGGAGGGTATTCTGTGGATGCTTCCAGTTCTTGCCAGCGATTGTTAACAGGGTCTTGGTATGTACAGCCTCACTTTTATACTATTAACTCTGTGCATTCTTTGCAATATACCATGGATTTCTCAAAGGTGATGGATGTCTTACTCGTTTTGCCCTCATGCTGTTTACATGAAGATGAAGAGGTTAATCCTTGTTTCCGAAGTCCTGTTTTCAATCATTGTAGTATCATATGGTTTTGGAAGGATTTAGGTGTGGGTTTACTTCACCTCTTTTTCCTCTATCATTGCAATTCTTTTCCTGGCGGTTATGAAAGGCTGCTTTGTGGCACGACAGGGGTTTCTTATTGTGTATGCTGACTCTGTCTGTTTCTTTGTATTTTCTCCGGTTTGGTTTGCGAAACGACAGGGGTTTGCCGTTTTTCATGTCGGCTATGTGGGCTTTGTTGCATTTTGTCCGGTTTGTTCCACATGATGCTCAGTCTTCGTCAAGCTGGCCCTTATTACTTAGTCCTGTGCACATTTATTTCTGTTAAGCCTTGCCACTGTTTCCATCGGCCTGTTGCTTTTTACCAATCTACACCTCTTCGATACTCATCTCATGTATCTTACAGATTATCTGCCTTACTGTTCCGCTCTGGTGCTTATCTTTTTCTCACAGGCTTCCTGGGAGCCACTGTGACAAAGTCAACATCGCCAGCTCGTAAATCAAGAGGCAAGGGTAAGGCGACAAAGGTCTCTGCGTGCTCTTGTAAACGAAGATGTAAAACAAATGAGCAGGTTGTCGATAATCTGGTTAATGCTTATACAACCATGACCCCTCCACCTATTCGCAAGCAAATTGAGGCCTGGGAGCAGCATAGTTTGGAAGAAGAAGTTGATCCGCAGCAGCAGCGAGCAACACTGGATTTCCTGCTTGACCCTGGCAGTACTAGGGGCAGGGTATCTCTGTTCCAGCAAACTGTTAAGATGTATTGGCGCCTTAAATGTGTTCTTGCACAAGCCTTCATGAGTATGAAGGAACATGACTCTCATTCTTCTTTGTTATTTGAGCTTAACCATATCAAACAGGACATGACTACTCTGACTAAGGTTCAGCAGTAGCAGAATGACCGCATTGGACGTATTGAAGAGCAGCTGCGAGATATGCAGTGGGTGGAGCTACTTGGGTTTGATGAAGATCCAGCCCCTGTGAAATCTTCTGACAACTAGACCTTCTTGTTTCTTTTTGCTTATCTATGTTTTTTATTCAGCGATATTATAGTTGTTGTTGTATATGTCAGTATTAAGGACATAGTCGCGTAGCTCTTACTGCTATAGCTAGACTGAAACACTATCGTTTTTGGTTGGCCTTTAACTGTTTAAGATGGCCAACAGACCTGGTTTCCCTTTGGGCAGGTTGAGGCACATTTTTTTGCTGTATTAATTAAGAAACTTGCTCTTTATAATAGAAAAGACAGGTCCTATGGAATTCACAAAAAAAAAAATTCCTAGGGATTTGAGATTATTCCAATTTTACCTGATAAGTTCCTCATTATTATTCACAACATTCATTTATATAAAAGAAAAAATTATTTAGAAAAATGGTCCATTCCTTTGAATAAATTTAAAAAATATTTTCCTAGGGAATTGAGATTATTCAAATTTTAATAAGTTCCTCATTATTATTTATAAATTTCATTTCTGTATAAGCAAATTTTATTGACCAAAATGGTCCATTACTTTTAATAAATTTAAAAAATTAGATTTGACTCCCGACCCACCAATTTCCTAGGGATTTGAGATTAGTCCAATTCTAATAAGTTCATCCATGATAAGTTCCTCATTATTATTTAGAATATTAATTTATATATAAATAAATTTATTTTTAAAAATGGTCAATTTTACAATAAGATATGTAATCCAGTTTTCTTCTTAAGTTAAAGTTGATCCATGTCAAAACAATGGAAAAATGTCAAATGGAGATGAAAAAGGTAGAAAATTCCTAGCGTGACCATTTTCAAAAGCTTTGGATCCGTTTTCCCATTAATTCCAGTTTTAAATTTAAATTTCAATATTGTCTAACATTGATTTGTTGGAATTGCAAATTTATGTGGTGTATCTTACTCAATCCAAGTGTCCAAGTGTCAATTTCGAAGATGATTAAATCACTTTAGGTGCATACTTCTTTTTCAAATTTTGCACTCTAAAAGAGGCCCCATGGGCTATATTTAGCCTTGTGGACACTAAAATTTTCTTTCTTTCTTTCTCATCTTTCCAGAAGTAATTACGGTTATCTTTGCATAGCTAGTGTGGGGCCCGCAATAACAAGTGACCATCCACAAATTTTCTAAGGATTTGAAATTATTACAATTCTAATAAGTTCCTCCATGATGAATTCCTCATTATTATTTATAACATTCATTTATATATAGAAAAAAATTATTTTAAAAAATGGTCCATTTTACAATAAGATATGCAATTCTTTTTTCTTCTTATGTTAAAGTTGACACATGGCAAAACAACATATAGACAAATGTCAAATGGAGATGAAATATGTAGACAGTGCCTAGCCTAACCATTTTCAAAAGGGAAAGGATTAAACTAGCAATTGCACTAGATGTTGCAAAGGAAACACCGTAAGGTAGTGGTGTAGGAAAGAGTAGCATTAAATTGTTAATCTTCCATGATGACAGTGAAATTGTCACCATATGTTGCCAAAGGGTCTCAGTGGAATTTTGGATCTTAGTTAATTACATACTTTTTCTACCACATTTGGTTCATGTGATATTATTTCTATGCCTCACTTATTTCAAATTTCAAGCTCATTCATCTTCCAAAGTATATGGGAAACTTGGAAAGCCATGGATGGTTTGGTTCATTAGTCTTGGCAGGGCAACAAGGAACAATGGAACTTAGCTTCTCACCCCATCTAGACTCTGGAGGGTGTAGGGTCAATGTGATGCTGATATACCTCATTTTCAAGGTCAAAATTGAGTTGGAAGGCACAAGGTCAATGTGATGCTGATATACCCCATTTTCAAGCTCAAAAATTGAGTAGAAATGATATTTTCTTTTGGGAGAACATTTGGGATTGGGATTCCATGTTGCACTCCTGAAGGGAACAATGTATTCTTGCTTAGGATTTTGTTTTGATGGCCTCAAATACCCTATCAATTATGGAGTTGACAAAGCTCACCCTGAAGGCTAAGTTATTCAAGATGAATCTAGGGATGCCAAGTATATTTTTGAAGAACTATAGATGGAGCTTTAAGCACCCTCTTAAGCAATATGACACTCAAATATTTTACTCACTCTTTCACCATCCTCATTTGTTGCCACTCGTACTGAATTTGAAATGAATGTTTAATTATATAGAGGACAGACGGGTACAAATAATTGGTAGTATTTGGTCCATCCAGATTTCTTATAAGCTATAAGTTTTTTCCTAGCTAGTGATGTACCCAAGGATTCGATTGAAGGCATGTTTGATCAAAAGTGTGTTTTTAGATGGCCTTTTCCATGTATGTGGTCGGTTAGAGACTGTGAAACATATCTTCTAGGACTTTTGATTTTCCAAATTGTTGGAAATTTTCGCAGATC
The DNA here is from genome assembly GCA_034641835.2 of Pinus albicaulis. Classification (NCBI taxonomy): domain Eukaryota; kingdom Viridiplantae; phylum Streptophyta; class Pinopsida; order Pinales; family Pinaceae; genus Pinus; species Pinus albicaulis. The sequence continues at coordinate 46,635 of JAXQQM020060698.1, read as the reverse complement.
CGTATTGAGAGCTTCATCAGGGACACATTCATTGGAGGGCCACCTTGTTTGAAGATTCTTGATGCCTTTTCCATTCCTCCTTTTCAATGATCTAGAATTACTTAAGGATTTTTTTCTTTATCATTGGGTGATACATTGTAAATTTGTTTTTGAGAATCAAGTTAGTTCATCGTCTAACTTCCATCCCTCATGCTACAATGATATATGCCATCAAATTTTGCATAAGAGCACTTTGTTGATCAAATAAAATGAGGATTTTAATACCACAACATACTTTGATTTAATCTATGTTCTAATTTCTCTATGGAATAAGATATGATCTACATTGTATCTTGATCGGAATCTGGATTGGGGGCAAAACTTTTCCTAAAATTAAAATTCTCAGAATCACACCAAACTAGAACGAATCGACCCAGCCAGTCGCCAGGAATCCGACACAATTCGTTTCACTCAAAACATAGTCTGTATGAGGAAGTTACAGCATGTTGATCATTGTCTTAAATAGACAATTTAAAAAAATGGTCAAACAGGGTCAAAGGTAAAAAATTTGGGTTTTATCCAATTTCGCCCAATGACACTGTGACAAGTGTCACTACAGAATTCGCCAAAGAGTTTTTAAGGTGAATTTTTTTTATTGGTTATCCACCAAGGTCGATTTTCGATTTTAATGGTCAAATTCAATTTTTTTTTAATGGTTGGACAATCCAACAAGAGACTGATACGTGGTACAGCTAGGCGCCGCCACGTGCCCCCTATGGTGGACCAAGGTTCAGATGAATTTCATTTTTCAATGGCTGAATAACATATACTATATGTTCCAAACTCTGAAATATTTCACATATGCCAAATTCCGAAAGGTTATATATGTCAAAGGGTCGGATGTAAATTTTATATTAAAGTCTGAATTTATTAAATATTTCAAAGGTTTGATATATGGTGGTATGGGATGAAATATATTTCATTTACAAAAGGTTAAACCATATAGTTTATGGCACAAAATTTAAACACAGGTTGGGTGGAGGTCAGGGCTCGACCCCACAACCTCCCCCACACTACTCTTTGCACTTATCGTCATACCACAAGGTTCAAACTTAATATTCCATGCTCTTTGTTTATATTTCGAATCAAACGGTTAGACCAACTGGGGTATGGACGGGTCCATCCCCCTCCCCACATGACCTTTCACTACAACCAATGATGGGGCTCAATACCAATGCGTAGAGTTTAGGATATAAATAGGTTTAATTAATCATTAAGCCATTCATTATGTGCTTAATTCATACTAATCCATATTTGTGATAAACTATTCTTATGGCATTTAATATGGGTTTATCACAGTTAAATTTCCCACTTAACAATTGAGTAAACTGGAGTTTAAGATGGTAGAAATTTCGGCGGTCCTCAAAATTTGGCGCCACTACCAAAATTGGCGGGGTTAATTGGAGATGTTCCAGTTTTAGTGGAGATTCCTAGGGAAAAATTGAATGAAGCATACCTTTTTCCTATTTCAACCAATTTTGGCTCAAGAAGAGTCATTCTTAGATGATTTTGATTCTCTGAGCATGATGGAATGGGTTGCAGAGGTGCTAGAGCACTTTTGAAAGTGTTTTTTTTTTTCCAGTTTGAAGATTAAAGAAGCCCAGGGCCACCAGGAGAGGAGGTCAGGCCTAGATCAGCTTGAGACCATTTTCAGAGATTGAAGTCTATTTTGAGTTTTTTGGGTCTTCTGAAGCCAATGGAGCAGGTTGCAAAGCCATTGGAGCACTTTAGGTGCATGTAATCAGACATTTGACCATTAATCCCAAGAGGGCCTAGCCAGTTGAAGCAGGTCCATGGAGATGTAGCCCACGAGGGGTGAAATCCGTTATCAGCTATTGTGTAATGTGATTGCTGCATGTTATTTCTATGCATTTTATTTGTTTTACATGAGATTTTACAAGCCAATTAAATCATAAATTTCTCATCAAAGACACTTAAAACTTGACATAAACCACTTCACAAATGGCTAATTTGAGACGATCCTAAAAACACTATTTTTTATACTAATGAGGGAGCTAGCACATCAAAATATTTTCCCATATTTAGATCAATTTGGTATTAGAGCAACAATTTAGCTCATTTAGCCAAGGTTAGCTAGAAGAATTAACTATTGGTTTTTGAATTTGTGCAAGGAGAATTTAACTGTGTGCAAGTTTATGTGTGAAGGAGAAGGTCAAGATTGAGAGTTCAACTCTCAAATCACAATAATGAAGCTTTTTATCCATTACAGGTGTGATGGAAGCTTCATCAAACACTATTTCTAGTCAATCTTCCTTAGGAAAACTCTTTGATAAAGAGATGTTGCAGAAGATCGACACCATGAATGCTAAGGTGTAAGAGATGTATGAAGATAAGAGGGAGAGCATTATACTTCAAGAGAAGTTGATGGCCATGAAGGAGGAGAAGCAATAACTTATTAAAAAGATGCATGAGATGGAGACTCAGCTCCATATTGGAAATGAAAACCTTGACAATATGCATGATATGGAGACTCAACTCCATGATGCCATAGAAACTTTATCCAAGTATGTGCATGAAAAAGAGGTATGCAATTCAATTTTATCTTCTATTTCCTTTCAAGATGAAGGTGTAGGTGATTTTGAAAGCCACAGTAGAGGAATAGGGTCCAAATTATTGATGAAAGTGGGCTATGAAGGTAAAGGATTGGGCAAACATGTAAAAGGCATAGTTGAGCCAATTGTTGTTGGGGAAAGGCTTAGATACGTGGGTCTTGGTTATGGACAACATGATGGAGAATTATCCAAAGCCAAGGAGGCACATGAAGGTGTTCCAAAAAATACTTTCATTTCATGTTCATTACCTCAAGCTTGTGAAGTCTATTTTCATGAGGAATGCAACAATTTTACACCCACTTTGCAAGAAGGTTCTCATAAGCATGCAGCTATTGAGAATGGAAAACAAGAGGTGTTGAGAGCTCTAAAGTCATTGAATGCATTGTTAGTATTCCGAACAATGTCATTACCTCATCAAGAAGGAAAAAAAGGTGAATATTCAAGGTATACATCTTCTTTTAAATCAAGTTGCTTTTGATTATGATAAACATGGTAAATATTCACATAAGATTTGGAGAAAGTTTGCATGTCCCTTTTGTGGTTTGAATAACCATAATGTTTCGAGGTGTTCGAAGAATATAGCCATGCACATGAAACTTTCTAAACAAAGGTGAAGTGAAGCCAAAGGTCCATTGGACAAGGAAAACCATGTTGAAAAGAATACGTAATTGTTTTTCACTCATTTCCATAAGCAGGGCCATCTTGTAGACAAGTGTTGGACTTTGTATCCAACAAGTCATCCACGACATTTGAAGAAGGTGGAAACAAATATTGATAGGAATGGAAAAGAGGATTCCATAATCGATGTGGGTTAGGATGATTCGCATAATGAATTGCAGTTGAAAGAAGCACCATTGAAATGTTTTGGTAAGAAATGGTTAGATTTCTTATCCAATTAAAGGCCTTGCATGTCTTTTGATGATTGATGCAAATCTTTCCTATTTGATGCATTTCTTTGCCAATTAAATGCATGTTTCATGTTTATGCCAGAAAGGTGTCTGAAAGGGAGATGTTGATGAATTGTTTCACATGATGTGAAATTCTTGTTGTTTTGAAAAAGCATGTACAACAAATTTTTTTTGACTTGAGAGTCAATTGTTTGAAGAGGCATGTTTTTTCAACTTGTGTTTGGTTGATGAGTTTTGATACCAAGATGTAAGAGTACATGGCGATGTTCACATGATGTGACATTTTCTGCTTTGAAGGAGGAAAAGGATATGTCTTCAAGTTATGTTTCTTGCATGATATGATTTTCAGATTGATGGTTGTGCTTGTGACACAATGTCACAGGATTTTGGAAGGTCCACTCTTGAGTGAGAGGCTCATTATTAGACTTCATTCTCAAATCATGGCATGAGAAATATGTCAACACTGGAGGATGATGGAAAGAGGGACAAGATGCCAAAAAGATTGTAGAAAAAAGTTTGCAACCATTGTAGACCATTTGATGTGTTGACGACAAGAAGAGAAAGAGATGGCAGATGCATTCTTCCAGATGTGGAATTTGGAACTGTGGAGGTAAAAAGAATGGTCATTTATTTTCTTGTTATTACTGATGTTGGAAATCACTACTTTAGTTCACTCAGATGGGCTTAACTTGGAAAAGTGGTTTCCAAGGAGAAGCTTGCATCGAATTTATGTTTGTGCAAAAGGAGGAATATGATTCTTAGTGGGAAGGCCATCAGTTAGTTTTCCGAGCACTGAGGGATCAATTTGGTACAACAAAGTGTTTTAATAGTTAGCAAGTAGCCAACAAGTGTTGGATTGGGTCAACAACAAAAGGAGGACATTGGCTGAAGCGCCAAGCCATTTGCAAGGCAAGGCATGTCAGCGAACCCAAGTGGTTGTCATGGAGATTTTTCCAAGTAGAATCAGGTTGATAGAGCTTAGGAAATAGAAGAGTATTCAGTTTTCATGAGATAACCAGCTTTTGTGGGTCCAAAAGCCTATTATTGGGAAGGAGTGATGAGAACCTGAATTGGGGGAAATATTTTTCCTAAAATTCAAAGTGCTTAGAATCGCACCAAACCAAAACAACCGGATCTGGCCCGTCGCCAGGAATCCGACCCAAATAATTTCACTCAAAACAAAGTCCATATGAGGAAGTTAGAGCCTACTATTCGCCATGTCAAACAGGAAAATTTTTAAAAAAATGGTCAAAGAGGGTCAAAGGTCAAAAATTTGGGTTTTCTCCAATTTCGCCCAATGAAACTGTGACAAGTGTCACTGCAGGATTCACCAGAGAGTTTTGAAGGTGATTTTTTTTTTATTGGTTATCCACCAAGGTCGATTTTCAATTTTAATGGTCGAATCTGAATTTTTTTTTAATGGATGGACAGTCCAACCAGAGGCTGACATGTGGTGTAGCTAGGGGCCACCACGTGCCCCCTCTAGTGGACTAATTTTTGGATGAATGTCATATTACAATGGCTTAATAACATATATTATATGTTACAAACTCCAAAATATTTCACATATGCAAAAGTCCGAAAGGTTATATATGTCAAAGGGTCAGATGTAAATTTTATATTAAAGTCCAAATTCATTAAATATTTCAAAGTTTTGATATATGGTGGTATGGGCTGAAATATATTTCGTTTGTCAAAGGTTAAACCATATAGTTTATGTCGCAAAAGTTATACACAGGGTTGGGTGGCGGTTAGGGCTCGAACCTGTGACCTCCCCCACACTACTCTCTGCACTAACCATCATACCACAAGGTTCAAACTTAATAGTCTATGCTCTCCGTTTATATTTCAAATCAAACGGTTAGACCGAATGGGGTATGGAGGGGGCAAACCCCCTCCCCATGTGAACTTCCACTATAACCAATGGTAAGGATCAATACCAATGCACGGAGTTTAGGCTCTAAACAAGTTTAATTAAACATTAAGCCATGCATTATGCGCTTATTTCATACTAATCCATATTTGTGATAAACTGCACTTAGCGCATTTAATTCGGGTTTATCACAATTAAACCCACTTAACAATGAAGTAAATTGCAGTTTAACATGGCAGAAATTTCAGCGGTCTTCCAAATTTGGCGCCACTACCAAAATTCATGGGGTTAAGTGGAGATGTTCTAGTTTTAGTGGAGATTCCTAGAGAAAAATTGAATGAAGCATAACTTTTGCATATTTTGACCAATTTTGGCTCAAGAATAGTCATTCTTAGATGATTTTGATGCTCTGAGCAAGATGGAGCAGGTCGTAGAGATGTTAGAGCACTTATGAAAGTGTTTTTACCACTTTGAATATTAAATAAGCCAGGGCCACCAGGAGAGGAGGTCATGCCTAGATCAGCTGGAGACTAATTTTAGAGATTGAATAGTCTATTTTGAGGTTTTTGGGTGTTCTGAAGACAATGGAGTAGGTTGGAAATCCATTGGATCACTTTAGGTGTATATGATCAAACATTTTACCATTAATCCCAAGAGCACCTAGCCAGTTGAAACAGGTGCGTGGAGATGTAGCCTAGGAGGGGTGAACTCCGTTATCATCTATTGTGTAATGTGATTGTTGTGTGTTATTTCTATGCATTTTTTTTTTGTACATGAGTTTTAAAAATATAATTAACTCATAAATTTCTCATCAAAGACACTTAAACTTAACACATAAACCACTTCACAAATGGCTAATTTGAGGCGATCCAAACACATTATTTTTTATACTGATGAGGGAGCTAGCATAGCAAAACTAGTTTTCCCATATTTAGATCATATATACCCTTCCACATTTAGTTCTTATATTTGTAAATGCTTCTCTATATTATAAGACATATTTAAAAAAAAAAAAAGAAAAAAAAGAAAAGAAGAAAGAACAGATTGATCTTAACCCACAATGTTCTAAGCACCAAGAAACTTAACTCTTTATTTCCTTTGATCCCTCTCAGGGAATGTTGGCGAGCGAGGAATAAGGGATGCATACAACACTTTTATATGTCACTAAAAATTTAAGGACATTAATTTATCCTTCTTTTCTCTCCACACATATTCTTCCCATTTGTATGTACATTTTGTTTAAGCAACAACCTGAATTTAAAGGAAAATAAATTTTGAAGAGAAGGGAAATGGAGAATAGATGCATAATCTCTCTCTCATAAGAATTTTTTCTCTATCAACCTGCCCTCCCCCCACAAGCATTATTTTCCTTGGCATGTCCCGCAATTGATTTGAGGTGTAGGTGATCCTTTTCCTTCAGTTGTGGAAGAATCTCTTACCTTTTAGAAAGAATCTTGATGAGTTGTTAAAGTTATACTCTTTCGAGAAATTTCTCCTTTTGATGGATGGGTATTCCTATCATTTTTCATATTTTTGCTGGTTGTTAGTTTAAAAAGGAAGATCCTAACTAACCTTGTGTCCATTTATAACCATGGGTTGGCTGCAGTGGGAATTATTGGCAAGGAGAACATACATATGAATAGGATTCCTCCACTGAAATTGGTGCCTTTCTTAATTCCTACTTCCTAATTTATTTCTAATAGCTTCTAATATATCCCTTGAGTTGTATAACCAGAGTTATTTAGGTGCATGGTAAGGCCTAAATAGCATAAGGGAGAGGATAGCCATAGAGAAACATTATCGTTCATTTTGCAGCGCATATGTGACCTAACAATAATGTCAGTGGTTTGAACTTTGAGGGGACGGTGGTGAAAAAGTGTGATAAGGAGGTGGGTTTGAAAGGGAGTACTTGCAAGATGGATCATATTTTATCTATGGAGGCCCTTTTGGATCCCTTCGTCTCCTTTTGCAGGGGCCATCCTGATTTCAATAGAGTGCCGGTAGAGCTTTCCCTATTCAAATGGATGAATAGACACAGAAACATGGGTTATTTGTGTTAGTATGAATTCTTCGTCGAAGTGTACGAAAAAGAACCACTTTAGCTACGCATAACTAATAGCCCTAACAACAATAATGGCTGCAAAACATCTTCGGATCTGCAATTAGTAGTTAAAGTGCTGCAACAAACAGATCTATAAATGGAAAGACATTAAGCAGTAAAGTAAAGAGTTTGCTCCATGCATCCAACAGACAAGACAAGAACACGATTTTTGAATGAATTTTTATATTACGGGGCACCTGGGAGGAAACAAGAAGGTGTATCCAGATCTCCTCAATGGGATGGGTTCTTTGTAGTCCTCAGCACTTCAGATCTAAGCTTTCTCTCTCTTGTAGATGTAGAAAACCCAATGTAGAAGGTAGAGCTCAATGGGAGCAAAATGGCGGAAAAATGAGACCAAGTGTATAGATCCAGAGTGATCTAATAGGCAACAAAAGGTGAAGAATGATGGGGAAAACCCTCCTATTTATAACAAAATATTGGGTCCTTCTACATCTTGGTGCATGATTAAAATAATGTTAATCACATCTAGATCCACCTCTATGGAATATTTTATTATTATTTGTTGGAGGGAAAGGGCGTTTGACTTGGGTCAAATCCCTTGATTAGTGAAAAATAAATAAATAAATGATTTATTTATCTTTTTAAGGAAGTGGTTGGGATATAATCAAATAAATAATGATTTATTTGATTAATGGTGGTTGATTTGGTCATATTTAGCAAGGAATATTATTTAAATAATTATTCCTAGAAAATAATAAGATAACTATGGGTTTATCTCATTAATTTCTTTGTTTTTGGGTTAAACATGACTGGGAATAATAATTAAATTATGGTTTAATTAATTATTCCTTTTGGGGTTTCCTAATTAACATAGTGAAAGCAGTTTTACTTGGGGTAAAGCTGGTCTTACATGGTGTACTTGGGTCCATCTAATGATGAAAAGTTAGATGACCAAAAAATGGTGTAACAGATTGCCCCCCAGCGTGCGAGTGTCAGGAGCAAATCGTATGACCGAAGTACGTTGTAAGAAGACAATCACTAGACAACAAAAGGGTATGTCAGAGAGAGAAATATGAGGTAGATAGTGTGTTGAAGGACTAGACCCTGAGGAGACGAGACTCGCAGGTGCAACAAGTCTCTGTTATGAGAGGGTACCTGTGCTGAAGGCGGCGGGGGAGGCATACCTATGCCCGCCGTGACAAAGTACAAAAGAATAGTGTGTCCAGTGAACGAGGGACCGAACCATAGAGTACAGCTGGCATAATCAAGAGCCAGATAAAAATACAATGAATAGTCTCACATACATGCTGTGCCTAAGATAACAGCCAGGACTAGTACAATATCATCTGAGTACATGAGATAAATACAACCCAAAATGCCCACTGTAAATGGGGAAGGGCTCCTGAGAATCAGGCCCGATACATACGAAATCGAGAGAGGTGCGCAAGTGGCTAAGGCCAACATCATCAAAATGGAGGCGGCACATCAAAAACATAAATGAAGAGGTCATCGGGCATGTGGGGGGTTACTTGTAGGGCCACCCCCTCATGATGGGAACATCTCACACGCCCGAGAATCATCGAAGGCGCTGTTGGAGTCAGGTATCAGTGTCACGAATCTCGATCATGAAAGAGGCTGGAGAAGCAATCCAAGTCAAGGAGAGTGAAATCACACTGATCCGAGGCACCGAACAAGAGTGGAAGCTGGAACCAAGGTACACCACCCTCTAGACCCGGCTTCTGGAATGAATGAGTTGATGTCGACAGAAGGAGGTCCGCCATAAGTGAGGCAATGAGAAATCCTCAACTAAGGCACGAGAGAAAATAGTAGAGTGAGGGACAAACTGACACTAATGATGAAGGTGGAAATGGGAAGGATGGAGTGGCGAATGGACGACTTCCCTTGTTAGAGCATAAAGGGCATGAATGACATGGTAGCGACTGACACGATATCGAAAGGGATAGGGGACAGTGGGGCTGAAGGTCATGATATGCGACACAAGAGAGGAACCAAGCAAAAAGGAATGGAGGGCTATAGTAGGGTGTAAAAGGCCGCGGGATAGACTCCATGAATGCAATGATGACTCAACTCAGATGCTCTAAAGAAGGGCGACATGATAGTGCTGCCACACAGTAAAGGCCCCAATGGGGGACCAAGGAAGCATGAGTACAAGGTGGGCACTCATGACGAAAATCGACATGAACATGGACGAGTAGGGGGGGCAGTATGGTGCCCCCAGTACAAGAGTTGTAGGTGAGGAAATTCGATTTTAAATGAAGGTGAGGTAACTTTGCGAGGACGAAATGGGTCCTGGCGCAGTAGGAAAAAATGAAACAACAGATGCTGGCTATCTAAAAGAAAATAAAACATGTATTTCGAGGGGAAATGCTAAGGGTAATATTTCTTGAGATAGAGTGCATTGCGAGGGTTAGGAAGGGGATGACCTTCAAAATCCTCTAAGAGGTATGCCCCTTTGCCAAGATCCTTACTAATGATGTAAGGGCCTAGCCATAATGAGTCAAACTTCCCATGACCCAGGATATCATGGGCCTGGTCATAGACTAGAACAAGGTCGCCTTCGTGAAAAGTGCGAGGCTGGACTTTTCGGTCATACTGAGCTTTGGTGCGTTTTTTGGCCACTTCCATGGTTTGCAAGGCAATACGGCGGTCTTCAGAGGCACGCTCGAGCATGATAAGTCGTTGTTCTAGCGGTTGGGTGTCAGGGAGAAGTTCAACGGCTAGTTGCAGAGAAGGAATTTCACACTCGATTGGTAAAACTGCCTCCTCTCCAAAAACAAGGTGGAAAGGGGTGAACCCGGTGGCGGTTTTAACGGAGGTTCGATAGGCCCATAAGGCAGGAAAGAGCATGAGATGCCAGTTGGTTTTGTGCTTATTCATTGTTCGTTGAAGCATGGTCTTGAGGGTTTTGTTGACTGCTTCAACTTGGCCATTACCTTGGGGGTAATAGGAGGAGGAATATTGGTGCTCAAAACCCAATAGTGAGGATAGCTCACGCCATATCTCATCTTCAAAATGTCTGCCATGATCAGAGACCAGTTGCTTGGGAACCCCGAAGCGAGCTATAACATGGTTAAAGAAAAAGAGGGCCGCGGTAGCTGCCGTGTTGGTGAACGTTGGCATGGCCTCGGCCCATTTGGTGAAATAATCGACCGCCACAATGATATACTTGTGGCTACCAGAGGATGGCGGGCGACACTCCATAAAGTCGATAGCCCATTTACAAAAGGGGCCAGTGGAGGCGACCAGATGGAGGGGAGCTGGTGGAGCTCTCGCCTTAGGGGCGAAATGTTGGCAACTGGGACAGTGTTTGACTGCCTCGATGCAATCACTGAAGAGGGAAGGCCAAAAATACCCGGCGCGCATTATTTTTTGGGCAGTAGCGAGAGCGGAGAGGTGGCCACCGCAAGCGCCGCTATGGCAGGCATTAAGGACCTGTTCAGCTTCAACGTGTGTGAGGCAACGACGAAGGACCGTATCAACCCCACGACGATAAAGGTCGTCACCGATAAGAAGGTATCGGGGGGCTTGGTGTCGGATACGGCGACGAGCCTCACGGTCAAGATGGAGGGCGAACTTTTGGGTTCGCAAATAAGTAAGAATATCGCCGTACCACGGGTCAGCGGAAGAAATGGTAAACAGGTGTTCATCAGGGAAATCGTCATTAACGGGAGGGTCTTGCGATCCGGTAGGTAATTCAGAAATGAGCTCAGCGAGGGCTAAGCCTTTCTTACTTTTTGGGGTGACAAATTCAAGATTGAATTCCTGAAGAATAACGACCCAACGGGCGTACTTCCCAGTAAGTAGACGGCGACTCAATAGGAAGGCCATAGGGTTGGAATTTGTCACAACCTTGGTGGAGTGCAGGAGGATATAATGACGAAGTTTTTGGACTGAGAACACGACAGCCAGCGCTAATTTCTCGTCATAGGAGTATGAGACAGGGGGTCCCACAAGGTTCTTGCTGACATAGTATATCACATGCTCAATGCCATGGTCATCCTCTTGGATAAGGACTCCAGCGACCGAATAGGTGGAAGCGGAGATATATAGGATGAAGTCCCGATTAAAGTCGGGAGGGCGAATTAAGGGAGCAGATGTGAGAGCCTGCTTGAGGGCATCGAAAGACTCGTGAGCATGGGTATCCCAAACAAAGGGGATGTGAGAGCGTAGGAGTCTAAGGAACCCGTGTGCGGTGGTGGCATAGTCAGGGACGAACCGACGGAGAAAATTAGCTTTGCCTTGGAGGCTTTGGAGCTGGCGGAGGGTACGCGGGGTGGGGAGTTCAAGAATGGCTTGAACTTTCAAAGGGTCAAGAGTGATACCGTCCTTAGACACGATGAAGCCTAGTAGACGGCCGGCAGGAACGCAAAAAACACATTTCAACGGGTTAAGGCGGATATTATACTTGCGACATCGGAGAAAAATGGTGCGCAGATCGTGTATGTGTTGCGCCCGATGCTTAGAACGCGCCGTGAGGTCGTCTAAATAGGCAAGGATAAGATGAGCTAAGTCGTGGAAGCAATAAGACATGGCCCGTTGAAAGGTGGCGCCGACGTTTTTGAGGCCGAAAGGCATGACCCGGTAAGAAAAAGTTCCCCACGGACTAATGAACGTGGTTTTTAGTTGATCAGCAGGACGGATAGCAATTTGGTTGTATCCGGAGAAACCATCCATGAAGGATAGGACCTCATGCCCCGCACACTCGTCAATGATTTGGTCGATGAACGATGTGGGGAAGTTGTCTTTGGGACAAGCTTTGTTCAAGTTGCGAAAGTCCGTGCAGACACGAATGGTGCCTTGTTTCTTGAGAACAGGAACGGGGTTAGAAACCCAAGTGGTGTATTCAATGGGGTAAATGAAACCAGCCTGCTTGAGCTTATCGATTTCGACTTTGATAGCGTCACGTCGGGAAGGATGAATGGGTCTCATCTTTTGGCGGACTGGTTTGGCATCAGGCCAGGTGTCGATATGATGTTCGACAATGGCAGGATCGAGTCCGGGCATTTCAGAATAGGACCAGGCGAAGATATCGCGGAATTCTTTGAAAATCTTGGTGTAAGTTTCAATTTCTTCCGGGGTGCATTGGGCACCCAAGGTGATGTATTCTTCTATTCCTGGTTTGACCGAAATGTCAACTTTGATGGTAGACGAGATATTGGCCATGTTTCCTTCTTCAAAAGCATCAGGTGCAGGGATGGGGTTTTTGAACCAGTCGACTGCATGAGGAATGAAGTCTTTGGTTTCCACAGCGTATTGGTCATGGGACTGCTGTGGGAGGAAATATGCGCGGTGGTGCATATCATCCCAGGGAAAGTCGGGGTTGGTCATGGCTTCCATGATGTCTTCATCAGAATGGAAGATGGGAAGACTGGAGGAAGGTGGGACACCCAAGGAAGTAGTGGTGGGGGACGGGTCATCATGAGGAGAAGGGCTCGGATGGGCGATATCAACAGATCCAAGGTTGGCTGAGGAGCTCGGGGGATCGGTAGGTTGAGAGGCCGGTGAATTATTTCTCGAGGATGATGACATGTACAAAATGGTGTGTGAGGGCTCCGTTGGCGTAATAGTAAGAGACGGAATGTGAATGGGGGTAGGAATGTCCTCTGGTCCGATTGAAGCGGCCTTGAATTGGCGGTACATGTCCAAGGAGGAACGATACTCTTCAAGGCGGGGACAGAGGTGGGTGTAATGGCCGTGAAAATCGCACAAGGCACAAGGGTGGTTTGTGCGCAAGTGTTTGAGTTTTGGGAGGGAGTCAGGGATAGTGACATAGACTTCTGGGATACCAGAGTCGGGGAATGTCTCGTTGACCAGAAGCTTGAGGTGTGGCAATTCAGGACACAGGTGAGTGGTATGACCGACGATATCACACAAAGTGAATTGAATGGCGGGTTTTGGTGGTCGTGGGTGGGGAAGAGGTGTCGGGGCGGCCTGATCCTGATGGTTTGCCCCCTTACGAACTTTTCCTTTCTTCCTAGGAGCCGTCGCAACAGGAGAAGGGTCCTGTGGAGGTTCTGGGGGCACAGTGGCTATGGAGGAAGCGAGGGGAACCGGTTGGACCGGTGTCAAAGCCATGTAAGGTTTGGGGTGACCAGGGGGGGTGGCGGCTGGGGGATCAAGGTACCAAACCGGAATGCCCAAGGTCAAGTTAGGGAGGGAGAGGGTGGCCATGACGGGGACAGAATATACTCCGGGAGGGGGGGCTAAGAAAGGGATCTGCCCAGCAGGGAAATGACCAGGAGGGACGGCTCCAAGATGGTTAAGGCCAGGAGGAACTGATCCAGGAGGATAAAGGGGTTCAGGGATACTAGCTGTAGGGGGAGGGCCAGAAGGAGGAGGTCCAGCTGGCCGAGATGAATGGCTAGGAGCGGGTTGCGGAGGGCGGGGAGGAGGTGGCTGACTAGCCGAAGCAGGTCGTTTATGGGCAGCCTGAGACGATTGCATCATTCAAACATTCGACAAGCTGGGATCAGTGACCGGAGGAGGGGAAAGATGAGGGAAGGTACCAAGCAAGGTGGAATCTTTGTAGACGCCGGGGGAGATACTGGTCAAAGAATCGATGGTTTGCTTGTTGGCTACGGAAGAGATGGTCGTCTTGGAGGAGGTCTGAGACGGCGGCTCATGATAAGATAGCTGGTCGATGGTGACTATCTTCCCATTATGAGGAAAAGACATCTTGCGGAAAACCGCGGATGGGACAGTAGACATGGCATAGGTGTAGCTTCGCCCTAATAGAATGTTGTAGTCTAGAGGGGTGTCAATGACTTCGATGTCAACGCAAACCGTCTTACCGGCGAGGGTGATGGGACAGTTGTGAAACAGGCCAATAGGCTGGGAGGCATGACCGTCCCACGCTCGAAGGGTGATCGTGGAAGGGGCCAGCTCAGGGGATCTGAGTTGCTTCCAAACTGAAGCGGACATCACACAGGTGGATGCCCCCTCATCGATTATACACCGGGATATGGTGGCATTCCGGATTTTGACAGGGATTTGGAAAGCAACGGAAGGAGGGAGAGGGGGATGGTCCGATTGGGTGGCGTCAAAAACAATCATTTGGTTGTCAGCAGGAGCGACGGAAGGGGAAGGATCGGAGCGCATCATAAGGATCTGGTAATCAGAGGAACCAGAAATGGACGAGGGGGTGGCTACATGGCTGTCGGGGGGTTGGGTAGTCACGAATCCCTGGTGAGGGAAAGGATCAGTGAACACAGCTGGCTGGGTAGTGGCCACATTAGGAGGAGCATGAGGGGAGTGTTGTGTGCAGTGGCAGGGCTCACATACGTCGCATGCAGGGTAAGAGGACAATCGTGAGTGTAGTGACCGTAAACAGCAACACGAGCGGGCTTGTTTAATCTGACGACTTTTATCGGCTCACAGGCGAGGCTATGAGAATTTAGTTGATAGTGTTAGGGTCTACACCAGAATTGGGTCCTCGGCTACCGGGGGCAGATGGGTTCTGGTTGCCTCTCCGCCTTCTTTGAGAAGAAGGGGGATTAATCGCACCCTGCTGTGCAAATACTTGCCCTGGAGGGGGTTGTAAGTGCTTTTGCGGGTTGGGAGGAGGCAAGGGAGGCGGAAGCGCATATGCTGGAGGAGCTGGCACACCAGGCTGTGAATAAAAGTAAGGGTTGGGTTGGGCGACATTGAGGTAAGTAGGAGGTTGGGCAAAAGGAGGAGGCATGCCGTATCCTGGATACATGTTGTCGGGAGGGGGAAGGGTGTTTGAGGTGCTGGCCCCTCCCTGAGGGAGACCATGGCCCATAGGAGGGTGAGCAGATGGATGGGAAAGAGATCCAACAATACCGTCGGCGGAATGAGATGCCCCCGGGGCGTTAGCGCCACCGGGCCTGGGGATGTCAGGAAGAACGGTATAAACATAACCAGATTGAGCGTAGATCGGGTCATATTTTAAAGCTATTTGGAGGGCGGCTTCTTCAGATTGAGGAAAGTGAGAGGCGACATCTTTGCCGATGGGAGACGGGAGGGTGCGAAGGAACCAGTCCATGTAAACCAGATCTTCAAAGGGAGGGGCTCGACATAAGCTCCGTCTTCGTCGCCATTCCTGAACATGGGCAGAAAGGCGTGTGGAAGAGGATTGCTTAAATGAAGTCAAGAGCTCCGTACCAGTGTCGTATCGGAGGGGGAGCTGGAAGTACGACAAGAAGGCTTGGGCAAGAGTCTCGAACGTGGTATGGGAGGAAGTGGCCTATTCGACATACCATTTAGAAGCTTCGCCGGTAAGCGTGCGTTGGAACAAATGAAGACGGATGGAGTCATCGGTAATGGAATTGGAGGAACACCACATGTGGAAAGACCGGACGTGATTGGTTGGGTCTTCTCCATTAAGGCCCTCGAACTTAGGGATATCAGAGGGCAGCTTGGTGGGCATAGCGGGCCAGGTAGCATTGTGGTGAATGGGGTCATTAATCAACTGATGGAAATCGGGGGAGAGCCCAGGGCACTGCAATGTCTGGCGTGAAGTGGCCGGGGTAGTGGTTGTGACGGTTCCGCTAGAAGTAGGGCCGGCATTGGGGCCGGGAGAACCGCTAGCGTTAGGTCCTGATCCAGACATGGTGAAGGTAACAGGGGGAGAACCGGCAGGAGAAGAGGGACCCGATGAATCAGGAGAGGAGTCGGAGTGCGGACTCAAAGGTGGACTGGCTCGACGACGGCGGTGCGGAGCAGGTCGATCAACCGGAAACTGAGGGTGAAGGCCAAGAAGTCTCCGGGAAAGGCGCCTTGGGGGCGCAATGATGACAGGAAGAAGGAAACCGACAAGGGCAGAAAGGGAAAAAATCAAGAAGGTCAAGGGCAGATAAGGTGCGGTGACAATTGATTTTAGAGTCTTTGCCAGGCGGTGTAAACCAGGCGCTTCTTCACTTAGGGTCAGTGTGTGGCGTGCGTTAATTTTAATTTTTAAACCCTTTCCGTTGTTTGAGAGAAAGAAAAAGTGTGCGACGTAGCTGAAAATAAACCTACAGAGAACAGAATAAAATGCTGAAATAACAGAAAAATAACAGCTACGTATGCATCTATCTAACCCAAGAAGGTGGGTCTCTCACAACTATGCTGAAAAGAAAGGGAAAAAATATGGAAACACACACAAAGGAAGCTCGACAGATCTAGGGTCAAAGGGGACAGAGATCTGGAGGATAAAGCTGCAGACAAGGGGTGCAGATCACAGCCAAGAGACAGAGGCAAGGTGGCTGGAAAAAGGGAAATCAGCAAAAAACCCGGGGGGGGGCAGGGCAGAGGCCTTTAGAAGAGGTCCAAACAAAACGACAAGAGGTGATTTGAAAGGAAAAGAGGCTGATTTCGATGGATCTGAAAGTGAGGTAACAGATCTGGAAAAAGAGGGGTCTGAAGCTCTAAGGCGGCCAATTTGGCTTGACTAAAACTCTTCTGAAAAATTGAAGTACTAAACCCTAAGGAAGTGGATTCCCCTTAAGATGAGTGAAAACGAGATCAGATCTTAGTCGAGGCGAAATTTTTGAGACAATTTGAAGAATTTATGAAACCTTGTGAGGCACTCAGAAAAAATAACGAGAAAAATCTTTGGAAAATGGAAAAAAGAGATCGGTGTCTTCCAAGGCTGAAATCGAGTTAGTCATGAAACGGCTGAAAATTGACACAGAGTCAGGTCAGCAGTTTTGGGCCAAAAGGTGCGACCCCCCCGTTCCGGCTGTTTCGGCGGCAGATTTTTTGAAAAGTTGCCGTCTCAGTTGCGGCTGGTGTCGCTTACCTGCGCAATAGGGCCAGAAACACACGGAAGTTAGAAATTTTAATTTTTTAGGGTTTTATGTGAGAAAAAAGACATGAAAAGAGAAAAAATAAGCAGCTGAAAAGAAGCCCTAGGGCTTGAAGTAGCTGGATATGCAGGAATATGAAAAACGACAGCGGTCGTAATTTAAAACCCGTGTGGAGTCGCCATTTGTTAGTATGAATTCTTCGTCGAAGCGTACGAAAAAGAACCACTTTAGCTACACATAACTAATAGCCCTAACAACAATAATGGCTGCAAAACATCTTCAGATCTGCAATTAGTAGTTAAAGTGCTGCAACAAACAGATCTATAAATGGTAAGACATTAAGCAGTAAAGTAAAGAGTTTGCTCCATGCATCCAACAGACAAGACAAGAACACGATTTTTGAATGAATTTTTATATTACAGGGCACCTGGGAGGAAACAAGAAGGTGTATCCGGATCTCCTCAATGGGATGGGTTCTTTGTAGTCCTCAGCACTTCAGATCTAAGCTTTCTCTCTCTTGTAGATGTAGAAAAACCCAATGTAGAAGGTAGAGCTCAATGGGAGCAAAATGGCAAAAATGAGACCAAGTGTATAGATCCAGAGTGATCTAATATGCAACAAAAGGTGAAGAATGATGGGGAAAACCCTCCTATTTATAACAAAATATTGGGTCCTTCTAGATCTTGGTGCATGATTAAAATAATATTAATCACATCTAGATCCACCTCTATGGAATATTTTATTATTATTTGTTGGAGGGAAAGGGTGTTTGACTTGGGTCAAATCCCTTGATTAGTGAAAAATAAATAAATAAATGATTTATTTATCTTTTTAAGGAAGTGGTTGGGATATAATCAAATAAATAATGATTTATTTGATTAATGGTGGTTGAATTGGTCATATTTAACAAGGAATATTATTAAATAATTATTCCTAGAAAATAATAAGATAACTATGGGTTTATCTCATTAATTTCTTTGTTTTTGGGTTAAACATGACTGGGAATAATAATTAAATTATGGTTTAATTAATTATTCCTTTTGGGGTTTCCTAATTAACATAGTGAAAGCAATTTTATTTGGGGTAAAACTGGTCTTACATGGTGTACTTGGGTCCATCTAATGATGAAAGGTTAGATGACCAAAAAATGGTGTAAAAATTTGAACCATGGATGGCAAGGAAAGCTGGAAATACTTTCTAAAATGTGACGGATAGGATCAAACTGTCTAGATATAAGTATGTATGTTTTAACCTTGTATGAACGCCTTAGCATTTATTCACATGGTAGGGCAGGTAGATTGTCTCATTATGAGAATTTCTTAAACGTCACTGTGCAAGTCAATGCAATAACTGAGAAAAATTGAAAATTTATTGAGGCCATGTACATATTTTACATGGAAAGCTAAGTGTTGCATAAGTTAATATTAATAAATTTAGTACCTTTCAGTTAACAAAAAAACCATAGAGTGACCATATACAACAAACCAGTGAGTGCAATGATACCCTAGATCACATAAATTACAGTTTACAACATTAAACTACACTAATACTTGGTTAAAAACACCCAAAAATTCCTATAGGAAGAGGATTGGAGGAGGTTCAAAATTCAATAATAGTCAAAGAATATTTCACTCAATTCAATGTAGAGCTTCAATATTGATGATTGAAGTCATCTCAATGCATTCCCGTAACCAATGTATTAATTAAAGGGTAACAATATTAATGTCTTGTTTTAATCTTTGTATTTAAAACTTACTTCCCATCCATATAAAATTATTTGACATGTAGAATAATTTCCATTGCTTAAAACAACCCACAATTATTGTACATAAGAATTTATTCACGAAATAGGAGTGGAATTGTCCCAGAATTATTCTACAAAAGAATTTATTCAGAGGCTAAGAATGCAATTGTCGCACTATCCTATTATCTTGATTGAGTGATGCATTAAGCAGCCAACTAGCTCACCATGATTAAAAATAGACTCATTGAAAGTTACAAAACCTCAATTGAATGAATTCTTCAATTCGAGGAAAGTTGTCGATCGAATTGAACCTATAAAATCTGGCCATATGCATGAAGATATCCGACATGACGGAATCACTGCATTTTGATTTTCTCAAAAGCCTCTATTTTGGAAAGACAGGTTGTACGCTTAGAGTTGAATGAAATTTACAGGAAAGCATATTTGAGTTAGTTATTTTTATGACGATAGATTGGATGTTCAAGGAATGTCATGTAAATGGCTCGTGCTCTTTTTTTTTCTTCCTATGAGTAGTACCCTGCTGCATTGCCAATTACTTTAAAAAAAAAAATCCCTCTACTATGTTGATGAAGTTATTCTTCATCCAAGTCATCTCATACACAAATAAATACAGTATAAAATGAGTCCATTAATGGCCAACACATTTTTTTCACCATTGAAATTCATATCTCACATTTTCTACAGGGACTTAGAGCATACAACTAATAAACTATTAGCTAATGTAGTCAATTTTGCAACAAATAGGCTTCAAATTTTTCCCTTTGAAATCAAAAATATGTTTGTTTTCCCAAGTAGGAGACAAATGAAATTATCTTTTTGGATGTAGCCATATGATGTCACAGATGCTGCTAGATATCTTAATCAATATCGGAAATCTGTGCTCGCTTTGGCCTCCTGCGATGACATATTTACCTACAACACATCCTGGAACACTTTGCGGGTGTTAACGAGCATCCCAGGAGGCACCAAGATACGGTTATACTAAATGTTGGTTCTGCATTCTTGATGATGTGGGTGAAGGAAAAAAAAACCTTAGACATGCTTATAGTGGCTGCTACATGTCTTTTGTTGTGTGCAATGAAAAACTGTACCAAACATATGTTTTGTTATTATAAATAACAATTTAGCACCAAGATACATTAAAAATTGAATCAATTAATGAGGAGAGAGTTGAAGGCTTATAGGGATCAAAGTCTTCTAGAACTGGAGATAATTTTTCGAAGCCTCCACCACTCTGGTTGCCCAGGTAGTGAGCATCATGGTTAAACTAGCAGCCAGTGATAGGGTGGAGGTCAACCATGGGTATGGGAACACATTGATGAATTTCTTATTGTAGATATTGAAAACCCTATTAAGAGACCACAAAGTAGAAAGTTCAGCCAACATTAGGGTGGAGGTTAACCATGGGTATGGGAACACATTGAGGACTTTCTTGTTGTGGATTTTTAAAATAGTATTGAGATACCACAAAGTAGCAAAGTAAAGGGAAATATTTAATATATGAACGTAAGATTCGCTTTCATCTTCTTCTTGCAGATTCAAAAATTGATGTACAATGTTGTCTGATATATTGGTCCCGTACGCCTTAGCTTCAACCATTAATATTTTTTTCTCCCTCTGTGTGTTGCATGGTCTAAGAACCACACCCTTAATGTAATCAATGTTAAGATGGGCGTAGAAGAAATTTCCTTGGGTTTGCAATCTCCACTTTCCTGGACTCGAAGTTCTTAGTTCTTGGTAGAAAATTGTATGGAGGAAGGCTAAGGCTACTTACACGATTAGTTACATATGAATTAATATTCATTGAATGTTCATGCTAAGGTAGGTAAATGAATAAGCTAAGAATTCAATTCATCATAAGTTCGAGAGTTAGTTAGGTAGTTAGGTTAAATGAAGGAGGTTGTAGATGAATGGCCTAAAACATTTCAATCGTCTAACATTTGATCTGATGGTGCAGACCGTGGTAGCTAGGGGAGTTGTTTTCAAATAAAAACTCCTTATGACGTAAATATTATTTAGTCATATGAATTTTGTATAGTTGAAATAAATTTTAAGCGAAACCACCATCAAAATTTACTTTTATTTATTTTTGTGTTGAGAAATGAATATATAAAGGTAGTTAGTAACCCCAAATATAAGTATGTTTAATTACATAAGAATTCTACTTATTCTAGAAGAAATAATTGCTTAAATTATATTTATTTAATTTTATTAAATAATTTAATATAAAGAACTGCCATATGAAATTCTGAGTTCAATATGGACATGTATAACTTTTGAAAAAAAAAATTATTAACAAAAATTTTCATTGTTTACACTCATTTTACTAACATTACCCAATGGGCATTACAAGTGGCATGATAAAATGTTGATACTCATAAACTAGCACTACAACATCTCTCCATAATGAAATAATGGTTAAAGAAACTAGAATTAAATTAAAAATTGGTGTATCAGATTTTTATTATTATCTATTATCTAACCAAAACTTCTATATAAAGATTGAATTACTAACCTAACTTCTTTAAATTCGAAACTGTAACTTATTACAACAAACCACATACCCTTAACCACACACTGTAAAATTATAATTTTTTTGGTTTCATTTCCAATACAATAATCCCTTCATTTAAAGCTAAACAGTCGATTGTTCAACTTGAGTTCAGAATAAACGTGGTTAGGCATCTGTCGAGGTGTGGCCAAAGTGTCAAACCACGATGACGAAGTTCACGGAGAGAAGAGGTGAAGTGGAGACCAGAGAGAACCTTGATGAGGTGTAGAAATCAAGGAAAAATAGTCGTCCCCTGATCACGGCCATAAAGCGTCTTCCAACACAACAACGCTTGGCAACCTGCATCTCACGCATTTGCTCGACGCTATGTGCCCCAACCCACACCAAATTTTCACTCCTTCACCGTGGGGTTTGAGCCTGTCTGCTATATAATCTTTAATGGCGTCCACACTATGTTCTACCATTAGGGGAGGGGGCACAACCAGCGGATTCCCTTCCACCTTAAGAATCAATGACTCTTAAAAAATTCCAATAGATGTAGGAAATGCAATTTTTTGATTGTGACTGGTGTTTAACTCAATGAGAGATGTGAGACCCCCAATCTATTCAAAAAGATCCACAAGATAGTTAAAATTGCTACTGAGATCCAGGTACTTGAGGTTCATCAAGTTCTTAATATATTCTAGAAGGCCTCTAAGCTTGTTCATGTGGACATATAGAAAGAGGAGGGACATGATGTGGGAGATGGACTATGGAAGATGCGTGAGCTTGTTTGAATGAACACACAACTTTTGGAGGTTCAAAAGTTCGAACCCCAGCGCCTCAGGAAGCTGTGTAAGCTTTTTGAAATTAGTGATCAATTCTTTCAGTGCACTGAATTAAAAATTAAATGTCATGGTCAAAGATCAGAAAAAATGGCATGGATTTAAGTAAAAAGAATGTACAAATACAAGGATGTTTGAATAACATACTATCAGCTTTCAATACGGCAGGAAGCACAACAAGAGAATTCCCAAAAGAATTTAAACCCTTAAGCTTCACAAGACACCCAATGGAATTTGGTAGCGATGTAAGCTGATTTGATTGAATTTCCAAATGACTAAGATTTACCAGACTCATCACAGATTCAGGCAAAATCTGCAATAAACGATTATGTCTACGTCAATTTCAGATGAGACATTCCAGTTGACTCTTAATAAGTAATATGCTTGAGAGAATACTACCTTTATGCTATTATAATAAAGGTCAAGCTTCATGAGTGTAGATGACAATTTCTCTATATCACCTGGAATGATGTGAAGGAGAAGCTCGCCAAGGTTGAGCTCAACTTATGAGAATTTATTAGAAACTTGATGCAACAGAGCTATAAATTTCTTTTCGGCCTCTTCAATTTTAGACGTTTGGCTATTCGAGGGAATTATGCTGTCCTCATTGGGCTTAGTAGCTATGTTTTTACCATCTATAATGAGACTGAGATGCAGGTCACTTCGTAGGGAAAATTTTCCTTTTCTGCCTCTTTTTTAGCCTGAGCTACCATCTCTGCCTGTGCTCACATCAATATCAGTTAAAGAAGACATTTGAAAAATTATTTATACTAATATATTGACACAATAAGCAGGACTTACATGTGCAGACTCCCACCTATCCTCATCCATGCCCGACGACGCACATGAAACATCAGCAATGTCTTTAAATTTCTGGCACAATTTTGTCTCGATGTGGGCCAAAGCTTAGTGACATTGCTCCAGCAGAGAAAGATAGGCTTGGGCACTAAGACCTTCACTGGCTATAAGAGGCATGTTGCTAACCACTACTATCTTAAAGACTTGGAACACAATAAATTTTTTTAGAAATTTTTTTTTCTTCAGATTTCGGCCAGATCTGGCGTGTAGGTGCAGATTTCTCCAGAATTGAAACAAAATTTCCTATTTCTCACCCAAACCTGCAGTCCAGATATCACAGTTTTTGAGTACATACAAATAACTGAGTCTATGGAAAATGAAAATATATCTAGAATCTTGAAGCCAAATAACAAAATGTTCAGGCAGGAAGGAAGAGTCTTGATTATAAATCCTTTCCTAAAAGAAATAGAAAAGAGAAAAGAGTTAAACCTAGTGATCAACAACAACTAACAACAAGAATTTAACCCAACAATATCAATTTAAAGTCTAACTCTAAACCACCTGAACTCAATTTAAAGTCTGACTCTAAACCACATGAACTAAATTTTGAACTAACCTTTAAAACTTTGCAGTACTACATGTGTTAGGTCCCTATATTAATGGTGTAGTCCCTTATTGTTGTTAGTGTAGCCCCCTTATTGTTATTATTGTACCCTTGTAACCCCAATGTTGTTATTATTGTGCCCTTACATTGTTATTGTTAGGTCGGCTAGGATTATATTGTGACCCCATGGACTCCTATATATAGAAGGAGGTTTTTTCATTGTGATCATCCAAGAAATTTTCATTTATGTAATGTAAAGGAGGTTTCCCCCTCGAAGTGGCTTATTTCTAAGGTGTTTATCTCTCTTTTCATCTATTTTTGGAGTTGGTTTCATAACATTTGGTATCATAGCTTTGGATTCTAGGGTTTTGTTGATCCAAATAGGTCAGCATGGTATTTTCTCTATAAATTTTTTTCTAAGAATGTTCAGATGCTGAATTTTTTATAGAGCAAAGCCGAAACCTAAGGAACATCGTGTAAAAATTTCAGATCTTGGTTGCAATATTTCGGAGATATGATCTATGGAAGTTACACTACAAGGAAAAGACCCTTTAGCGGAGGTTATAAAGGAGGTTTTTAGTGTTATAAAATTGGCCAAAATTTTCAAAAAAACATGTGCTACAACATCCGTTTATGGTTACGGAGGTTTTGGCGGAGCTTTTAACGGAAATTCAACACAACTAAAGAAAATGGGCGGCCGGAGGTTATTACGGATGTTTTTTTTTATCGGTGTGCTACCCTAGCTTTAAGGCAATGGCACATACATGTAGAAGGCACCCCGGGGCAGTAGAAGGAGAATGCACCGGGCTGTTAAGGTATAAAACCGCACCAGGCGTAGTGTTGGTGATACAACACATGGGGCCATTCGAATTGGTCTTAGGATTTGTGCGGTGCCCATAGTTTGTATCAACACACCGATGCGTAGACTTATAGAAACACACCGGTGTGCAGTATCACAGAAAGACACTGAGATTTATAATTGGTATCGGTATTTGTGCAGTGCCCATAGGTCGTACAAATGCACCAGTACTTATAGACACATAGATGCCCTGGTGTGCAGTATCACACAAACACACCAAGATTTATAATTGGTATCGGTATTCGTGCGGTGCCTATAGATCGTACAACGACACTGGTGCGTATAGACACATAAATGCACTGGTGCGTCGTACCGCAGAAACACACCGATATTTTTAATTGGTTTTGCTACTTGTTTGGTGCCCATAGGCCATAGAAACACACTGATGCGCTTCATAATACAAACACACGGGTCTACAGTTACTAACATGCACCAATTTTCATTTTGTATTTTTTAGAAACATCGACCTGTGATAGTGCAAGTATTGTGATTGTTTTAAATTCATTATTCATCAAAAGTCGACACATCTTATAACAATATTCATATTAATTAAGTTTTTTATTAATGCATTTGAATGTGATGTTTGGATTAATTTGTTATATCGTATCATAATTATTGTGGTTTTCTAAAATTCATTATTCATCAAAAGTCAACAGATATATATCTTATAACAATATTCATATGAATTAAATTTTGATTAGTGCATTTGAGAATGATAATGGAGAATGCAATAGTGACAATGGAGGATGCAATAGAATAAATTAAAACATATTTTATGATATATATATATATATATATATATATATATATATATATATATATATATATATATATATATATATATATATATATGAATAAGACAACCTTTATCATACAAAATGGGATAGTTATTGGTATCCCTTTCTCTTTCAATTGGGACACTATGTCCATTACATTAAACAAAATGTCTGATTTCAAAGACATATTTCAAAAAATACAATGCCTTGCTTTGATATCCAAACATAGTGATCATCATTCTTCGCTTGAACTGCTGTCACTGTTAGAGCTACTTCCATGACTTGGGTTATTTTCAGGAATGTTTTGTTCACGGTGTTAATTGTTTTCTTCTTCTTCACCTTCCATCTACAAACATAAAAATAAACTGAAATGAGTGTATATACATTGGTGAGAATAAAGGAAATTTCAATATTAAATAATATACATCAATGTAAATCGAAAAGAAAAATGACGTACCATAGCAGCAATTGACTCATAACCTATACACATTCTTTCAAAACCATGTACCATGCCATCTTTCAAAATTTCATCTGTTGGCGCAGTTCCATAATTTGTTTCCTGCAAGTTTTATACCCCATAACAAATCATATATTTAATATAAAAGATGTTTTTGTTCTATTAATTATAGACGGAGCTAACTAAAACAAGATCGATAGATGCTTACAAATTCCACAATTAATTTCTGATATGCCAACATATACTCACAACCCATATTTAACCCAATTTCAATCAATTCGTCTGATAGTTCTTCTTTGTATGTTAGCACCTGTTTGAAGACATTCAATGATGATTTTTGTAAAAAAACTTAAAAAATACAAAAATTAAATCTAGTTAAGTTGTTATAAGGAAGTAACAATTACTCAAAAACTTAGATATCAACCCTTTTCTTCCTTGTCGTCCTGTTTTATGTGCTGAATGGGTTCCATTTTATTTTCTTTTCTGCAAGAAAATTCTTGAAAATTAATATTTAATGCTAAATTGTTTATTTATTGTACCTAATGATCGAAAAATTCAATGATTACATATTACATTTGAAGCACGTTGTTGTTGAGATGGCTACTCCTGCAATGCAATTTTGTCCATTTCTTTGACCATCTCCTTGTACACCTTTTTGGACATTCCTACTGGCATATTTTAAGCTCGTTCATATTTTGAGATTTTCATGATCTTCCTGAAAATGTAATATGAAAATAAAATATTTAATTTTTATATTGATATATGAAATGTAAATATAACAAAAGTGATATTTATAAATAATTTTAGACAAACATTTAAAGGAATATTACTTTTCATTCCTTCTTTTTTTTTTGTATGTTTTTGCTATTAAAAGTATGACATGGTTCATTAACCAATTCTCTAGAAACTCTTCTTGTAGTTTAGATAAAATTTGGTTCTTGGAATCATTGGATTGATTTTTGTATTGTAAGTGGAAATAACGTCTATACATTCGTTCCACTAGATCCCTCAAACTTTTGTAAAAAAAATTCCCCCTTTTGTTAACTTCTAGCATCACTCCAGATGAGCTAAGGAGCAATTCATTTTCATTTGCATGTTCTATTTTTTTTTCTTAGAATAACATTCCTTTTCTGAGTTGATGGTTCATGTAGAACATTAAACATATGTGAATTAATGGACTATTTGACACATGTTATCTAATAATTTTAAGTATATTATTAATGATAATTAAAAAAATAAACTCATATTGGATCGATAGTATTTTTTCATTCACCTGATTCATCCTTTTGCAATTTTTCCATCAAGCTTTTACGCTCTTCTGGTCCTAGATCAGATTTAACCTTATCGAGCTTCGTCATTTTGTGGCTCTGCATGACACACAGTAAACAATACATATTAGTTAAAATTACATATAGTTCAAAAATAATATTTTTTATAAATAATTTACAAAGAACTTGCCTTTTTTGTTTTTCTTGATGTGTTATCAGTATTTTTGTTACTTGATCTCTTGTTAGTAATTTCTTTATCAATCTGAAACCTATACCATATCATTCATTAATATATTTATAAATAAATTGTTAACTTTTTAGGTAAAAAATAGATCTCAAGACACCGGTGCACCTTTCATGATGTACGCACCGCCACCGGTGCATGGGGGTATTAAAAACGCACCGCAAAACAGTATAATAGACCGTACGGTGCGTGGGGTATTATAAATGCACAGCACAAACATTGTAATAGACTGTACGGTGCTATCCTGGTAACATGGAGCACTGGTGCCCTATTTCAGATATGGCGCACTAATTTAAAAAAATTGTTTTCAAATTTTTTATTACACAGTACTTGCGCGGTGCGCTTTATAATACAACGCATTAGTGCACTAGGTTGCGCAGAGCGCACTGATAAAAAAAAATCCATTTTTTCCAAAAATTCACGCAATGACCGAATGGATTGGGATCCGACTATGCAAGCTGTCCCGTGGGTTGGATGTCAATCTAAAATGAAAAGACCTAATTTTAAAATCACAGAAATAGGGAGAAGAAAGGGAAAAAACAAAAAAATGAAGGGTTTAGGGTAAAAATGGATAAAACTATAGAAAAAGTAAAAAAAACTGCAGGAAAAGTTAAAAAAATCAAATTTAATCATGAGACGGTTTGAAATTATATGATATAGGGTTTGAATCACCAGAGGTTTGGTTTCTAATTGTCTGAATACTTCTGTTCGAACGTATTTTGCTACTCCACAGTGCCCTCGTGCTCTCTTGCTCCAGGTATTCTCCTGCAAATATCTCGCTGGAAATTTTAGCAAAAATAGTGAAATAATGAAAAGTGTTTAGTATTTAAAGAATTATTTTATGAAATTAGAATTTCGAAAATTTTTTGCCACTCATTTTTCAATTTTCCGTTTTTTTTTTTCACTTAAAGAAAATAGAGTTGCGTTTTTTTTATTTGAGTTTATTCCTCACCAGTGTGTCTTTTTGTAACACTTGCACTAGTGCGGTTATATGTACAGTAGCACCGATTTGCGGTTAAGGCACCGAAATTACTTTTAGGTGTGTACATCAAAATTTAGTGAACTCCAACCATAGAAATTGAGAATTAGAATTTTGTTTATTCTTGAGAATTAGAATTAGAATTAAAATTGAGAATTGGAATTGGACAAATTTTTGATGGAAATAACTATTCTTCCAATACATTTTGTTTATTGCAGGAGGTCCCCATTGATTATGTGGAGAGAATGCAATGTGGGGCGTGTGAAGATGCAATACTATAGGGCCCAAGTGGGCAATTGTGGCATGTGAACTTGTTATAATTGACACTTAACTATTTTCAACCAATATGTTTTAGAATATAATCTGCATAAGGGTAATTTTCTGGGAGAAATGACAACGAGTCCTTCATTCTACATTTTCTAGCAGAAGAAGACTGATTTTCGACTAGACGATGCAGTTATTACATGTGGAGGCAATGGTTTCCTGTAGAAAATCAATATAGGGTTGAGCAGAGGAAAGACGTTGAAAAATAGGCTATTACATTAGCTTTTCCAATGGGAAACCGATTTGCAGGTGGAAATATGGTAGCTTTAGGTATCTATGCTTTTCTTCCAACAGAAATGGTCACTAGATTTCCATTTATAATACAAGTATAATTTTTATTGGTTTCATCCACAGGACCACAGCTTAGACAAGTTAGAGATGCCATTCAGGTTCAATTAAAAGCTGAAGATGTGATTTTATGCGACGTCAGCCTTGCTGGTAAAAGTTTATGTAAGCCAACCGAAGCTCAGACAATACTCCCAACTGCTTTTAAACGCAGTCTGGAGAATCTTTCCCTTCATGGGACCTACTAGCTTGATCAACAACGTCAATTGATCTTTCTCTGTTGTACTTAAGGGAATGAGAATCCTTCCCTTGATGATGCCTCTTGTCTTTATCGACTGCCTCGATTGATCTTTCTCTGCCATCAACTCTGCTCTCCATTTCTCCATCGTGGGACCTCTTAACCCTATCGTCGGCCTGGACTGAATGCTCTTTGTCGGTCTCAACCTGTACTCCTTTTCTCCTTTTGTACTATGTCGAGCTCTGTAGCCGTGTGCATCCCTATAAGCATCTTTGTCTGTATTTATGTTTGAATCACTCATTTTCTCTGCTATAGAATTCTTAGCCGAAATTCGAACTCTCATCTTTTCAAACCCTCATCTCCTCAGAAAAATTCTTGCCCGTGATTCAAACCCTTCGCTGCTCCAATACTGCACTTTACAGAATAACCCTATTCTAGTGTGCGCTATTTCATAGGAGCACCGGGGCAGTTTGTAAGATCGAGGTTTTTGTTTTGGCGCGGTGTTTTATAACGCACCAGTGCGGAAGATTTGTGAAGCACTGGTGCGTCTGAGTAATAAGATGCACCGGTGCGTGTGATGATGATAAGCGCACCAGACTGTATAAAGTTCTTTTTTTTTGTATTGAAGGTCATAATAAAATAATGATAATTCTAAAGTACATGAATTTATTTGCATTACTTTCTAAACTTTAGTATGTTACAAAAATTCATACTATTCTAGATTTATTATTTTACAATAATTTACAAATTTACAAATTTAAATATTTTAATAAAATCATTTCATATTAATACAATTAAAATTTTCACATTAATACAATTAAAATTTTACAAATATTTTACATACAATTACAATTAAAATTAGAATTAGAATTACAATTACAATTTCACAATTTCACATACAATTATGATTAGAATTAGAATTAGAATTTTAATTTTACATACAGTTACATTTACAATTACAATAATTTCACAGTAATACAATTAAAATTTTACAAATATTTTACATACAATTAGAATTAGAATTAGAATTACATTTACAATTACAATTACAATTTTACAAATATTTTACATACAATTACAATTACAAATACAATTACAATTATAGAATTTTACATACAATTAGAATTAGAATTAGAATTTTACAATTTGTCAAATATACAATTACAATTAAAATTAAAATTACTATCATTTCACAATAAATTAAATATTATAATTACAATTAAAATTTTACATTAAATATTTTACATACAATTAGAGTTAAAATTACAAATACAAATACAAATACAATTTTACAATTTTACATACAATTAAAATTTAAATTTAAATTACAATCACAACATAATATTTAATAAATATCATGGTCATTTAATATTAAATTAATTAATAAACATCACGATCATGATAACCATCGTATAAACATCATATTCAAGTAAAAAACGCATTCAAACATCAAATTAACATTATATATTAACATCATCACAACAAAAACATGAAATATACATCTCATGTCAAATAACTCATGCTATCACATACACATATATTTGCAAGCTAAACATTAAATGAACATATCTAACATGACCTAACAATATACACATCATGATGATCACCAACATGTAAATTAAGTACAACTGCAACATGAACATAAAATACATGGACCATATATATATATATATATATATATATATATATATATATATATATATATAACTGAATAATGTTAAAAATATACAACTGTAATATAAATGTCATGGATCAGCTGGTGGTAGTACAACATCAATAGCAGTACTAGTGCAGGCCTGCTCAATTAATGGTGCAGCCTTGATGGTCAATGGTCGAGCCTGCTCATGATCATGACTAGTACTGATGGATGGATCAGCTGGAAGTAGTACAACATAAATATAAGTAGTACTAGTGGAGGCCTGCTCAGTCAATGGTGCAGCCTGGACGGTCAATGGTCCAACCTGCTCATGATCATGACTAGTACTGATGGATGCTACAAGCTGTTGACTGGACGTGGCCGATGGTCCAGCCTTATCTCCATGATGACTGCTAGATGCTAGTGGAGCCTCATGCTCATCAAGCATGACGCGAGGTGA
The DNA here is from genome assembly GCA_034641835.2 of Pinus albicaulis. Classification (NCBI taxonomy): domain Eukaryota; kingdom Viridiplantae; phylum Streptophyta; class Pinopsida; order Pinales; family Pinaceae; genus Pinus; species Pinus albicaulis. Next base: position 15,381 of record JAXQQM020060698.1, on the reverse strand, counting down.
ACGATCATGATATGATGAGTCGCTGCTCGCAGACTATCCATTACGTGCTACGGCTCGACCATGCCTATAACGTGCAACAATCCTCCTCAGTTGCGTAATAGCTGTCGTAGCTCCTATGACATGCCGCATCAGGTTGTACATGTCATGCGGCATGCCTCTCCACATCTTTAATAGCCTATCATCGGCCTATATGTCTCTCTAATGAGCGGGCCTAATGCCTACCTCAACAATCAATGCACTGATTTGGTCGCCCAACTCCATCTTGTATCTTGTATCAGGTCGACCACGCCTACCAAAAGGCGGTACTTGAGCACCAGCAGGAGCATGTCTCTCTGCACCGGCCTCCTGATCATGATCCTTGGAATTTTCCATGTCCTGATCATCATCAGGATCCACACTTGGATCATGTGGTGGTTTTGGCATCTCCTCGCCATCAAAAGAGCCAATGTCTGCAAAATATATACAAGTACACAACAATAATTAGACAATTTCATTACAAAATTTAATAAAAACAAGTTAAAGAACATGTTAGAATAAATATAAACAAAATAGTAATATTACCTCTCTCATCTGGCGGCTCATCATCTGTGAAGAGGATGTTGGCACACCCTCGCCAATCTAATCCAACATAAGGACATGGGACCATAATGAAGGGATGCAGCTCGTCAACACCGGCCAGTAAGTCCAGTGCATCATGCGATGTCCTGGTTGGAAACATAGTCTCTCCCCTCTTGGGCATCATCTGCCTCCACATGTGCATCCGGGCCTCCAACATTAGCCTACGAGGCTACCGAAAAAAAGCAAGCCTCATCTCTAGAAACCTCTCAAAAAATAAACAAAAAATCTCTGAATCAAAAGGGAAGTTGACCCTCCCTTGTGCATGAGCACAACATCTATCTAAGGCTGTACAAAACTGTCGCAAAAAAATGGCAGACCACCTGACAAGTCGTGGCTCCTGTACTAAGGAATCAATATAATATACAAGCAGGCAACTAATGCATTGCCCGTCACTGATGTTGTGTGAAATGGTCTAAATGAGAAGTGAGAGGCACTGCACGTCCTGTCTACCAAATGCACCAATACATAACTGACCTCCAGGTACCTGAAACTCTGAAGGAGATAGTACATATGCTCCAATGTATCTTTGGGAGTAAACTAACTGACTCCTTGCTACACAACTAGCTAGAACCTTTGGGAATGAGGGAAAATCCACCCCTCTCCTTGATAGCCTTGTAATGAAATAAATATCCTTCTTAGTGGGTGTGTACCATTGGTCAGGACCAACTTGGAAAGCTTGTTGATGGGAATTCCACTTGCGGATAAGATGTCTCAAAAACACACTATGGGCCTTTAGGGAAGTATCCTCCTCATAGAACTTGAGGAGGCCTATCTACCTTAGGAGCCGCTGGGTATCTGCTGTAATAGGGTGAGGGTACACATCTCTCTCCCTCTCTCGTGCCTCCCATTGGTGAAGCATGTCATATTGCTCTGCCTGTTGTTGTTGTTGTTCCTCCTCTTCTCTCTAAATCATTGACATATTAAATAAATTTTTTTTGTTAAATCAGACGTGTATTTAGGAATATACATATATAAATGTTTTTTTTGGAAAAAGAAAATAGACCAGTTGGTGTGCCACAAAAACAGTCATGCATTGGTTCCGGTGCGGATTTTGTTTGTAGCGCACCAGAGGTGGTGCCCCAGACGACATAAAACACACCGTATGCGGTGCACCTGAAATTTTTTCAAGCACCATTGACTGTATATGGTGTCAGAAGAGCGGTGCATTGACTAAAATATATGTCCCGACGCGTATAGTCGTGTCAGCGCACCGACTTCCTGACAAATTACATAGTCAACGGTGCGGTATTTTACCTAGCCGCACCGTTGACCCTGTTGGAATGTTGAATGTGGTGCACTGACAGGCACTGGGGCAGATATTTCTGTCAATGCACCGCGTTGCTATTCCCATGGTCAACGGTGCGACCAGCTAAATGACCACACAACACTTTTTTTTAAATTTTAAAATAATGCAGGGCACCTTTCGGTGCTGCCCCAGACACGGTGCAGATACCATTTGCACCTGTTGCAGTGTGACCTGTAAATTTTACAGGAAGCACCGCTTACTGGTGCGAGCCGAATGACTTGGGAAAAACTAGAAAAACACCTGTACATTTTGTCATCAAGGAGGCATATTGGTTGTAGAATTTACAAAAGAAAATTTTCCCACCATTTTGTAAAATGAAATCTCGATATTGGTGGCCAATGCACAGCAGCAGTGCGTGCAATGGGTGCAATAGGAGCACCAATGTCAGGGCGGCTCAGAGAAGGAGAAATTGCACTGGTGCTTGAGAGCTCTGGAGCACTGAGAAAAGTGAAAAATGTGGTTTTTTGGCCATAATTTTTTTTTTATTTAAACCTGTTTCGGTTCACGTGGTTTTATAGGCACACCGGTGCAGTTTATTAAGACTGCACCAGGCGGTTTCAGATTTGGCGCGTTGTTTTATGATGCACCGGGGCGGTTCCTTAACATCGCACCGGGTTGTTTCTGTTTTGGCGCAGTGTTTTATGATGCACTGGGGCAGAATAGTCGTGAAGCACTGGTGCTTTACAATAATAGGATGCACTGGGCGGGTGTATATGGAGCACACGGTGTCCAGTGTGCCAATGTTTTGTGTGACTGGTGCTTTCTCTTGTAGAGCGCACCGGTGATTGAGAGCAAAAAAGTGAAAAATGCGGTTTTTTGGCCGTAATTTTTTTTTTTTATTTAACCCTGTTCTGGTGCATGCATTTTATAGGCGCACCAGTGCTATTTCATACAATCCGTTTCTATTTTGGCATGGTGTTTTATGATGCACCGGTGTGGTTTCTTGACACCGTACCAGGCGGTTTCTGTTTTGGCACTGTGTTTTATGATGCACCGGCGCAGAAGAGTTGTGAAGCACCAATGCATTACATTAATAGGACGCGTCGGGCGGGTGTGTATGGAGCGCACGGTGTCCGATGTGCCAATTTTTTGTGTGCACCAGTGCTTTCTCTTGTAGAGCGCACCTATAATTGAGAGCTTTGGAGCACTGAAAAAATGAAAAATTCAGTTTTTTTGTCGTACCTTTTTTTTTTAAAATTTAACCCTTTTCCAGCGCGCGTGGTTTATAGGTGCACCGGTGCTATTTCCTATGAACACACCGATCAGTTTTGGTTTTGGTACGTTGTTTTATGATGCACCGATGCAGTTTCTTAATACCGCACCGGGCAGTTTCGGTTTTGGCGCAGTGTTTTATGATGTACGAACATGGAAGAGTTGTGAAGCACCATGCTCTACAGTAATATGATGCACCGGGTGAGTTTGTACGGAGCGCATGGTGTCCAGTGTGCCAATGTTTTGTGCGCACCGATGCTTTCGCTTGTAAGGAGCACTGATGCGATGTTGAATGATAAGCGCACCGAGCGGAAAACATTCGCAAAACCCTCTGCCCGCCAACCTCCTCTAGTAACCTCCGCTAGAAACGGTTGTATGGGGTATTTTTATAAGGGGTTCCTCAAAAACCTCTGTTAGAGGGTCTTTTCCTCGTAGTGTTAGGGTCTTTTCAGGCTCCCTAATTTCACCTAAACAGGTCATCGAGGAATTTTCACTATAAATTTTGTTCTATGAAGCTACGGAAGTTGAAATTTTTACAGAGTGAAGCCGAAATCCCGAGAAATGTCGTGTAAACATTTCAGATCTTGGTTTGCAATATTTTAGGAGATATGATCTGTTGAATGTAGGGTTTTTTCAGGCTCCCGAATTTCATCTCAAAGAGGTGACTGTGAGAAAATCATCATAACTCTCTCTCTGAGCATCGGATTGGAATTTTGTAAGAAGTGGACACAAGTACATGGATTTTAGTTTTCTTTATATAAATTTGACAGCCGAAGGAGGAAATAGTGACACGTGGCACACAGTACAATTTCACTGTATTGAACCAATCCATAATTAGGTCATTGTGGGATATTGGGCATAAATTTGCCTTGAAGAATCCAAATCAGGTCAGACCTATGGCATTCGAAAGAAAATTCATATGGCTACTACAGTGCCGAATTTCAGACATTGAAGATCCGAAATAACCAAGATAATTTAGTTTCAATATCAAGATCCTCAAAAGCAAGTAAAAGGTGTGTATTTTTTTTCCGAATTACATAAATTTTGTTTGAATAATCAATTTGAATTGATTCCAAGGGAATATTATATTGGGTTCTAAAATACCCCCTAAAAAGAATTCAACACCCATTAAGTCTTCAGAAGGCTCTACTATGACTCATGATGACGAATAAATGCAACAGGACATATCAAAAATACAAGAGCAAGTGAACCAATTTTCGCTCTCGCAAAGATCAACAAACAATGAAATGGAAGTTTTGAAGAAAGGCATGGAAGCTAAGATGGACGGTTTGAAGAAAGGAATGGAGGGTTTGAAGAATGGCATGGAAGTTGGCATGGAAGCTAATATGGATGACATGGAAGCTAAGATTGATGAAAAAATGGAAAACATGAAGAATGATCTAAAAGAAGACATGGAGGGTTTGACAAAGTTAATACAAGAAATGTTTCCTAGTGGCGAAAAGAAAGTAGAGGAAACTCATGATGAGAACAAAATAAATTTTAATCGTGATTTCATAAACTCTAATGTTGTAGGGAAGACCCACCATATTCCAAATATCGATACGAGGAAGTTTGATGGCAAGGATCCCGTAACATGGATACTATAAATGGAGCAATATTTTGATCTCAATAATGTGCAAAACACACAAAAGGTATGCATTTCAACTTTATATTTAGACAAAATACATTTGTATGGCATCGATGGCTTTGCTCCCATAAAAAAATTGTCACTTAGTCAATTTTTACGGAGGAAATTATAGCACATTACGAGGATACAAAGAGCAACAAGTTTTTTAGCCAATTGATAAATCTCAAACAAAAGGGTTCAGTGGTGAAGCACATTGAGGACTTCCAAAAATTGAATATAAGGTTAATTGATATTCCAGAGGAACATGTTTCATTGGAGAAGGAATTCAGGTTGGCAAGAAAAATTGAATGTAAAATTATGGTGACAAGGAGGCCTACCACTCACATCTATAAATATGGAAGTGTTGCTACTCCTAGAATTCCACAACCTAAGAGGTTTACACCACAACAATTGGAATAAAAAAGAGCAAAAGGGCTTTGCTACAATTGTGATAGAAAATACACTAAAGGTCATAAGTGTGCTGAGAAGAAATTATTTTACATAGATTGTGAAGAGGAGGAATAAAATGAACAAGAAACTTCAAAAGAATAGAATATACACCAGGAAACAACCTTAGAAGAAGAAGAAATGAGTCTGACCATATCGTGTAATGAATTGGAAGGAATTACCACTCCTCAAACTCTTTAGATAGAAGGACATATCAAGAAGAAAAAAGTAATATTGTTGATTGATTCGGGTAGTACCCATAATTTTATTCATTGTAAGGTAGCCAAGGAATTGAATTGTTTCCTATACCCAGCACCAGAATCTCAAGTGATGGTTGAAAATGGAGGAACTATAAATTTCTCTGGAAAATACCATAATATCAAGTTAACCATGGTGGAATATGTATTGAATATTCCAATGCTTTCCATTCGAATGGGAGGTCCTGATGTTGTACTAGGAGTACAATGGTTACAATATTTGGGGATGGTAGCTTTTAATTTTCAAGAACTTTTATTGAAATTTTTTTCGAAAGGAAAGGAAGTCGAATTACGGGGTATCGCAGGGAAGACAGGAAAGATAATAAGCTCTAATGTCATGAAAAAGCTTCTGAATAAATAACAACGAGGTGTAATTGCACAATTATACTCACTAGAATTTCCAACATCAAAATCATCTATTTCTCCAGATTTCCAAAAAGTCTTGGACCATCATTCCAAGGTTTTTGAAACTCCCAAAGGACTCCTACTTATTTGTGATCATGATCATTCTATTCATTTGATTCCAGGAAGTGTTCCTCCAAACATCGGGCCTTATAGATATCCTTATGTCCAAAAGAATGAAATTTAATGTATGATTGCAGAAATGTTAGAGGTTGGTATAATTCAACCTAGTCAAAGTTCTTTCTCTGCTCTAGTAGTATTGGTGCAAAAGAAGGATGGATGATGGCGCATGTGTCCAAATTATAGGGAGCTCAATAAGCTCACTATTAAACATAAATTTCCCATTCCTGTGATTGATGAATTATTGGATGAATTACATAGAGCAATTTATTTTACCAAGTTGGATCTTCATTCAAGATATCATCAAATTAGAATGAAGACTGAAGATATTCCGAAAGAAAAATTTCAAACTCATGAGGGTCATTATGAATTTTTGGTCATGCCTTTTGGCCTTTCCAATGCACCTTCTACATTTCAAGGGTTGATGAATTCCAATTTCAAACCCTTCCTTAGAAAATGTGTGCTAGTATTTTTTGACGATATACTATTCCAAAAAAATTCTTGGAAGGATCATGTTCAACATGTTGACAGGGTGCTCAAACTATTGGAGGAGAAACAATTATATGAAAAAAAATCCAAATTTTTCTTTGGAGTAAAAGAGGTGGAATATCTAGGTCATATTGTATCTCAAGAGGGTGTTAAGGTAGACCCTAACAAAATTAAAGCCATTAAGGAATGGAAAGTCCCCACAACCATAAAGCAGTTGTGAGGATTTATCAGGTTAACATGGTATTATAACAAGTTTGTTAAGAATTATGGGAGAATAACAGCACTTCTAACAACATTATTGAAGAAAGATGCATTTTCATGGACTCCTGAAGCAACTAAGGCCTTTAAACATCTTAAAGAGACAATGTCTCTAGCATCAGTATTAGCTATGCCAGACTTCACAAAAACCCTTTTTGTGGAATGTGATGCCTCAGGAAATGGAATTGGTGTTGTTTTAATGCAAGAATGAAGACCCATTGCTTTGAAATTCGTCCAATCAAAGGAAACTATTTACAGAAAGCTATTTTTGAGAAGGAAATGTTAGAAATACTACCTGCACTAAAGAAATGGCGACCTTACCTAATGGGAAGGCACTTCAAGGTAAAAATTGATCATGATAGTCTTAAGCGATTTTTGGAACAACGACTATCTTCAGAAGAAAATAAAAAATGGGTCACAAATATGTTGGGTTATGACTTTGAAATCATCTACAAAAAAGGGAAGCTAAATGTTTCTACAGATGCACTCTCAAGAAAGAATGAAGAGGTGGAAGCATTTCTTTGTGCCATTTCTATTATCCAACCAGATTGGATACCGAAGCAAGGGATGAATGGAAGAAGGATGAAGAAGTGTGGACACTCATTCAAAAGTTGTAGCAAGATCCTAGTACATCTGATACATTTAGTTGGAGAAATGTTTCCTTATGATACAAAGATCGCTTATATCTTTGTAATAATTCCCAACTAAAATAAAATATTCTTTTGGAATTGCACACTTCTCTTTTAGGAGGACACTTAGGATTTGTAAAAAAGTTACCATAGGGTGAAGAAATATTATTTTTGGGATGGCCTTAAATCTGATATTCAAAAGTTTGTGGTAGAATGTTCGGTTTTTCAGCAAACTAAAGTTGATACAATTAAGACCTCGAGTCTTTTACAACCTTTATCCATTCCAAGTCAACGTTGGGAGGAGATTTCAATGGATTTTATCATAGGTTTACTTAAGTTTGAAGGAAATAATTTCATCATGGTGGTAGTTGATAGACTTACCAAGTATGCACACTTTTGTGCATTATCTCATCGATTTAAAGCAATTACAGTTGCTACTACATTTATGGAAACAATTAAAAAGCTACATGGAAACCCAAAGACTATTGTAAGCGAGAGAGATCCAATTTTTACTGGAAATTTTTGGACGAAATTATTTTCTTGTTTGGGTACTGAACTAGCTCATAGCTCATCTTATCATCCTCAATCCGATGGTCAAACTAAGATAGTGAATAAATTTTTAGAAGGATATATTCGTTGTTTTGTATCTGTTAAACAAACACATTGGGTCAACTGGTTACCTCTCGTTGAATGGTGGTATAACACTTCCTTCCATATTGCAACAAAAATGACCCCTTTTATGGCACTTTATGGATATCATCCACCATCCATCACATCATCTTTAAGAGAAAATTATAAGGTTCAAGCACTGGAAGATCACATTGAGCATCAACAAGAAGTTCTCCAAATCTTAAAGGATAACCTAAATTTTTCACAAAATCGAATGAAGCAACAAGCAGATCAACATCGTAGCGAGAGAATTTTTGATGTAGGAGACTAGATATTTTTACGGCTACAACCATACAAAAAAATGTCCCTCAAGCAAGCTAAGAAGGATAATAAATTATCGCCAAAGTAATATGGTCCTTACAATGTGTTTCAAAAGATGGTACTATGGCATACAAATTGGAGCTTCCTACTTCTTTGCGAGTGCATCGAGTTTTCCATGTTTCGTGCTTAAAGAAGGTTATAGGTGAAAAAATTCCAGTTCAAACAATATTGCTAGAACTTGATGAGGAAGGAAAAATAATATTGGAACCTGAAGCAGTCACGGAAACAAGAACTCGAGAGCTACGAAATCGATCAATTTCAGAGTATCTCATCAAGTGGAAGAACTTACCCACTAAAGATTCTACATGAGAGGATGAGAATTTTATACAGAAGCACCCAGAACTACTGAAGCATTGAGGAAATTACTTTTTTGAAGGAGAGGGAAATGTTAGGTCCCTATATTACTAGTGTAGTCCTTTATTGTTGTTAGTGTAGCCCCCTTATTGTTATTGTTGTACCCTTGTAACCCCAATATTGTTATTATTGTGCCCTTACATTATTATTGTTAGGTCGCCCATAGACTCCTATATATATAAGGAGGTTTTTTCACTGGTATCATCCAAGAATAGTTCATTTATGCAATGTAAAGGAGGTTTCCCCCTCGAAGTTGCTTATGTCTAAGGCATTTATCTCTCTTTTCTTCTATTTTTGGAGCTAGTTTCATAAGAACATGATATCTATAGAAAGAAGCTTTAAATTCTTGAACAAAACCTCAACCACTATTGTTTTTCAGGAAATTTAGTTACCTCAACCCCTGAACAAGTGATCACAGGTGCTTATATTTTAAATACCAATCGAGGTTAAAATTGCGAATAATTTTCTAGTTGTATATGATAAGGAAAATTACTATTATATAATGTGATGTGCTGGTTCATACGGAAATTTATTGAAATGATAGTACCAATTAACAACTTACATGTAATGCTGAAATTGAGCTTGATGGCCACAGCAAGAGCACAACCCCCTATGATGGGTAACAGAGATAGGTAGACTAGCAGTGGAAAATGTTGTCCCAGGAGGCACCGAGATACGGGTATACTAAATGTTGGTTCTGCTTTCTTGATGACATTAGTGAAGGAAACAACAATGTTAGAAATGCTCACAATGGCTGCTACTTGTCCTATGTTGTGTGCAATGGAAACCTGTACCAAGCATATTTTTTGTTAGTATAAATAACAATTTAGCACCAAGAGATGTTAAAAATTGAACCAATTAATGAGGAGTGAGCTGAGGGCTTACAGGGATCAAAGTCTTCCAGAACTGGAGATCAGTTTTGGAGCCTCCACCACTCTGGTTGCCCAAGTAGCGAGCATCATGGCTAAGCCAAAAAATAGCGATAGGCTGTAGGTTAACCATGGGTATGGGAACACATTCAGGACTTTCTTGTTGTAGATATTGAAAACCATATTGAGATACCACAAAGTAGAAAAGTAAAGGGAAATCTTCAATCTCTGAACATAAGATTCGCTTTCATCTTCTTCTTTCAGATTCAACAATTGATGCACAATGTTATATGATATATTGGCCTGGTATGTCTTAGCTTCAACCATTAATCTGTCGTGCTCCCTCTATGGATTGCATGGTCTAAGACCCACACCCTTAACATAATCGATGTTAAGATGGGTGTAAGAGAAATGTAATCTCCACTTTCCTAGATTGACTTGAAGTTCTTGGTAACAAACTCTATGAAGGAAGGCTAAGGCTTCCCACACAGTTAGTTACATATGAATTCATATTCATTGAATGTTCGTGCTAAGGAATTAGGTAAATGAATAAGCTAAGAATTCAATTCATTAGAAGTTAGAGAGTTAGTCAGGTAGTTAAGTTAAATGAAGGAGGTTGTAGATGAATGGCCTAAAACATTTCAATCGCCTAACATTTGATCTGATGGTGCATACAGGTACACCGTGGCAACTGGGGGAGTTGTTTTCAAAGAAGAACACCTTACAACGAAAATATATATAGCTTTATAAATTTTAAATGAAAAAATATCATGTATCAATTTAATATCTAATATAGCCATAATATTAAAATTAAATAATAATAATAATAATCATAATAGTAATAATAATTATTATTTAATTATTGAAGGTTTTTTATTTCAACTTAAGGTGGATGAGGATATGTTGTTTTTTTTTAATTGAGGATTCTCAAGGGAATATGCTCAAAGTCTTGATTTCTATAAATGACTGTAGTGTACTGCAGAGTTCATTAGGTTGCATGATTTTTAATAAATTTAATAAATTATATTAGTTCTCCATGTTGAAAAGTCAACAAATAATGTGTGTCTAATTTAATTTTCCTTTAATTAAATTGGACAATGTAATCTTATCTCATAATCACTTGTAATAGTTAATTGAGTGTAATAAACTCAATTACTTGAGGGTGGTTGGTGAGGCATGCAGAGTGATTCTATTAGTTATGGAGTTCAAATTGCAGTTAGTGCATTAGTTTAATGCATGAGAAATTAGTTAACTTAATTTATTGAGTTAAAATCAGTTCAACTAGTGACGTACATGATCTACCCACCAAAAGACATACATGATTTACCCCCTTTGGTTTTGAACATGTGACCTTTTAGACAAAAACACATGTTCTTAAGGATTGGGCCTAATGGTTAAAAGCATGCGTTTCCTCCTAAAAGGTCACAGGTTCAAAATCAGAGGGGGGTATGGCATCGATGCACGGTGGTGGGTCCCTTGTCCCATAAATAAGGGGGTCTCATACACCAATTTAGTGTGTGATGGCTGTGACCTTAAAATTAGATAATAATAATAATAACTAAGCCCATTATGTATGAGATCAACTTTAAATATTAAAATTTACAGAGACCTACATATTCTATTTCCTTCTTTTCAAACCTATATATATTATAACATATTTTTTTTTCAAACAAATATATATTATAATATAAAATTAAAATTTATAATAATAATAATATAAAAATTATAATTAATAAAATCTTATTTACCAATAAAATAAAAATATTCCATATTGTAGCAAAATAAAAAAACAAATATATATTATAGTAGCAAGCTTGCCCCAAAAGGTGCAAAAAGAGGCCGATAAGATTTTGGAATAAAAAAAGTTGTACAAGAAAATAACAATAACAATTGAGACGTTAAACTTAAATTTATTTCTTAAGTTTATAATATGTAACTAAAATATTCATGAATGTCAACAAGATGCTAGAATATTAAATATTAAATTGATTATGTCATATTCAAAAGCAATCTAATTAATAGATGAGATGATATTTTAATTTACAAAAATTGAGTTTGTGAAAGACACATTTATGCATGCTAAATGATCTATTAAAAAAAAATTATAATGTGGTTAAAAATTGTATTGTTAGATTACAACGAAAAATAACTATTTTATTTAGACTACACCTATTCTAAATACGTGTTGAGTGGTTCTAATAATTCTAATAATTAAGAATGCATTCCTTCTTGTAAAAAGTTAAAAGTTCAAATTCAAAAAGGTAGAAAATATACATCTAGGAATTTTAGAAATTCTTCAAAATCTTAATGTCAATAATATTGAATTAGACCAAGGTAAGTGGTTAGATAATAACAAATAATGAATTCATTTTAAAAACATATATTTATTCTTTTAAAAAACATAAATATATTCTAAAAACATATATTCTTTTTAAAAACAGATATTTATTATTATTAAATATATTTAAATAATAAATTTTTTAATATAAATATCTATTTATAAATAATAGACTCAGTAATTATATCAAAAAAGTGAATAAAAGTAAAATCTCATTCAATACATTGACATCAACCACTCTGCAATGTCCAGAGGACACAAATCCCAGAAGAATAATAAATAAAATTTTCAGCCTATTGTACACAACTCTTCACAACAAAGCAAAGTAAAATCCCATTCAATACATTGACATCAACCACCTTGCAATGTCCAGAGTACACAAATCCCAGAAGAATAATAAATGAAATTTTCAGCCACTATACACAACTCTTCACAACAAAGCCGTTATATATTTAGTAAATTTGAAGGTCTATCCATGATACTCGAATCGCTAACTGCGCATGAGGTTGCCTCCCTTATTTCCCAACGATTTCACTGTGCATCAACAATATGTAGAAGAATTGGGTTGCCGAGAGAATGATAAGGAGTACCTCTATTGTTTTCTGTAGCAACATCAATAACAGCCATGGCTAAATGTATACACATTTCAAATCTCATTAACAAATACATCTAACAACTAGTTCGAGCTGATTTTCCTGCAGGCATTTAAAAAATCGGTACACAGCTCTTACCAGGCGTGAGTTCCTACCGTGCAAATGAATTTCCTTATGTACACTGCTTTCCACATACTCAAGTATATTGATGCAGATAGATAATTGGTCTCGCTGCAATTCCAATTTCATAATTGGGCTAAATCTACAATGTGAATAAGTTCAACCCAATATTTGTGATATATACATATACACTTCTGATCCATTAAATGCAATATATAGGAATATATACATATATCCCCTGATTGATCCTATGTTTGATGATATTGTTTCGAATTGAAGATTGTACAAGTTGATTATAAATTATATATAATGCTATACTGCTCTGTAATGATTACTTAAGGATCATAATGATGTATAATTTGAAAATCAAAATAAATAAATATCTCTTCAAAATTAATTATATATATTACTGCTAAATACTTATTATCAACCTTAACTGTAAATAAGTTGTAAAATTAGAAACATGGCATAAAAAAATGAGATATACCCCATGGCCAGTAGAGTGAGAGCCCAGGCTGTCGTGGCAGCTGATGCAATAACAGAGAAAGTCTTCTCTGACCATAGCCTCATATGGTGCATCCCCGAAATGCAAGAAGCCGCACCCACCACGCCTGCTATGAGCGCAAAGATGACCATGAACCCCGTATCAACGTTTCCCCCGAGTTTTCCCAGCGATTGCCATCACCATCACTTTGCTCTATGCCTACAGGAACTTGGCGAGTGGGAAAACCATGGCGTAAGCGAAGAGTTGGGGGAGCATCCACAGAGAAAATGTGCCCGCCAGCTCTGCTATTTCCTTCTCTTGCCCGATCAACAGCAAGAGAGGCGTGGCGAAGACATAGAGCAAACTCAGAAAGCAGGCGATGTAGAGGAGAATAATCCAGCAGCGCTGCATATACAATCCCAGCATATACCCAGTAAAATGAGCAAGATTTTTGTGCCTGAAACCCTTGCAATGGGTTCAATTTAACAGTCTGCACTGATCATTAAACGGAGTAAAAATCATATTACTTAAATTAGAAATGGAAACTCAGTATGATTTTATGATTTTTCAAAATGAATTGGTTGATTTTATGATTTTTTTGCTTTTTCGTAAATTTTCACTCTCATTTGCATACAACTCTTCACAACAAAGCAAAGTAAAATCCCATTCAATACATTGACATCAACCACCCTGCAATGTCCAGAGTACACAAATCCCAGAAGAATAATAAATGAAATTTTCAGCCTATTGTACACAACTCTTCACAACAAAGCCGTTATATATTTAGCAAATTTGAAGGTCTATCCATGATACTCGAATCGCACTCTTCACAACAAAGCCGTTATATATTTAGTAAATTTGAAGGTCTATCCATGATACTCGAATCGCTAACTGCACATGAGGTTGCCTCCCTTATTTCCCAACGATTTCACTGTGCATCAACAATATGTAGAAGAATTGGGTTGCCGAGAGAATGATAAGGAGTACCTCTATTGTTTTCTGCAGCAACATCAATAACAGCCATGGCTAAATGTATACACATTTCAAATCTCATTAACAAATACATCTAACAACTAGTTCGAGCTGATTTTCCTGCAGGCATTTTTAAAATCGGTACACATCTCTTACCAGGTGTGAGTTCCTGCCGTGCAAATGAATTTCCTTGCATGCTAGCCTGCAGAAGCTCATTAATACCAGTTATGCATTGATGCAGATAGATAATTGGTCTCGCTGCAAGTCCAATTTCATAATTGGGCTAAATCTACAATGTGAATAAGTTCAGCCCAATATTTGTGATATATACATATACACTTCTGATCCATTAAATGCAATATATAGGAATATATACATATATCCCCTGATTGATCCTATGTTTGATGATATTGTTTCGAATTGAAGATTGTACAAGTTGATTATATATTATATATAATGCTATACTGCTCTGTAATGATAACTTAAGGATCATAATGATGTATAATTTGAAAATCAAAATAAATAAATATCTCTTCAAAATTAATTATATATATTACTGCTAAATACTTATTATCAGCCTTAACTGTAAATAAGTTGTAAAATTAGAAACATGGCATAAAAAAATGAGATATACCCCATGGCCAGTAGAGTGAGAGCCCAGGCTATCGTGGCAACTGATGCAACAGCAGAGAAAGTCTTCTCTGACCATAGCCTCATATGGTGCATCCCCAAAATGCAAGAAGCCGCACCCACCACGCCTGCTATGAGCGCAAAGATGACCATGAACCTCGTAGCAGCGTTTCCCCCGCGTTTTCCCAGCGATTGCCATCACCATCACTTTGCTCTGTGCCTGCAGGAACTTGGCGAGTGGGAAAACCATGACGTAAGCGAAGAGCTGAGGAGCATCCATAGAGCAAATGTGCCCGCCAGCTCTGCTATTTCCTTCTCTTGCCCGATCAACAGCAAGAGAGGCGTGGCGAAGACATAAAGCAAACTCAGAAAGCAGGCGATGCAGAGGAGAATAATCCAGGAGCGCTGCATATACAATCCTAGCATATACCCAGTAAAATGAGCAAGATTTTTGTGCCTGAAACCCTTGCAATGGGTTCGATTTAATAGTTTGCACCGATCATTAAACGGAGTAAAAATCATATTACCCAAATTAGAAATGAAAATTCAGTATGATTTTATGATTTTTCAAAATGAATTGGTTGATTTTATGATTTTTATGATTTTTCAAAATGAATTGGTTGATTTTATGACTTTTTTGCACACGTCTTACTAGTGACATGTGTC